>CM060913.1:403982360-404444860 GCA_030737875.1 Allium sativum
AGATATAAAAAATATACCAAAAGCAACAAAATTCAAAAATAGAATCTTGTGAACTCCCAGAAGTATAACCAAAATCTCAAAATTTTCTAGGGAAAGGGATTGGAAATCGAAACTTCATAATTTTTTGTATAGTTATCTCAGCTGTAAAGCAATAATTTGAAGTGATTTTCTTGTTATTTTTGAATCTTTGTTTACACACACACACACACTCTCTCTCTCTATATGTATGTAAGCTCCACACCACCCTTGTTGGTTGAGATAGGGGTGCTGGCGTGCTGCAAAACAGGGGTGCTGTGAAGCTCATCTCTCTCTCTCTCTCTCTCTCTCTGTGTGTGTGTGTGTGTGTGTGTGTGTACACACACACACACACACACACACACACACACACACACACATATATATATATATATATATACGTACACATATACATATGTGGTATGATTGTTTGAAAAGTAATCTGTAACTTGATACTGATGTCCAGAAGTGGAGTCCAGTCAGTCCTAGTTTGATTTGTTAAATGACCAATCACCTGGTTGGAATGATTGAGCCAAGGCAAGTGTCTGAGAGCTTATACCGACAATTTTTACATTTTAGGCCTCTCTAATACATCCACTAACATGTTTGCTAAATGTATTGACTTCCAATCAAATCTTCTATAACAGGTGATGCATTGCATAGTTTAAAGACCAGCTTAACTGATCCTAATAACGTTCTGCAAAGCTGGGATCCGACATTGGTCAATCCTTGTACATGGTTTCATGTGACATGTAATAATGACAATAGCGTTATTAGAGTGTAAGTAAACCGATCAATTTGATCTTCTGCAATAATATATCACTGTACGTTTTACACATGAGCACTCATTTGAGTTTTTGTGTTACAAAATTTCAGCGATCTTGGAAATGCACAGTTGTCTGGTACTTTGGTCCCCCAACTTGGACAACTTAGAAATTTGCAGTACCTGTAAGTCTCCAGTTGCTTAAATATTGAATTACAATTACTCAAGAGAAGCCAAACCGTTCATTGTCGAACTTTGTCTCTCTTTCTAGCTGAAATATTCATCAAACATCTACAACATAATGATATATTGCTATAAATGACATTAGATCTGTGACGATTTACTAATTTGTCACCCCTAGATACTTATATTTAAATAATTGGTTTTCATTTGACATAAACATTGGCCTCTTCTGTATAATATCACCTTATAAAACATTGGTGAATTTGCTAAGATATCGTCGGAGAGCTGAAAGTATATTCACACAGTCATGCCTCTTATGAAAGGCAAACACTAGTTAAGTAAAATATGTTACTTTAAACAATAAAAAGAAAATCATATTATGAAGGCATATGGCACCTGTCAACTAACTTTTCTTTTTGATTACCGAGTACAATCAAGTGCTTATTCTCTGATCAAATTGATCCTTATTTTACGTGATGTTGCCATGTTGGTTCCTTTAAATTTCTAATTTCAATTTTTTTGGTCATTCATTAAATAACAAAGTTTCCCAATTTTTAGGTAATTCTTTCATATTACAGATGAAAAAAAAAGCTGTGTAAACAGCAAAATATTAAACAAATTTCTCTATGTTAAGGTTAATTTGGTAATTATTTTGTTGATGAAAATATGTAATACATGTAAATTTGTTATCCTAAATCATAGCAGTAAACGTACTGTGCACAGTTGATAAACAGCTCATTGGTAGACTCATAGTTCAATACCCCAAGATTGATCTCTCTTTTTCTGCTTCAGTATAGCATACATTAATAGCCTATTGGTATTAACAAGTACATTTAACTTTCAGGTTATAGTCTTTTCCTTTTCTGCATATGCGTATGCGAGCTAAACTAATAATGTCTTCGACGCACATAGCACACGTCATTCATAATATTTAATCACGCACAGTGTACACCATTTGTACTAATGATCAGTCTTCACATGCAAGAAGCGTGTGACTTTTGACTTTCATCTGCAAAGTGTTATTATCTATACTTGTAATAATATTACAAGTTATAATTACCTCTATTATGCTTTAATCAAAAATGATCCTGATATAATGTGATATTGGTAGCTTAAAACATTTTACTTTATTACGTGTTAATTCATTTAGCCGTTTGGAACTTTTGTGGGTTTCAAATTTTATATCATGGTGAACAATTTACGCACAGTAATGGTGCCAATGACAATATTTACAATGCTTCTCTGTTAATTATTATTTTTATCATATCTTAATGAGATATTCCTGACAGATATAATTGTTACACCTTTAATATTTGAACTTATCATGTACATGGACAAGTAGCTGGTCGGTATTTTGCTCTCTTCCTTTCTAGATGAATACAACGACTGATCAAATATTAGAAACCTGAAAAAAATGAATTTGCTTTTTTCTTTACAAAATTTGTATGTATCCTATATCTTGGTGTTCTTTAATAAGTACAGCTGTTCAATAATGAAGTTTCTGCCCCATTATGGGTCATGCTTATCAATATAAATGAGGTAACTATTAAGTACTCTGCTTTTCTTTCCATACTTCACAGGGAGCTTTATAGTAATAATATAAGTGGAATAATACCCAGTGATCTTGGTAATCTGACAAACCTCGTTAGTCTGGATCTGTACATGAATAACTTCACTGGTGAAATACCGGACACTCTTGGAAAGCTTACAGATTTACGCTTCCTGTAAGATGATTTTATTTCTTCTGATTTTAGTGCTATATTATACTTGCTTTTATGCTTAGCATCTTTCTATAGTGTGGTTGTTGAACTTTAAAGAAAATGACACTTAAGTTGAGGGAATTATAATATTATAAAACACGTCATCATCAAGGTCATATGCAAATAGAAAACAAGAACCAAAAAGTATAACCATATTCCCATCAATTCATGAATAGTTTAATACCCCACCAGTTAATGCGTCAAAACATCAGTAAATGTATTTATGATCTGAATTTCTCTCATGTCACCTTCTTCCTCTTTCTGGGCTGCAGCAATCTATACCCAAACTGGAAACCTTGGCACCAAAATTAAAAAAGAAAAATGCACTCAAGTCAATAACAATTTCTGTAAACTACACATTATTCTCAAGTATGTTAGTGCAGCAATGCATAATTCTTACACTTAGATAATTCCTCTGGGGCTATGGATACCTCAGGACTTCACGCAGGTCCGCGCCTAGACATGCATTTGTTACAAGCTAGTGTTGGAGTCTTGGTGTGAACAAGAAGTTTTTAAATTGAGAATTTGCTTGCACATTTTATTTAACTTTGAGATGTACTTTCAGCCAGTTTTTTTTTTTTGCCTTCCCTGTGAAATAAATTCCTATATCTAAATTTTTACATGGTTTTTGTGTGCAAGGATAGTCGACTTAACAACAACAGTTTGACGGGTAGTATTCCTAAATCATTGACAAACATCAGTGCACTCCAAGTTCTGTAAGTGCAATATTTCCATGTAATCAACCATTTCTGGATATCTTTCCCTTTGGCATTGACACATGGTTCATTAATGTTCAGGGATTTGTCAAATAATAATTTATCAGGAGAGGTTCCATCGAATGGATCATTTTCATTGTTCACCCCTATCAGGTACCATTCTTTACCATTGGCTAGTAAGTTTGCGTTGTACGCAAATTATATTGTGCTTTCTGACCTATTGCATTAATATGTAGTTTCGCTAATAATCCTAAGTTGTGTGGTCCTGCGACGTCAAAGCCTTGTCCGGGTGCTCCTCCATTTTCTCCACCTCCTCCATTTGTTCCGCCTACACCACCTACATCTCCAGGTAAACATGTTCGTGCTAATGTTTTCAACTCCTATATTTGGATTCCATCTCATGAAAGTGGACGGATTTGGCTAGGAAATGTGGTATACATCGTAAAACATCTCATCATATGTTTACATGCTAATTGTTGTTACTGGAAGGGTTCTTTAACCCAAGCTATTGGTGTTATAAATTTGGTTTCACTATGGTTTCTTTTATGTCTGCAAAATGGAAATGCACAGTTCTGTAGGTGTCTGAAAAAATTATGGAAAGGAAACAGAACAACAAAGTTTAACCGAGTGTGAAACTTACATAAGCATACACAACCCCTGGGTCCATAGTTCAAAGTTTACAAAAGTGACAGGGACTTGCATATGTTAAGAAATACCATAATCAGTTAGCATGTAAGACGCTGATATGCTTGAATAGATGTACCTGACTTATTGCCATCATTTGAATAGGAAGTAGTACTTCTAGTACTGGTGCAATTGCTGGTGGAGTTGCTGCTGGTGCTGCTCTTTTATTCGCTGTACCAGCAATGGGTTTTGCATATTGGCGTCGTCGTAAGCCTCAAGAATACTTCTTCGATGTTCCTGGTAAGTATCCATGTAAAGAGTAAAAGTAAAAATCAGTTTTGTAATTTCTTTTCACAGTCTGTTGAAAGCTTGGCGTCATGTAATATCGTTATTCGCATTCACGTTTATAGCTGAAGAAGATCCAGAGGTTCATTTGGGCCAGCTTAAAAGGTTTTCACTACGAGAGCTCCAAGTTGCAACCGATGTATTTAGCAACAAGAACATTCTTGGTAGGGGTGGGTTTGGTAAAGTATATAAAGGTCGACTTGCTGATGGAACGCTAGTGGCTGTTAAGAGGCTAAAAGAAGAGCGAACACCAGGTGGTGAACTCCAGTTTCAAACAGAAGTCGAGATGATCAGCATGGCAGTGCACAGGAACCTTCTCCGTCTTCGTGGATTTTGTATGACCCCTACAGAACGCCTTCTTGTTTATCCGTACATGGCAAATGGAAGTGTAGCTTCATGTTTAAGAGGTAACTTCCTCCATTTCTTACATATTTATTCCTACCGATTGCTGGTTTGAGTTCTACGACTGCTTCCTAGAATACTTATTTCGCAGAATTAAATATTCCTGATATGCACTTCTTTTCATCGAGAGGTGCTACTGTGCTTTCAATAAACTGTTATTCAAAGTGGATTAACTAAAGCAAAGCTTCGTGTAAAATATCATTCAAGCTGAGGACTACTTCTTGGAAGTTTTCACCTAGCATGCTATCTTGTCTATTTCCATAGATGAGACCTGTGCATTAGATTCTAAGCATTTTTTTTTGTTTAATCTGTCAACATCATCATTAAGTTGCTTTTTTTTTTTTTTTTTTTTTTTTTGGTAATTCAACCGGCGCAGCTTAAAACAAAGCTTCATGTAAGATATTAGTCAGATTATATGCTATTTTCCAATTTGCAGTCATCTCTTTTTGACAATGGTAAGAGCATCTACAACCCATTTCACAGAAAATGTCATGTTAAGATCATGTGTCCACAATGTTAATTCAATGTTTGCATATATGACAATGACATTTATAATTTCTCTCCAGTGCAAATATTAAACGTTGCCATTTTTGCATACGTGTCAATTTATCATTGGTTGAAAATTGAAAAAATTATGTAACTCATCAATAATTATATTGGTTAATACTTCACATTGTGATGTGCAGTGTCCAAAACTAGACATTGCACTTCACAATGTCATCTTAAAATTGTAAATTACATTAGCATTGGAGATAACATTATTAAGGACACTTTTTAATTGCTGATGTGGCTTGACATTACTTTAATATTATTATGGGTTGGAGATGCTCTAAACCTGAATAGGACAACTGTGACAGAGTGGAAACAATTTTGTATTGTTATTTTCATTGTTCAAATTGCTATACAAGGAAGAAAAGAAACAAATAAAATATATATTATGGCCTTCTACTTGTATGTCACCAAAAGCCATGTACCATCCTTTTTTTGTTCTTTATCCCATAAGTAACCCAATATGGATGCTATTAAGAAGCATAGAATTCCAACTTAGGACTATGTTTGTAATGTAAATAAATTAGTTGAATGCCTCGCTTTATGGACAGATAGTAAAAGACATGTTATAGGCTGTGCCACTTGCTTAAAATATGCAAACATACTTGAGCTTGATTTTTATGGGTTGACGGGTTCACACTTTATTTAACGATCAAGTTTCAAAAATAGCTTCTCTAGTGATGGGTAAGACTGCATAAAACTTGCCCACCCCAAACTCTGCTCAAGCGGAAGCCTTGTGCATTGGATAGCGAGTGATGATGGATAAGCTTGAAATTAATTCATGTTCGACTTTTTTCAAAAAGAGTTGTAAAATTATGTGTTTTTTGTCTATGCAGAACGTCCTCCAAATGAACCTCCACTTGACTGGCCCACGCGAAGAAGGATTGCATTAGGATCTGCTAGAGGACTTTCATACTTGCACGATCATTGTGATCCCAAGATCATTCATCGTGATGTCAAAGCCGCAAATATACTATTAGACGAGGAGTTCGAAGCTGTTGTAGGTGACTTTGGGTTAGCTAAACTCATGGACTATAAGGACACTCATGTCACTACTGCTGTTCGTGGGACTATTGGACACATAGCTCCTGAATATTTATCCACTGGAAAGTCTTCTGAGAAAACTGATGTCTTTGGTTATGGGGTTATGCTCTTGGAGCTCATTACTGGACAAAGAGCATTTGATCTTGCTCGTCTTGCAAATGATGATGATGTCATGTTGCTCGACTGGGTATGTACTTTCTTCCATTTTGGCTGTTAGTAATAGTGCCACTCTAGATTTTTTCTCTCTCTTTTGAATCTTATAATCAAGTTCAATATCTGTCTGCTGTTCAGTGTTAAGTATGAACTTGAGTACACACTGGTATATTTCTTAGGAAGCTTGGAACAATGCTGATTTTCCTTATATGGATATCCATGCTTTACCTGTGGTAAAACCCAAAGGAATGCATGTACTTCATAATATAGTTGATGTTAATCCAACGTCATTTGTGTATCTATTAGGCTTCCTTATTTTTCTACTTAAAAGCGTTTAATGTCATTCATATGAGTTGCAATAAGTGTTTTGTAATTGATTATGACTGATAGAATTTATAACTAATAAACGTAAGGTTCAGTGGCACCTTTAAGCACCCCCAACCCATTCATATTTTGAGTTACACCACTTGTAATGGTATAAAATTATGTGGGTTTGTTCATATCACACTTCAGCTCACAAAATTCATATTTACAACTGTTTCGCAAAATTTGGGCTGATCTGAGTATGTAATGCCAATGAAATATCAATTAAAATATGACTAAAAGGTTAATGCTGACCTATAATTCTGAAGGCGCTGGAAGTCTAGGAAGATCCCACTTTATTAAGGCATAATATGCCTAATGATTAAAGTTCTACTAAAATTTGTAGCATTTCAAATATTGTACCTAGAGATATGGAGTGTTAAAGAAGTGGTCTTAAATAAGGGGCCGTGAAACTTTCCTACTTGAACAATGAACTTCCATTTTTACCAACCTGTAAACACTGATGTCGTAGAGTTCTGCTGGTAAACATACTTAAAAATTAAAATTAAACATTTAATAATCAGCCTTCTTGTCCAAAACTACGTTAACTTAAATATTATAAACCTTCGTAAAACAATGTGGCATTTTAACTATTTTTCCAAATTAGACTGTGTCAGGGATTTGGTTTGTCCTATGTCCGTGTGCATGCTCGCATGCAATGCGTGAAGAAAATCTAAACAAATGAATCAGAATCTTGTTGGGACCTATTTTTCCCAAACATACCACAGAACAAAGTGTATGAAATCAAATGTATGATTTTTTTTTTTACTTTTTTTTTTTTTTTTTTTTTTTTTTTGCAGGTGAAAGGACTTCTAAAAGAGAAGAAACTGGACATGTTAGTAGACCCAGACCTACTAAACAACTACATAGACACAGAAGTGGAGTCCTTAATCCAAGTAGCTCTCCTGTGCACACAAGGCTCTCCAGGAGAGCGCCCCAAAATGTCAGAAGTCGTAAGAATGCTGGAAGGAGATGGTCTTGCAGAAAGGTGGGAAGAATGGCAGAAGGTTGAAGTAGTGCGCCAAGACTTCGATTTGGCCCAACAAAGAAATCCGGAATGGATGGTTGATTCCACCGATAATCTTAGAGCCGTAGAGCTTTCTGGCCCACGATGATCATCTCCTCGAAACAAGAAAGATTATATATATCTTTCTTCGGGTGTGATATGGCATGCAATCTATGGTCGGGTTTTGTGTATATGATTTTACGATGGGGTTATGTAATTTGTGATGAAATCTATATATGAGTTTGTGATTGTTTTTTATTTATTTTTCCTTTTCTATTTTGATCAAGTGTTAGAAAAATGAAAGGTCAAGTGTAATTTTATTTATTTGAAGATGGTAGGAAATTGTCGTAAGTTCTTACATTAGATGATTGATTTTCTAATGAAGTGTTGTATTTCTTTACAAGTGTTGCGTCTCCTACTATAAAACTTATTATTATTTTATCGATCTGAAATTGTTAGTGTATTAATATTTTTTGAGTGATTCATTGTGCACGTATGAGATATAGGCCTATCAGGCTACAACCAACCCTTAACCCTCTAACCCAGCCCCTTTTTATCCAATTTCTATTATTCTAGTGAGTCAAACCCTTTCATCCCAAGCCTAATAATTCCCCCCACTGATCATGTTTAACCCATTGCCTAATTAGTCTGCAACAACTCATCATAAGACCTAATATTCAGCAATGGCGATTAGGTCGTAACCTACTTATGTTGGAATATTTCGTCAATTGGGTCACATATGTAAAATAAAATGTGTTGCTATTTTGGTGTAAAGGCTAATTAAAGTGATCTAATTTTGAATTAGAATTAATAGGCTTAAAGTTTAAGTTATCACGGGCCTAATGTGTAGATAACTATGCATTTTATAATTTGTTGAAGGGCCGAATTACAAAATGCCAACTCTTTAAATAAAGGGTTATGGTCCCCGAATTATACAAGCCTTAGCAACTCTCTAACCTCTTCTACGGAGAGCTGATTTCAGATCTAGGGTTTGTGTCAATTTGGAAGACCAAACCTAATTCATCTTCTCGTTTAACAACCGACTACTGATTCAGGTATTGCACTGATTAAATACAGATTTAGGTATGCTTCTGCTAATCAAGTTGTTTATTTTGTGATTTGTTCTCAATTAAATCAATATGGTTACATATTTGGATCTAGGGTTTCACGGTTGGATATTGATAAAGTATACTGAAATCCTAATAAGTGGTATCAGAGCCAACCATTATTGATTCTATTGGGATTTTTTATTTTGTTTTCAATTCATACGGTGTACGTATTATGTTTATAATTTGAAACTGGTTGAGTTTATTCTGCTAATAAAGAAAAAAGATTTAGTGCGGCAAGATTTGGAATACCATCAAAGTCTTTGGATTTACAGTAGTAATATGTTGTGGCATATAGTACAATCCTATAAATAAATAATGTATTTAGGAAACACTTTTTTTATATGCATGGCAGCAACGCACGTATTTCATTGGCATAACTTCAGTGGTTAGATTGTTGCCTTGAAAGGCTAAGCTAATGAGAATTAAATATTAGATTTATGTATTGGCTGTATGGCAAATATAAATATTGTGTTCGTAGCCCATCCATTCAGATGTTGCCATGCACAATTCGGCTATTGTTATTTTATTTATTTTGTCATTGGATTAGATCATGTATAATACTACATGCGTATTAAAATTACTTGTTGACCTAGTTATGTGCGAAATAATAATTTGAAAGGATCAGCAATCCCGATATTAGTTGCCATCGCATCGGAATACATGCATTTTGCTATATTTGAATTTAGGCTAGACACAGCTTCGAAACTTCTTGTTTTAATTATCAGTCCTGAATCTTGGCTGCTTGATATGCAATTTTTTTTATGTATGCTGACACCGGCGTACTACATGTTTGACAAATTCAATTAAAACAAACTTGACCCGCAATTCCCTCTCCAACAGCCATCTCCTTACCGAAGCAGTGTAATCCGCAGCCTTCACAAGCTGCTTTAATGTCTTGGGTTTGTAAATCACATTTTAGCGACTGATGTATGTTACAAATCAACGCATTTCATTTTTTGAATCATGAAATTAATTCGCTTCTGCTTTCTGTCTTAAGATATGCTAAACAGTGGAGCATCTCACTTTATGGGCAGATGGTAAAATACATGGTAAATGCAGCACTATTTGCATCTATTTAAATGCATTGTTGGATTCATTTTTTTATGGACGTATTATCTGAAACAGTCAATTATCATAAGTAGTTTTCGTAGTAATAAGATAAGACAACAGTCAAATTGTCCACTCCAAATCCCACTCATGTGGGAACCATATGCATTGGCTACAAGATTAGATGATGGAAACCATGTATATGCTGATCATTCAGAAATATAAATGTCGACCTTTCTCATTTGGAAGGCCACAAATTAGGATCAAATTTGAGTCCATCAATAGGAAAACCCATGCTCTTAAGGTTTAATCATTCCATAATGATAAGCACGCCCTCCCATGCCATTGCATTTAGTGAATCAATGCACAGTAAATGTCACATATCAAATCACACTAATTAACTTGAGGTTCAGCGTCCTTGTGCAGAAAATGCCACGAGGGGAATGTCTTGATGTAAATGAATCCGCTATTCCCAGTTCACTGAGTAAATTACTTATTGTGTCATGGTTAGAATTTTTGGATTTTAGTGGTCATATACATCTAAAGCATTTGTTGAAAGTGATGTGTAACACTCGAAATATATTGTATATATACCGAGAAATAAATTCAAATATAATTTTGGCGTCTCTTTACAGTTGTAAATATTTTACATTAATAGTGAATTAACTTTAAAATAATATATCACCAAAGTGACCTCTATATTTTGGTGGTTCATGAAAATGTTTAATATTTGTGTGTAGTTATTCATGCAAATATTAGTCAGCCCAAAGGAAGGCTAATGTTTGGCCGAATCACTTACACATGTGTGATGATAAATACGTGACAATTATAAGGTTTTTTGAGTGAATAATTAATCGGCCCAAAGGAAGGTTGTTATTTGACTTGAATTTATTGTCAGTGTTTGATCATTACAACAAGAGTACCACTTACAGTTAATATTACTGTCCAAAGACTTGATATTAATGTGTACTAGGTATCTTGAGAAGAGACTTACCAATTATTTGAATTTAATATGGTTGATATTTGGCTATGAGCATATACGGTCAATCTTCATTTTATTTTTGTTCATTTTCAGCTAATTTAACTGAATAATCTGTCAATTTAAAGAATATTTCCATCTTGTTTTGGGATCAATATAAGGATTTGTATGAGAGCATGTTATTTGTTCTTGACTTTATAGATTTAACTCTTGTAACTAAGAGGGTTACAGCCAACTCTACTACGGTTAAATATTCTTATAATGTTATGGAGAATATTGAAAGGTGATAGAATTCAAAGGCAAGAGTTAAATGATCATTAAGTAAATACTTCAGAAGTTTTCAAGGATGTGCTATAGGTAACAATAACTAATTTTGTATAAGTTATCTACTGAGAATGGAAACGGTTTTTGTGAAAACAATAAGGGAAATCAAGCACTCTTTGTGGTGCTTGATTACATAAAGTCAAAGTAAAAGAAATATAAATGAGTACTATACGGAAAAAGATATTGCTTCAAAAGTTAAAGACGCTCAAGTTATCGTTATTTTTGGTGCTATCTTCAGTATATTCATTTAAAGATTAAAATTATTTTAAGAATAATATGTTATTTTATTGGGCTAATTTAGCGCTTTGGTAATTAAAATAGAGACTGAAGTTTTTATGATTGAAAAGTACTCATTTGATATACATTGTGAATAAATGTATGAATAAGGATTAAGAAGTCGCTAAGGATCTCAAAGAAAAGAAATAACATACGGATATTTTTTTATAGTTGTTTCTTTATTGGGATATACAGACATATAAAGTTATTATTGAGAGTTAAGTCAAACTGCTTGAATTTATTCGATATTTTTTATGCTGTCATTTAGACAAAGTTCGGTTTTATATTTCTAACATGAACATATTCATCAAGTAAAAATAATAGTGTTGATTTATGAATAAATTCAATTTTTTTATGTAATTGAAGCTCTTAATGTCTGATATATAAGTTATGGCTACTTATGCTAAATAGCTTGTAATGATATATCAAATCTTGTTTTGGTGATTAATATAATTATTTGTTTCAGTTTACTAAGGAGTTATAGATTGAGATATCATAAAGATAGAAAATACTTTATTGATATTCTAAGCGATTTAAAGTTTATAATTTTTTATGAACCCACACTAAGGAAAAGTTTTAAAGCGGGAAATGCAATAGTTTTTTAAGGATGTTGAGTTTGGGGGGAGAAATAAAGTAATACCATTGTCTTTAAAGAGAATCATTATCTTTGATTCAACTGCGGTTGCTTCTTCGCTTAAAGTTTAAGATTTGTTTTCTTTTATTAAGAAGAAGTAAATTAAGAACCATAATAAGACGATGTTGAAGATAATTTTTCTTTAAGCTAAGGAAACTGCTTCAAGAAAACAAACTAAACAACCTCAAAGATGCAAGATCACTAAGGAAATCCACCTAAATGAGAAGAAATGCTATTTCAGATTATTATGTAGTATTTCTTCATAAAGATAAATAATGGATTGATAAAGATGATGCGCTATGGACTTACATCAATCCATGTAAGGTACTAATTTAAAATGTGGATTTAAGAAATGAACATATAGCATAAATCTATATGGATAATAAAGTTTGAAATCTCCCTCTAACTTAAGTAATAAGATCATTGGTTATGAATAACTATTCAAAGCCAAAAGGGATCAAGTGGGTAATATTGAATTTTATAAGGCACTTTTATTGAAATCACTAATATTAAAAGGAAATTTTATTTTCTTTAAAGAATGTTTCATTTTGGACTTAGTAAACGATTCTTTAGAATCGATAGCTTTGGAGCTTACTACATTTTGTACTTTTGAGCATTATCTGATGGAGATTAATGTTATGTTTCTCAATGGAGACATTGGTGAAATTACTTAAGAAACTCATTTATGGATCAGTCTTTTGTATTTGGGATTCAAATACACCATTATTGTTCATGGGATGATATTTGGATTATTACAAAAGAATTAGGAAGATAAATGCTTAAAAGATTTGGTATGTAAATTGTGATTCAGTTGCTTTTCTTTTACCAAACAGATAAATGCTACCATCCTTGAAATTAAATAAATGCAAAAGATTTCTCATGCATTTGCAGTGTGAATTCTAATGCATACTAATGTATATACACATATGGATATGCGTGTATTATTTGGCAGATACTTTACTGATATTAAAAGTGGATCAATGATTCAGTAGCCAAAATGGTTATGATATATATGATATATCTTTAAAAGACAAAATAAAAGATTATATGCTCATAGATAAAAGATCGGATCAGGTGGAGATCATAAAGAATTACGATCCGGGTATTTTGGATGTCATTACTGTAAAAGATCCACTTCTAGCAATGATAATATATTTTATGGGTGAAACTATATAAGGGAAAAGTGTCATTTAGGCACTTATAGTTTTCGCCATTTTGAAAATATCGTCTTTGGTTAATTATAAGACATCCAAATATGGAAAATAATAATGAAATTTTGTCACAAGACTCCAGTTATAGATAAAGAATTGAAAGACCAAGTAATATTGTGACAGTAAAGAATATATTATTTTCCAATAAGGGAAAAGTGCAAAATATATTGTAATTCATAGAGCACACTTAGACAAACTCCATTATGGCGGATCCGCTTACCAAAAGGTTATCACCTAAGGTCTTTCATGAGCATGTAGCTCAGTTGGTGTAACTTTTATGTAAAGATATTTTGGTTTAGGGGGAGTTTGTATTTGGTATTGTCATATGACTCATTGCTCTATACTTCAGTTACAGATATATGCATATCAAGTTCTTTTTCTGATCAGAAATAAAGTAATGAATTTTTCTTTGCACTCGGGTTGTTTAAATATTAAACATTTGATCTCACTAAAGAAGTACCAGTTGGAAATAGACATGTATAGATCACATTTCATGTAATTTCCATGCTACGCATCCATGATTGATCTATGTCGTTTGATTGTATTGATATATGTGACCATTGATGGGTTTAGTTACGATAAATGTAACGAATGCCGCTTTGATCCTTTGTCAACCCAATTAATGGACGAGATTGTTTCAGATACACCATATGTTATAAATAGCAAATTTTGGAGCTCATAAAGTTAAACACATTATAAGGTTATTTCATATGTGACCCAGGGGGAGATAGTTGGAATATTTCGTCAATTGGGTCACATATGTAAAATAAAATGTGTTGTGCTATTTTGGTGTAAAGCCTAATTAAAGTGATCTAATTTTGAATTAGAATTAATAGGCTTAAAGTTTAAGTTATCATGAGCCTAATGTGTAGATACCGGGGCATTTTATAATTTGTTGAAGGGCCGAATTACAAAATGCCAACTCTATAAATAAAGGGTTATGGTCCCCGAATTACACAAGCCTTAGCAACTCTCTAACCTCTTCTACGGAGAGCTGATTTCAGATCTAGGGTTTGTGTCAATTTGGAAGACCAAACCTAATTCATCTTCTCGTTTAACAACCGACTACTGATTCAGGTATTGCACTGATTAAATACAGATTCAGGTATGCTTCCGCTAATCAAGTTGTTTATTTTGTGATTTGTTCTCAATTAAATCAATATGGTTACATATTTGGATCTAGGGTTTCACGATTGGATATTGATAAAGTATACTGAAATCCTAACAACTTATTCAAAAACTTGAACCTAATTTCGCAAAGATGATTCCCCAAAATCCAGTTACTTCACAATGAACATTCTGGAGCTCTTGAAGTAGCTGAGTCCTAAAAACAGAGATATCTCGTAAGGGTACGAGATATATATATTTTAAGACAAATTTTCTAAATAATTCAACAATAACACAATGGATTTAAGAAGGATGGGTCTATTGCCATCCCTTGTTTTACCTTTCACCCTCCATTTAAAAGCTTAAAATTTTAGTTCTAATTATACCCCTTAATCACTAATTAGAAATTAAGAACCATGCATAAACATAAGATTTTATTGTCTTCAGCTGCTCAGTTCCTATGTTGTGCAAAAATAAATCAAAGTTGTATGGTGAGCTAGCATTTTCAACACTAAAAAACATGTCTGTGTTGTGCAAAACGTAGAAAATATTTTCAACATGCCAGCATGCCAAAATAGAAACAAACATGCCAAGATTCTGATGCGAATGTGCTTTAGCATGTTAACATTTCGTTGTTTACTGCTACGAAATTCTAGGGTTTGCAAAGTAAGAGGAAGAAGTAAGAACGACGAAACAACAGCTAAAAGAAAAGGAAAAGTATCGTGATGAAAAACAAAAGTAGCTAAATAAGATACAGGTTTATTTTGGGAACAAACGGGGTGCGTTGAGGAAAAAACGAGGTGTGCGGCTTATTTTGTGATTATCCGGAGGAGGGAGGGGGGTAGGGTGAAGAGTAAAACATGGGGTGACAATAGACACACGCTTTAAGAATTTATTGTATTTTTAAATTACTCAATATAACTATATCAAAGGATATTGTGGTACAAATAATATATTAATGGTACATTTGAAATGTAATGTACATTTCAGAGAAAATTTAAACATAAAAAATTTAACTGCTAAAACATTGGAGAAAAAAATCCGAGGAAGAGGAGTATTATTTAAACCTCGGAAAAATTGATTTTTGATAATGACAATAAGCCAACCATTCTAACGGTCTGTTTGACAAAACTCTCAACGGTTGGTTTGTTTATCTTTATGAATAATTTTTTTGGAAACACAAATTTTTGGTCCAATCGTGAATTACCAAAAACGGCCCTAGATATTATATTTAAAAAGTTAAAATCTTAAAAATTTGTTCGTTTGATTTTTTTCAACCACAAAGTGCATCCATAAAACATAACTATTTGATATATTAAATGCTCTTTAAAAAAAATTATCAACTTTTAAGAAAATAAGATCCTAAAAGTTTGTTCGTTTGATCTTTTCAACCACAAAATGTAGTCGTGAAAATATAATTGTTTGACATATTCAACATCCTTTTTAAGTCAACCATCAATTAAAAAAAAAAAACCACGCAATCGTCGAAATATTCAAACTTTATTGCACTATATAAGCACTGCATATTTTTTCAAATTTTGACTTTTGAATTTGTTTATACTATTTAATATTTCTACTTCGTTTTCTTGAGTAATAGTTTATAAATTATGAAACATTCATACAATTGATGTGCAAACAAATGTAAAATCACAATATTTCAAAAAAATACAAATTACGCGCGAAACACGTGTCATGATCACGCACGAAGTGCGTGCCGTTACACTCGTTTTATTATTGTAAATGGTGATCAATCCCTTTCAATGGAAAAACCTCAATAGGATCTTGCAATGATGTGATAGAACAAACAGATTGAAATGATTATCAATCACAAATCACATAAAAAATAAAGGCAACAGGGAACACACAATATTTATAGTGGTTCCACTATCGCGGGATAGTGTACGTCCACTTCAATGGGAAAGAGATTTTACTAATATTCAAGAGATTACAAAGTTTTAAAGTAGAGCAAAGAAATGAAGAAATACAGATGATCTTATGTCATTGGAATAACATCCTTTATGCCTCTTTTTAAATAGAGAAAAAATTACTTGGGGATAATGCAATCGATTTATGTAAATAAATCAACTCATGGAAGGTTAATATTCCCATTTAATTTTATTGTCATGTGATTGATTGATAACTTTCCCTTTTCTCCATCAATCAATCATTTTCCCAATTTAATTTCTTTCCGTTTCTTCTTTCATGAAACGTGGCAACAAAATAAATGGCAAATCTCCAATATTTCTATCTCCTAAATATTCCTTCCATTTCTTTCTTGCACAAAACAGGTAACCAAATTATCTTGAATATCTCTAAAATCTAATTAATTTTGGAAATATTGTATCACCAAATTCCAATAATCTCTACCTTGATACAATATCTCTTGCAACCAAGAGACTCGAATGTGAATGCTTCCCAATAAGTTTCTGCAAAAGCCACCCCTCATTGCACTTTATTAGTGAACTCTGGCAAGGCCACCACGCACCAACAAAGCGTTGGAAGCATTCCAAAAATAAGGTAGACATCGTGCAACCAACTTCTATCTCTTCATATAAGAAGAATACCACATCTTCTCTTGACTTCAACCAAGTCACTCTCTTCCCCATAGTGGCACCTAGCACTTCATCAAGTGAATCAAGTTCGAGCAATGCTCGAACTTAGTAGTAGGTAATGCCTTCGTAAATATCTCCATTGCATTGTCACTTGTGTGAATCTTCTGAAGACGAACTAACTTCTCCTCATTCATAGAGAAAAGGAAAGACTCTCTTACCTCTGTATGATTTGTTCTAGAATTGTAAGCCAGATTTTCAGCTAAATGAATTTCACTTTAACTGTCACAATTCACCAAACAAGCATCCTGTATGAAGCCGAAATCACATAATAACTTCTTTGAATAAAGTGCCCCTTTAGCTGCCTCAACTGCAACTATCAACTATGTATCTGCAGTAGACAAAGAAACTATAGTCTGCAATCTCGCTCTCCAACTAATAGTTGTTCCTCCAAGTCTGAACACATAGCCTGAGGTTGACTTCCTTCTATCTCTATCTCCGGCATAGTCTGAATCACAAAATCCGATCAAGTTGAAATCTTTATTTCTGCCGCAAAAAACAAGCCCATAGTCTAATGTTCCTCTAAGATATCTAAAAATGTACTTCATTGCCTCCCAATGCAATTTCCCTGGATTTCCCGTATATTTGCTAACTAATCCTACAACCTGAGCAATGTGAGGTCCAGTGCACACCACACCATAACATACATCAAACTACCTACTGCACTCGCATAAGACACCTTTTTCATATAGGCCTTGTCCTTTTCTGAGATCGGAGAGCCCTGATTAGAAAGCTGTATATGCAAAAGCATGGGTGTACTAATAGCCTTTGCTCCATCCATGCTAAACCGAGCAAGCATCTTTTGAATATATTCCTTTTGAGTAAGTCTCAAAAGTCCAACCTTTCTGTCTCTTTGGATTTCCATCCCCTAAATTTTCTTTGCTTCTCCAAGATCTTTCGTATCGAATTCCACTTTTAATTTCAACTTCAACGCATCAATTTCAACTTTATCCTTGGAAACAATCAACATATCATCCACATACAAAAGCAAATACACTCAATTATTATTCTTTAAATGCTTAAAATAAACATATGTATCTTTAGTACTATGATTAAAATCATGTGAAAGCATAAAAGAATCAACCTTTTGTACCGTTGTCTAGGCGACTTTTTTAGACCATAAAGAGATTTCTTCAACTTGCATAGATTTTCCATCCACAGTAAATCCTTCTGGCTGCTTCATGGAAATGGTTTCCTCCAAATCAAGTTGATCTAACTCCAAATTGTTCTAACTCCAAATTGTTCTTACTCCAAATTGTTCTAACTCCAAATTGTGAGCAACAACTATTGCAAGTAGGATTCGAATTGAAGTTTGTCTAACAACTGGAGCAAATATTTCATCATACTCTAACCCTTTTCTTTGTGAAAACCCTTTGGCTACTAATATTGCCTTGTATCTACCATCATCTTTCACCTTGAATACCCACTTGCAACCTATGGCTCGGCTTCCTTGAGGTAGTGGTACCAAATCCCAAGTCTTGTTCTTTTGCAAAGACTGTATCTCCTCTTCCATAGCGCAATTCCACTTCGAGTTATCACTCGACTTCATGGCTTCTTCAAGGCTCAATGGTTCATCACGAATTACATGTAATGCATACTCAAACTGATCATCAAGGCTCAAATTTGCATATCTCCATATCTAGTTAGAACTTTCTTTAGTCTCTGACTAGCCTAAATGGCTATATCGCCTGACTCTCTTTCAGCTCCACCTTGAGTTGAATCCTCTCTAGCTTCATGACCATCACCATCACTACTGAGGAAATCTATGGGCTATCGTGTGATGTATCATCAACTGCTCTGTCATCTCTACTGAAAATTGGGAATCTCGGTCTTTTCAGGCTTCTCGTCAACTGAATCTGAACCCTATGATAAACCTTCCAAATGTTTAAACATTGCTGACTCATCAAAAGTCACATGTTTGGAATGTATAGCTATCTTCGTAATTGGATTCCAAATTCTATATCCTTTTATGCCATCTGTACAACCAAGAAAAACACATTTGGGGGCCCTAGGCTCTAACTTATCATGTCCTGTATTGTGAACATAAACTGGACATCTAAGTATACGAAAATAACTTAACTGCAATCTTCCCATCAATGGATGAGCACGGAATCCGATTAATAAAATGTGCTGCAGTTGAAATAGCTTCAGCCCAAAAACCCTTAGACATACCCGCAGTCAAGGTCAAGCAACAGACCTCTTCAAGTAGAGTCCTATTCATTCTCTCAGCTACCCCATTGGGTTGCGGATCACTAGGTGTAGTAAAATGTCTTCTAATACTACGCTGTATGCAATAGTCGAGGAACACTTTGGAGACATATTTGCTACCATTGTCGGATCTAAGAATCTTCAATTTCTTTCCTGTTTGGTTTTCAACGAGAGTTAACTAAACCTTAAACTTCTCAAATACTTCCGACTTAGCTTTCATTACATACACCCAAACCTTGCGCGAGTAGTCATCAATGAATGAAACAAAATAATATGCTCCACCAATAGAAGCTATAGAGTATGGCCCCAAAACATCTGAATGCACATAATCAAGTACCCTCTTAGAAGTATGTATGCCATCACCAAAAGAAACTCTGGTTTGCTTTGCCAATACACACTCCTTACAATAGTCCAACTTGTTGAAGATTTCTCTCTTGATCTTTTTCTTCTTACAGAGCAACTCTAAGTTATTCTCCGAAGTATGACCTAATCTCATATGCCAAAGCTTGATAGCATCCAAACTTTTAGAGCTATCGACTCTAAAACATAATTCTCCATGGAAAGTGGTACCTATTAGCAAATACAGATTTCACACCATAACACCCTTCATCAATACAAGTGTCTCTCTAAAAACTCCATACCATATTTGAAAATGATTATCTTGCATCCCAATGATGCCAATTTGCCTAATAATATCAATGACTTTCGAAGACCTGGGACATAGCGAACATTTGAAAGTATGCGAACAATCCCATCATACATGAGAATGTGGACTGAACCAACTCCCATGGACTTACATGTAGCATCGTTCCCTATAAGGATAGAACTTCCTTCCTTCTTTGGCATCGAACGAAGAAAAATAATCCTTATTAGGGATCATGTGAAATAATGCTCTAGAATCTAGAATCCAATGGTCTGCAACATCTGATACAACCACTGTCAATAATTCACTACCATCTTTCTCCATCGCAATAGATGAAGAACCATCAGTCTTCTTCTCCAAATCTGGACAGTCTCTTCTCCAATGTCCTGGCTTCTTACAATTATAGCACTTTCCATCTTTAGACTTAATCCATGAATTAGGCTTCCTAGAATTGGAACGCCTCCTATTGTTCGTCACTTTCTTCTTTACTCTTCCTCTCTCAACAAATAAACCTAAACTACTACTTCCTCCACTACTATCTCCAACACCAAACTCTTTCATCTGATCTCTCAACTCTTCACTGATCAAACCTGTCTTCACATCATCTAATTTCAATGTATCTCTACCATAGATAAGGTTGTTAGCGAAACCAGTGTATCGCTCTGGGAGCGAACACAACAGAACCATTGCTTTCTGTTATTCATCAATTTTCAACTCAACAGACCTCATCGTCATCAACAGGTCATTAAACACACTTAGGTGTGCCTTAATTGAAGAACCTTCCTTCATCTTATAAGTGAAGAAGGTCTTCAATAGGATCAGACGGTTAGTTTGAGATTTCTTCATATACAGGTCCTCCAACTTCTTCCAAATGCCTTTAGATGTTGTTTCCTGACTGATTTCAGAAATTACATTCTTTTCCATAGCAAGTTGAAGAGTAGTAAAGGCCTATTCTTCCATCTCTTCTAATTTCATTGATGAAATATCAGTAGGCAATGACTCTGTATCAAATACTACTCGATGAACGCTATTTCTTCTCAAAACTGTTTTTATCATCCACTGCCACTTTTCAAAATCTCCTTCAGCATTCCACTTCTCTATCGTCAACTGTGATCCCGACGCCACATAGGAGCCTCTGACGTATGAAGCAACTACTGTCACTGACATACTATTTTTACTATTTTCATCTTCCCTTGTCATTTTACCAAACAACTTCTTTGTGAATCTAGCTCTGATACCAGTTAAAAGGGGCGATCAATCCCTTTCAACGGAAAAACCTCAATACGATCTTGCAATTATGTGATAGAACAAACAGATTGAAATGATTATTAATCACAGATCACAGAAAAAATAAAGGCAACAGAGAACACACAATATTTATAGTGGTTCCACTATCGCGAGATAGTGTACGTCCACTTCAATGGGGAAGAGATTTTATTAATATTCAAGAGATCACAGAGTTTTAAAGTAGAGCAAAGAAATGAAGAAATACATATGATCTCATGTCATAGGAATAACATCTTCTATGCCTCTCTTTAAATAGAGAAAAAATTACTTGGAGATAAGGCAATTGATTTATGTAAATAAATCAGTTCATGGAAATAAATCAACTCATGTAAATAAATCAATTCATGGAAGGCTAATATTCCCATTTAATTTTATTGCCATATGATTGATTGATAACTTTCCCTTTTCTCCATCAATCAATCATTTTCCCAATTTAATTTCTTTCTATTTCTTCTTTCATGAAACATGGCAACAAAATAAATGGCGAATCTCCAATATCCCTATCTCCTTAATATTCCTTCCATTTCTTTCTTGCACAAAACAGGTAACTAAATTATGCTGAATATCTCCAAAATCTAATTAATTTTGGAACTATTGTATCACCAAATTCCAATGATTATTATCCTAGAGCAACCGCATAACGATTGGGAACCAACCACATGGTTTAGAAAAACTAGTTTTTTTTATTAATCTTAGTTGAACATAAAAAAATAATGTGATAGAGAATATTTAAAATTAGAGAGATCTATAAAGACAAAAATGGAAAAAAATTAAGCGAATTAGACTGGAAAGAATTAAGTAAATTAGATTGAAGAAATTTAAGAAAACATGTTATGGATATATTACATGATTTTTTGTGTAAAAGTTTGTTTTGACCAAGTGACAGTAAGCAAACCTCTCTAATCTGTTTGACAAAACTTCCAAACGGTCGGTTTGATAACATACTGCATGACAAGTCTGTTACGTTCCACAGATGAAATTCAAATTTATGACATATCGCATAATGTCGAATGTTTTGACCACTTAAACAATGGTGTTTTTCATATTTAACCTTTTGCTTCATTGATTTGAATTTTAGTTTGCTTCTAGATATATTGTGCATGCTTTTCTGATCAAATTTTATTTGTTGAATTAGATACAAATTCTACGAGGCTTTTGGAAAAAAGGTTTGGCCATGTCTATGGTATATCAATAAAGATGAATCCAAACCTAATTCACCCCTGAAGCCAAAGTTTGATGAGAATTTTTTTTCAACATCAAGGGTAAAGGATTGCAATAATTTTCAAGGACGAAGAAGACCGAGGACACCATATGTGATGGAATCTGACTTTGGGTGTTGCGAAAAATAATTTTGAAGAGGACTTGAAAAGAGAAAAAGAATGATGCACGAACAAATTGTAAGCGAAAACAGGGAAAGCTAGGAAAAAAAGAGAGGGAGCGGTTGAGGTCGATTTGGTTGGAAGGAGGAATGGAACTGAAGAGCGATGGAAGAGTGAAAAGAGGAAGAAACAAAGGGGGTAGCGGAATGAATAACCCTAGTCCCCGTTAAAACACTTAAAGAGCTATTCGATTTATATTAAATCAGAATATATTTATAAATTCAGAAAATACTTGAAAATATAGACCAATGATATCTGTATATAATTTTCTACTTAGGTGGGGTGACATAGATATATATTATTTCAATCCGTTTAATTTAAATTTCTGGATATTTATCATTTTAACTTGTATCCTAATAAATCCAGTTTCAATTTCAAAATCTAAACAATGGTATATATATCATTCTACCCATGGTGTGAGAATAAAAAAATATAACACTACATATATCACACATGCATCATTATATAGATCACAACAATCAAATATCAGTTACAAATAATTCATTTTATATATGTCAAATGTGTGTATTTCACATGTGTACATATTTATAAAAGACAAATCAGGTTTTCTAAAGCAATCATGACATTTCAATTATCATTTCAAGTGGTGTGCACAAAAAAAATGTTAATCGTGAGTGAGGGATTCTCACCTTACGTGGCAAATTAAAATGAAGATGACGTAGGTTGATAGAACATGGATGATACAACACAAGCAAGCACGATCGAATCAAACCACTAAATCGTATCGTAATTTCTCCACGATTAATCAGGACAACCCAAGATCTAAATCACAATTCCAAATCAACATTTCCTTTTATTATATATAATTTTTTTTTTCATGGATAAAAATACATATATACTATATAAAATATTGCACACAAAATATCTTCAACAAACAACAACCCTTATCGAACATTATACCCCATACATACGATTCACATACACAACCACTTCACGACAACATTTTTTTGTCTCACAAAAAAAAGCACACACAACAACTCAACGCAACACAAAACATGCACAATTACACAGCACCCAAGGCAGGCTCGGGTTTATGGCAGGGTTGGTGGAGGTTAGAGCCTGGCACTGGACGTTGGTCGTAGGCCTGGGAGGAAGGGAGTAGCAGGTCGGGGAAAGGTCACAGATTGATTTGTGAATAGGTTGGTGCTTTTACTGCCTAGGGTTTTCAAAAGGTAAAACAATGAGGAATGACACAAGGTGGAGGACAAAGTGGCAAGCGCGGCATCGCTGCGTGGAGGAGCGATGGTGAAGTCGGACACAGTTGGTGATGAATGAAGGAGGTGTGGGTTTTTGTACTAGGTTCGATTCCTTTTGGATCTAGGGTTTTAACGGGGGATCTTGGGCAGTCGAGGGGATGATGGTCGGAGGGGAGGGGTAAGGCAGGGCATGTCGGTGAACCAACATGGTGAAGGAAGGTGGCATGGAGAGGAACGACAACATAAAGGGGGAATGAACGATTTTGCTGAGATGATAGCTAGTTTTTGGGTGGGGAATGCTGTGTAAATTATTTGAGGAGAGAGATTATGATTTCATGTTTGATTTTTGTTTTCTATTTTTTCCATCCTACTATTTCCTTCTTTTAGGAGATAAAGATCTGGATTCAGGGAAGAGACAAAGAGATTGAGAAAAGTTTCAAGGGAAAGAATTGAAAAATGCGCGAATTTTTATGTACTCGAAAAAGGTGTTACATAATGCTAAGTCTGTCAATTAACAGGTTTTCTCACAGATTCAATGTGCCAATTCAAATTCAGTACTAATATAAATACTTTGGAGAATGCCAAGAAAGATACAGATCAGATATGTGCAAATATACACATTACAAACTCGTTCGTTCTATGTTTTTTTTACAGTTCATAACGTATATTCCAAACAAACGAAATCAAATTTTAATGAAACGAAAAATGTTGGATACTCAGAATTCGATGTATATTCATAAAATATACAATTTTGAATTTTAAAACTTTAAATTTTCAACTTGAATTTAGTTCTTTTACCAATTTTGACCAGAATTATTTTTTTTGAATTTTTTTATATTGTAGTAGATTTGGTAAATCAAAATACTCAGTAATTTAAATATATTATTTAAATTTAAATTTTGTAAATTAACTTAAATTTAAATAACATAAATTAAGTTAGTTCGATAATTAATTCTTATTTGACAAATGTTTAATTCCATTATTCAGATTGTACTTATTTTTGTTCATTTACATAAATATAATTCATTTAAATCTTATGATTCAGAATGAACTAAATTTTAAAACTAAAAATTTCAATCAAATCTTTGATTTAAAATATATTAAAATTCAGGTTGTTACAATGGTCATCAATGTTAGGGAATGCGGAATGGATCGTTAAGGCAAAGAAAACACTAGAGGGGGGGTGAATTGTGTTTGTAAGAATTTAAAAAAAATCTGAAACTAATGCGAACTATGGGATGAATCAAACACCACAAGCGCAATCACAGACACAGATTCAAACACAAATGCAAAATAAATAGAAATAAAAATGCAGAAAAGGAAAGAATACACTGGATTTTATACTGGTTCGGATTGCTCCTACGTCCAGTCCCGCACGACGCTAGATTGCGTAGAGTTTTATTACTATTTTCAATAGTAAAATACAACCTCCTTGATTTCATGGCTCAACAAGGAGACATCGACTCCTAATCCTCGATTTCGCGGCTCAACGAGGACACACCAACTCTTATTTCCTTGATTTCACGACTACAATGACACACCGATTCCTTTTTGATTCAACACTAACAAGGTTTATTCAACCCAAGCAATTACAAACAACCCTATAACTCTTTAATAACACTTGATTCAGAGAGTAGAGAGTGTAGAGAGAAGAAGTTTGATCAAAACAGAATTGAATTTGGTAGAGTATAAGTGTAAAAACCATAAAAATGATTAAGAATAATTGTGTAGAGAAAGAGGATGAAGTTAGAGAAGAAGAGATGATAAAAAAATCGGTTTTAACCCCTTTTCATAGAGTATGAAAGGTTGCAACAGTTCTGAATTGTTTCAAATAGTGAAAAGACATTTCCTTTCAAAATTGGAAAAAGTGACAGTTATAAGTCGACATGGAGTTTTTGTTATGTCGACATACTCCTTTGAAAATTTAAATTTTGAAATATTTTTCAAATGTTTTTGATATAAATATAATTCTAGAAATTCTTGAATTAAAGTATAATGATGTAAATTAATATTATAAACTAGAAAATATGTGAAAACATAATTTTGAATAATATAAACATATTTATAATTTTATAAGGTTTTATACTATATAAATATAAAGTATAAGAATATAAAATATAAATATAAAAGTTAAGTTTGAAAAACAAAGAAAAATAGAAACAAATAGAAAAATAAATAGCGAGGATTGAGGATAAAATTGAAAATCAGAATTTGAAATTTAGAATTAGAATTTGAACCTGGAGTGCTATTTAGAGTCTTACAAAATCTAGACTTTATAACTATATTAATCTTGAAATCTTGATTACTCATGAGTCTTGAAATTTCTCTGATCTTTGAATCTCTATCATCTTTATAACTGTATAATCTTCAGTAATATTTCCGGTATATAATTCCTGCACACACACACACACACTCGCACACACACACACACATATATATATATTATACAAAAAGTGTTAGCATATATTTTATAATCAATGATAATTGAAATAAGGTTGTTGTCATCAAAACTCCATTCTCTAACAATCTCCCCCTTTTTGATGATGACAACCATAGTTTATAAAATATCATACTTATATACCTGTTTGATGATGTTCCTTCTATACTCCCCCTGTCTATATGAATCCTATAAACTATACCTATATTTTATAATTTCTAATTTCTCCCCCTTTGGCATTATAAAAATGAAATCCTAAAGATACCCCCCCTAAGTTGTATAATTCTCTGAATAGAACATAAGTAACTATCCTAATAAAAATACTTCCCCTTAATCTAGTAACTATTTCTGTGTAGAATACTCCCTTAATCTATTCAAATTAAAAATAATACCTAATATGATGATTAAATACAAACCAATCCAAGTATTATTATTACATATGTTTGTCTGATATATATATATATATATATATATATATATATATAATTTTCAAATATATATATATATATACAACTCAAACCAAATCAAATCACACCATATGTCTTAATATATACAAGTTTCAAATAATAGAATCCAAATCACACCACATCATATGTTTTTAGAATACTTAAACAAATCGTACCGAAAAATTAAACGTTTCTTGGAACTCCAACCCAACCATCTTCTCCAAAGATAGGATCCTTCTTAATTACTTCCCAATCTTCATCTTTTTTGGTTGGTAGAGCCTTTGCAAGATTATTTTCTTCATCTCTGAAAAGAGAAGAGATTAGCCATCGCATTGCATCAAAATATTTCTCTTGTTGTTCGAACATCTTTATTTGACTTAATTCAAGGTGACCCTGATTTCGTAGAATGATAGGGAGGATATTTTTGAATGAATAAAGAGTTTCTTCTAGATTTTCACTAAGATTATAGATAGGATTTGCCATGGATTTAATGAGGAATAATTAAGGAAGAAGGAGTAATGGAATAATAAATTTTTCTAGGAGAAATGGACTTAAATAGGGTCTGGAATTCGTTGGATTTTGAATGGACATGAGTAGTTATTTTAATTTCAAAATTTGAAATAATTTGAAAATATGTCAGTTATATGTCGACATACTCTTTTTGTCATGTCAACATACTATAGTGTTATGTTTGAAAAAATTTGAAATTTTGAATTCTTTTGAATTCTATTACATTATAATTAGTTTTATAGATTTTTCAGAAACATAAAGATGATTATATCATAAATAAAAACTACATTCATTACTTGATAGAAAGCAAATACATCCAACACACTTTAAATACGAGATTCGAAAGCAAATACAAGGAAATATATAAAGATAGATTAAACTAGATGACCTAGCTTTCAGATGATGATGAGGAAGATGAAAATCCAAGTTTTCTTCCAATCATGACTATGAATTTGGATATTTTGGAAAGCCTCTTGTTAAGCTTCTTTTGATTGTTGACGATTTTCAATTGATTTTGAACAATCGTGTCTTTGTAGATACGCTTCGAGGTTGGATACTCAATGTTTTCTATAGAAGTCTCTTCTTCTTCGACTTCCATTGGGTCTTGTTCTTGTTGCAATCAAGCTTGTTTGGCCTCAAATGTCTCATAAGGTTTTGAAAGTGAGAGGAATTCGCATAAGATGAATGTTTGATGCGTCAAACACTTTTCTAGGGACAAATTCTTCTTCATGAAGATCAACATTAAAGTGTTTAAAAATACGAGTGAGATAAACACCATAGTAGAGTGTGTTTTCTCTTGTAGATAAATCTATGGGCTTAATTTCATTTAGAATCATATCAGCCCAATTGATAAGGTAATTACCCATAATAGCAAAGAGAACCTTTTGGACTTTAAGAGTTGGATTGTTGAAATTTCAGGAACAGGGAGTGATGGTGTGTTGAAGGAGAAGGTTGAATTTTTTGTTTTTGGACGTAAGAAACGATTTTTGAAATCCATTGGAGCACCATATTCGAAGATATTGTGAAAGGTTTCCATATCAGTTTCGTCGATAGCGAAAGTTGAGAAATCCGAGCCCACGCTTCTACAATTTAGAATTTCGCCTAAAAATTCGGCATCGAGAACAATTTGAGTTCCCTTTACACTACTCCAAATTTGGCTTTCGTTTCCTTCGTAAAATGCGCGATTGAGATTTGCATAGAACATCTTTACGAGTTTGAGATAATATACTTCGTCATTATCACGAGAGTCAATTAGACTCAAGACTTCGTTGTGTTCGAAAAGAGAGACGAGATCATAAGATGGAAAATCGCTAAAGATGGTGAAAGCACCTATGTTGACTTTAGCATTTGCTAAATAGTTACCATAGGTTTTGATGGCCTCTTTGTCATTGTAAAGATAACCTTTAGTGGTTTTGGTTATCTTCATTTTCTGAGATGATCTTGAGGAAGCCATTGAAATGATAATTTTGAAGAGGGTAGATACGAAGACTATTGTTTTGAGTTGTGAATGAAAGGTAGAAAGGGTAGATATATATAGAAAATGAATAGATATGAATTGAAGGAATATGAATTGAATAGGCACAACTTTTCAGATTGAAAGGACACCTTTCAGACCTTGTGAGTTGGTGAAAAGATTGGAGGGAAGTTTGAAAGTTTAAACTTTTGAAATCCAAAATTTAAATTTCAAAACTGGTTGGATATGTCGACATGTATTTTTCTGTATGTCGACAAGGCTTATTTCAAAAGGGAATTGGATTTTTAAGTTTTTGAAATATATTATCGACCTATATTTCAGGTTTAACGATTTCCTGAAATAATTCTAATCCTAATAAACACACTGTGAAAACCCATAACTTCCCCGGTGAGGAAAGCGCGGATAGTTCGAGAACAAGCCACAGAATAACGCAGACGGAAGAACATTTCATTGTATATTACAACAATGCACCAGAATACAAGAATATACAGAGTAT
Source organism: Allium sativum (assembly GCA_030737875.1). NCBI lineage: Eukaryota > Viridiplantae > Streptophyta > Magnoliopsida > Asparagales > Amaryllidaceae > Allium > Allium sativum. Next base: position 404,011,677 of record CM060913.1, read on the forward strand.
AAATGAATATTACACAGAAATATCAGAGATTTAAATTACATTTAAATACATCGCAGCAGAAAATAATGCAATACACAACTAGAAGAGATATACGGATACAAAGCTTTCCGGATATCATTCCAGCTGTAAACCAGGATCCTATGAATATAAATCTGCAAAAACCAAAACTACTAGCTGCCCATGCCGAAAATAGGGGCACCCAGAGTTTAGGTTAAAACAATAAACTCCAGGTCAGTCATGTGACTGGTGTGAGAACTAAAACAGTTATTTATCTTTATTTTCAAAGTAAGGTAAATCAAGGGACCACGCCGTATAACACGGAACGGGTTTCCTCCCAAGAACACCAGTGCATAAAATAACAGCGCAATGCTAAATAAAGAAAAATGAAGCTATTATAAGACCCAGGTCCCATCACAAAATGCAACGCAAGTCGGAGGATAGGGTTTTTACCTTATAATAGCCAAGAATGCTTGATACGTTTAAAACAAATCATTTGATACTATTATAAGTGCATATTGTATAAAACATCTTCAAATCATAAGTATCAATCATAAACGGCATAAGCGCCCCATCCCACTATGTCGCCATACTAGGCTCTACAAATAAAACTGTAACACCCCACCTCTGCCAGGGTGGCTCTTGCAAGCGACTCTGACTTTGGTGGGGCGTTTTAAAACAAGGTAAACATGCATAATGATATATCAAGGCAGAACAAGAACATGTGTATATATATATGTAACCAGAGTAAATAACATGGATAAAACAGCGGAGGATTTTCAAACTATTTCAAATCAAGTCTTAGTACAACCTCATGTCAATTTTCCAAATAAAATAAGTCTAGTACATAAACAACAACATCTGAAAACTAAAAACATAAGTAGCTATCCCCAAAGCGGAAAAACCATAGCGAGCTCAAGTCCAAAGTATACATGAGCTATCCAAGAAAGCGGGTAGGATCCAAGCTAAGCTCCTGTATTCCCTCCCTGAGAACCTGGGGGGGGGGAACGGAAGAAAAGAGGCGAAAGAAAACAGGTCAGTCAAAAAGACTGAGTAAGCCCTACTACAATCAATGTGAACTGATAAAGTTAACTGACATGAGCAGCAGGTATGAACATAAGGATAACAACATGATGATTAACTATCAAGGTAGATACAGGTGCCATCGCATAATCAGGATTTAAAGTTTTGCACCACGGGTGTACTAGCAAACTAACATAACAGGTATTGATCCCTCAGCCCAAACTTTGGCCCAATAAGATGAGGTGACCTTAAGACAAGGTCCAGCCCAACGGTCTAGTCGATCGGCTCCCTATAAACCTAACACGTCAAGTGTTGGTGTCCATACGGCCCACATATGGTTGTAGTCAGACTGTGCTGGGTCCACCTTCGGGTGTATCAAGCCCTCGGGTGTCAACCCCAGACACTGAAGCAATAATGCACAGTCTAAACCTACTGGTACCCGTGCCTCGAGTTTATCCAATACCGGACTACGTGCACGTCCGTAACCCGCCTGGACCCGCATCGCTGTACCACTCGGCCATCGCTTTGGTCGCTTACATCAGTCCAGTAATCGTGCCCCGCCCTAGCCTAGCCTCTAGGGTTGTGTTGATACCAAACTGGGATTACTGCTGGAACAGACCACGTTGCTAGGGTTTCCTAAGAGGGTTAAGTGCGATTTAACCCTTCACTAATCATGGATTAAATTGGTTAAGTGTAACCGACAGTTCACCACTTAACCCCATTTCAATCCCTCGAACCCCCAAATGGATTAAATTGGTTAAGTGTAACCAACAGTTCACAACTTAACCCCATTTCAATCCCTCGAACCCCCAAATGGATTAAATTTTAGTGGGCCATGACTTAACCCTAATCATGAGGCATTAACTTAATTGTACCTTAACCTCTCACATTAGACTTTGTTGCGGTTACTAGTTAAGCCGGTCGGGTCCGGATAGCTTTACACCACAACTTGGTCTAACCTCGGGTCCCAGGTACACATGACCAACTTCTCACATTGGGTCCTATTGTTTGTAGCAACTAGTTAAGCCGATCGGTTCCGGGTAGGTTTACGCTACAAACTCAACCCAACCTCGAGTTGGCCACACTTATGTTTTCTAAGTGTCATGTCCACTTTAATTTCAAAACATAATTACAAGTTTAACAAATACTTGGGTAGACCTAACTTAATAGGTAAATTCCCAAGGGGTAGACCTAACTTAATAGGTAAATTCCCAAGTTCATGTTTTTATGTCTTTTAAGTTTACCCAACCCCAAACGCAATCCCATCGCTTACATATCGCAATAGCGCATAAAGGATAGAAAGAGGGAACTTGGCATAATCATGACATAAAAGTGTTAGAGCCACAAGTTCAACATGGTGGCATATGAAAGATTCATGTGTTCATACACTTGCATATTACATTTTTAGGCCCAAAAGCATGCATAACATGTTAACATGAACCACATGACCATCCTAAACTTGCATAAGCATACTTGCATATCATATGACAACTTTGCATATCCAACTTGCATAATAAAACTTGCATAACATATATCAATTTGCATATCATACTTGCATAAACAAACTTGCATAACTTATGGCAACTTGCATATCATACTTGCATACTAAACTTGCATAACTTATGACAACTTGCATATCATACTTGCATACTAAACTTGCATAACTTATGACAACTTGCATATCATACTTGCATACTAAACTTGCATAAACAAACTTGCACAACATATGACACTTGCATATCATACTTGCATATATAAACTTGCATAAACAAGCTTGCACAACATATGGCACTTGCATATCATACTTACATAAGTAAACTTGCATAAACAAACTTGCATACTTGCATAAATAAACTTGCATACTTGCATAAATAAACTTGCATAAACAAACTTGCATACTTGCATATCATGCATTTAACTTCAAAGTTCAAGTATGAGAGGAATAGGGCTTACAATGCTTATGCGGACTCAATTGAGTATAGCAAATGTAAGAAACCCCTTATGCAACAAATTAAAACCCCAAAAATGCAAGCAAACTTGATCAAGACTCCTCCTTTATGATGACAATAGAGAAGCAAGACTTTAATGCAAGCTAAAGAGGATCATACAAGTCTAAATACACTTGTATGCATGGAAATCTCTTAGAAATTTGTTTAGGAGTTGTATGAAGAGAGTGGAGGCCATGAGAGGATGGATTTTGGCATAGTTTAGTTGCTAGATTGAATAATGAGTGATTTAGGGTAGGTTAGGGTCTTATTTATAGATTAGGTTAGTGATTTAGACCATAGGATTAACCCTAGGTTGAATTAGGTCCATCAGATCTCGGAATCCTCTAGAACCAAGCCCCCCAATCAAGCCCAGATCAGAAATGGTGCGCCAGGCAATACTGCCCGGCCACCCCCTGTCGACAGGGCTGTCGACAGGGTTGTCGACACCCTGGGGACCCTGTCGACAGGCCTGTCGACATGCGGGTCCTGGGCGGGAATTTTCCCGCCTGCGCCAGTTTGCCCTAACCCTTGTTTTTAATTTTAAAATTTAAATCTGTTTTTACTTAGGAATTTTCTGCAAACTTCAATGGGCCTTAACTGGGTCATACGGACTCCGATTTTCGAAAACTCGGACTCTATTTCGCGTATTTTTCCGAGACGAACGTAATGGCATAGCTCGTTTCCCTTGATTCAGATTTTAGAATTAAATTCTGCCTCGATTTATGTTATAACAGGTTATTGAAAATACGGGTCGTTACATTCTCCCCTCCTTAAAGGATTTCGTCCCCGAAATCTTCAAGTTAGGAAGAACGTATCCTACCATCCAATCATCCATCTACTCAAAGCATCATCCATGAGCAATCATTGTCCTTACAAGATTCTAAATGCTGGATGAACATATGCGAAGGTGTGTGTATATGTACTTATCTAATGCAAATATCATCAATGCGGATTATGTTAGTGAAATGAATCCATATGTATGCAATTCCTAACATAATGTATAACATCTATATGTGTGCACATAACATACACCCATATGCAACATCCATGTGATAACACACAATTTTCATCCATGAATAAGCATAAACACTCATGCATATGCAATATGAGGAGTGTGCGAGCCGATCTAGTGCCTAATCGTGTATAATGCATCCACGAGCAACCACTTGCAAACACTTGCAACCACTTGCAACCATCAAACATAACATGTTTCAAACACATGTTTCATCCAAAGGGTCTCTACCTAAGGATCTCATGACAAGATAAACACGATAAACTAGATAAACTAGATAAGCATGGACAGAGAGATATGCTTAGAAGATAAGCAAGATAAACTCCTTTTTGGATTACAAGAAATCCATTCAAACTCTGACATATAGTACTAACCGATGAGTCATAACCCGCTTATGGAGTTTACAACGGAAATAAGATCGAGAATGGGACCGAGAGGATATATACAAAAGATAACTTGCAAGCAAGCTCCACAGGAAAACAAGGATCAAGGATGCACTCTTAAAAAGAGATATGGTGCGCGTGTCTAGTCTTCACTCTTCTTAGTCACGTTTCCTTGGGCTTAACTCCACGGTGCTTTGACCGTCTTTTACTTCATGATTTCTTGGCTTCCTAACTCCTATTTCCCAAATCGAGTTGGGACTCGTCGCCCCTCGTCTTCCTTTTCCACTTATTCTTCTTTCTGTATACTTGGGTTAAACATAACTGTAACCTCATGATTTCATGCAAGCTCTCCAAAATTCACTAGTGAATCCTGGATCTCGTCTACTTACTATAAAGTATTCCACGCAGCAGAACTTTTCTTGAAAATACCAATCCCCGTTGCCAATTGCCCTATAAATGTGATTTTCTATAACTCAGGCTTAATCGAAATGAACCATCCGCCTTATAGGCCATACCTAGATTCAGTTGCCTACCCATGGCTTCCTGTAGGCTCTTTCAAAACTGGCCAACTTCTTGAGGGTAAACCGTTGCTAATCATGACGCAGTCCTCTTGCTCTTCACCGGACTGAAATGAGCACTCTTCGTGAGCCTACCTATTATGACCCACATACCCGTATTCCCTTTCTTTGATCTAGGTAGTCCATCCACATAATCTATCGAGATGTTTTCACACTTCCCTTGTGGAACCTCCAATGGGGGTAATGGCCCACTGGGCTTCTATGACTTGGCCTTAACCTGGTGGCACAACATGCATCCTGAAACCAACTCGGCCACCTCCTCGAGTGATGCGCATCTTCAAGAACCTTCTTTACCAAGCCTTTCACTCGAGGAACACATAATCTCTCATCGCGCCTTAGTCATCCCTTGTCATCTATAATATATCTAGCGAGGTGACTTAACATCTTGCCTCGAATCGACTGGTCCATGTTCTTGACCAACTGCGGGTCTTCTTCCTGTGAAACCCCCTTCTTGATCCAGAAGAGTAAGTCTAAGCTCAGGGAATGCTAACTAACTAGCCAAACGGAGAAAGCTTCTTACTTCAATTGCCCTCCTCAGAGTTTTCCGGTCTTAAACCGCAACCCCTTTAGCGGAATCCACCGCTAAGCCTTACTTAGGAACTATGTGCCCAAGAAATCCAACTCCTTTCCTCTAAAGTGACATTTGGAGAACTTGACCTTCAATTGGTGGCTCTAAGCGTATCCATCACCTCCTTGAGATGTCTAACATACTCTTCCTTGTTCTTTTGAGGAGATCAGAATATCGTCTACTACGACCACGACAAACTTGTTTAAGGACTCCCTACCCATCAAGTTCGCGTAATATGCGGGTGCCTTAGTCAAACCAAATAGCATGACTAGCCATTCCAAAAATCCATCTAGAGTCCTAAACTCAGTCTTGTCAATTCCATCCTCAGCCATCCTAAGCTGATGGAATCCGGTAGCTGGATCAAAAGAAAACAGATGCTCCTACAAGCTGATCAAACAAATCATCGATCCTTGGTAACGGTTGTCTATCATTCTCACGAAAATCAACACATAAGCGAAGCAAACTGTCCACATTAGTAACGAATACTACTGGAGCACCTTACTCGAAAATGCTTCGTCTAAGGAAGTTCTTCTCAAGCAACTCCTTGACTTGCTTTCTTAACTCTCATCTCGTGAGGTCATGTGCCTAACCGGCCACGAAACTGGCTTGGTATTACCAACCAGGTAATGCGGAAATCTATCCCACGTCTAGGGGTAACCCCTTTACTTCCCCAAGATATCAGGATATTCTCGGACCACCCTCACCGATTGCAAACTATCGATGGACGAGTCGAGGGATTTCAACCTAACATGACGGGATCTATAGGGTTACTAGAAATTTCTAGGGTATCACCGAGGCGGATCATGAGCCTCACAACCCTATGCCCAAAAACCAAGAATGGCTCCAAAACAGGACAACCATTCCATGCCCAAAACCAACCCATATCCCCTAAAACCGGGAATATAAACATCCCACGAAAATTCTATACTCAAGATAGAAATTTTCAAATCCACCCCGACCACAGACAGTTGGGCGGAACCCCCAACTGGATTTGAAACACATACGGGATCATCAATCTAGGCTAGTACTAAGGTGCAAACTATCAACAAGATCAGATGAGATAAAACTATGCGATGCACCAGAATCAAACAAGGTACGAACTGGAAAATCAGAAATATATACAAGGCTTTCAACAGAAATACTACCTCGATCGGGAACTGGAGCAGCATTGAGAGCATGAACTTGCCCTCTCGAAGGTCCAACACGCTGAGTCTGACCCTGGCCTCGCCCTTGCTTCTTCGGGCAATCCTTACTGAAATGTCCAGTCTCACCGCAGAAAAAGCATTCACCATTATTCCTTTTTCTCTTCCGACAATCCTTGCTAAGATGGCCAACTGAACCGCAACAATGGCACTTCCTCTTGTTGTTCTTGCCCTTGTTCTTGTTCTTATTGCCTTGACTGCTCTGACCGCTTGGATTACCCTGATTTCCTTTCCACTGGGAATCAGTCTTTTTGGCTTGAGTGTCATTTATCTTGATCTCCTCCTTGTCACTCCTACTCTCTTCATTAAGTAGGGCCATATTAACCAAACTCTCAAAAGTTGCCCCCAAGGGTATATGAGTCATGGCCAAACCATGTAATGGCTCGTTCAATCCTAGAGTAAAGTATAGGGCCTTCTTCTGGGCTGTGTTAACTAAGTCTAAACCGACCTGAGCCAGTTGGTTAAACTGATCTATGTATTCCCTAATAGTCATGTTCCCTTGCTTCAGTGATAGGAACCTTAGTCCAAACTTTCCCCGAAAGTCTTCCCAAGTCTCAATTGGCCTAGTAACGGTGGTGACCACCCACCAACGTGCAGCTTCTTCCTTTAACAACCACACTGCTAATAGAACCTTCCTACGGTCACCTATATTAAAGAAGGTAAAAAGGTCTTCGGTTTCCTTCAACCAATTCCTTGCCTCCACATAAGTCTCGGTTCCAAAGAAATTTTTGCAAACCATCGCCTTAAAACCTTGGCAAATCTCTGCGAAGTCAGTCTGAGGATGCTGAGGGGAAGGAGGAAGAGGAACCTCAGTGACAGGTGGAAGAGGAACATCAACTACCGGAGGAGAAGTAATATTTGCGTGGCCGGCTTCAGTCGCCCTAGCCTCCAAAAGTCTCCTATACCAGACAGGTACGTGTACTCCCTCCGGAATGGCAAAGTTATCGGCCATACTGAAAATGAGGAAAGAGATAGATTCAGAATGGAGAAAAACGAAGGAATTTTGCTAATGGCTTCTTGGGGAATAACCTTTAAAATAAACTAGACTCTCCTTTGGAAAATACTTTATACTTGATTTTGAAAATAGTTTTTTTTTCTTTTCCCAAAAAGTTTTCTAAAAACCTTTTTGTTCCTTCTCGTAAACCATATGCTCTGATACCAAATGTAACACCCCACCTCTGCCAGGGTGGCTCTTGCAAGCGACTCTGACTTTGGTGGGGCGTTTTAAAACAAGGTAAACATGCATAATGATATATCAAGGCAGAACAAGAACATGTGTATATATATATGTAACCAGAGTAAATAACATGGATAAAACAACGGAGGATTTTCAAACTATTTCAAATCAAGTCTTAGTACAACCTCATGTCAATTTTCCAAATAAAATAAGTCTAGTACATAAACAACAACATCTGAAAACTAAAAACATAAGTAGCTATCCCCAAAGCGGAAAAACCATAGCGAGCTCAAGTCCAAAGTATACATGAGCTATCCAAGAAAGCGGGTAGGATCCAAGCTAAGCTCCTGTATTCCCTCCCTGAGAACCTGGGGGGAGGGGGGGGGGGGAACGGAAGAAAAGAGGCGAAAGAAAACAGGTCAGTCAAAAAGACTGAGTAAGCCCTACTACAATCAATGTGAACTGATAAAGTTAACTGACATGAGCAGCAGGTATGAACATAAGGATAACAACATGATGATTAACTATCAAGGTAGATACAGGTGCCATCGCATAATCAGGATTTAAAGTTTTGCACCACGGGTGTACTAGCAAACTAACATAACAGGTATTGATCCCTCAGCCCAAACTTTGGCCCAATAACATGAGGTGACCTTAAGACAAGGTCCAGCCCAACGGTCTAGTCGATCGGCTCCCTATAAACCTAACATGTCAAGTGTTGGTGTCCATACGGCCCACATATGGTTGTAGTCAGACTGTGCTGGGTCCACCTTCGGGTGTATCAAGCCCTCGGGTGTCAACCCCAGACACTGAAGCAATAATGCACAGTCTAAACCTACTGGTACCCGTGCCTCGAGTTTATCCAATACCGGACTACGTGCACGTCCGTAACCCGCCTGGACCCGCATCGCTGTACCACTCGGCCATCGCTTTGGTCGCTTACATCAGTCCAGTAATCGTGCCCCGCCCTAGCCTAGCCTCTAGGGTTGTGTTGATACCAAACTGGGATTACTGCTGGAACAGACCACGTTGCTAGGGTTTCCTAAGAGGGTTAAGTGCGATTTAACCCTTCACTAATCATGGATTAAATTGGTTAAGTGTAACCGACAGTTCACCACTTAACCCCATTTCAATCCCTCGAACCCCCAAATGGATTAAATTGGTTAAGTGTAACCAACAGTTCACAACTTAACCCCATTTCAATCCCTCGAACCCCCAAATGGATTAAATTTTAGTGGGCCATGACTTAACCCTAATCATGAGGCATTAACTTAATTGTACCTTAACCTCTCACATTAGACTTTGTTGCGGTTACTAGTTAAGCCGGTCGGGTCCGGGTAGCTTTACACCACAACTTGGTCTAACCTCGGGTCCTAGGTACACATGACCAACTTCTCACATTGGGTCCTATTGTTTGTAGCAACTAGTTAAGCCGGTCGGTTCCGGGTAGGTTTACGCTACAAACTCAACCCAACCTCGAGTTGGCCACACTTATGTTTTCTAAGTGTCATGTCCACTTTAATTTCAAAACATAATTACATGTTTAACAAATACTTGGGTAGACCTAACTTAATAGGTAAATTCCCAAGGGGTAGACCTAACTTAATAGGTAAATTCCCAAGTTCATGTTTTTATGTCTTTTAAGTTTACCCAACCCCAAACGCAATCCCATCGCTTACATATCGCAATAGCGCATAAAGGATAGAAAGAGGGAACTTGGCATAATCATGACATAAAAGTGTTAGAGCCACAAGTTCAACATGGTGGCATATGAAAGATTCATGTGTTCATACACTTGCATATTACATTTTTAGGCCCAAAAGCATGCATAACATGTTAACATGAACCACATGACCATCCCAAACTTGCATAAGCATACTTGCATATCATATGACAACTTTGCATATCCAACTTGCATAATAAAACTTGCATAACATATATCAATTTGCATATCATACTTGCATAAACAAACTTGCATAACTTATGGCAACTTGCATATCATACTTGCATACTAAACTTGCATAACTTATGACAACTTGCATATCATACTTGCATACTAAACTTGCATAACTTATGACAACTTGCATATCATACTTGCATACTAAACTTGCATAAACAAACTTGCACAACATATGACACTTGCATATCATACTTGCATATATAAACTTGCATAAACAAGCTTGCACAACATATGGCACTTGCATATCATACTTACATAAGTAAACTTGCATAAACAAACTTGCATACTTGCATAAATAAACTTGCATACTTGCATAAATAAACTTGCATAAACAAACTTGCATACTTGCATATCATGCATTTAACTTCAAAGTTCAAGTATGAGAGGAATAGGGCTTACAATGCTTATGCGGACTCAATTGAGTATAGCAAATGTAAGAAACCCCTTATGCAACAAATTAAAACCCCAAAAATGCAAGCAAACTTGATCAAGACTCCTCCTTTATGATGACAATAGAGAAGCAAGACTTTAATGCAAGCTAAAGAGGATCATACAAGTCTAAATACACTTGTATGCATGGAAATCTCTTAGAAATTTGCTTAGGAGTTGTATGAAGAGAGTGGAGGCCATGAGAGGATGGATTTTGGCATAGTTTAGTTGCTAGATTGAATAATGAGTGATTTAGGGTAGGTTAGGGTCTTATTTATAGATTAGGTTAGTGATTTAGACCATAGGATTAACCCTAGGTTGAATTAGGTCCATCAGATCTCGGAATCCTCTAGAACCAAGCCCCCCAATCAAGCCCAGATCAGAAATGGTGCGCCAGGCAATACTGCCCGGCCACCCCCTGTCGACAGGGCTGTCGACAGGGTTGTCGACACCCTGGGGACCCTGTCGACAGGCCTGTCGACATGCGGGTCCTGGGCGGGAATTTTCCCGCCTGCGCCAGTTTGCCCTAACCCTTGTTTTTAATTTTAAAATTTAAATCTGTTTTTACTTAGGAATTTTCTGCAAACTTCAATGGGCCTTAACTGGGTCATACGGACTCCGATTTTCGAAAACTCGGACTCTATTTCGCGTATTTTTCCGAAGCGAACGTAATGGCATAGCTCGTTTCCCTTGATTCAGATTTTAGAATTAAATTCTGCCTCGATTTATGTTATAACAGGTTATTGAAAATACGGGTCGTTACAAAAACCGAAATACACGTATCGGAAATTGGATTTCCATCATGGTGGCTCCTGATTCGAAAGATCGATCGCGTAATGCAATTCCCCACGGCTTACGTCCCAACAAGAGAAAACACCGTCTGCACATCCGCACGTTTGGGACCAGAGTATCACCGCGGCTTACGTCCCAACGACAGAAAACACCGCTTACTCTATATATCCCTGAGCACTAAGCTCATCTCGGTCGACCGAATCCACGACACCACTAAGGTGCCCATCCACTAAAAGCATACTGATCAAACCATCAGTTTACCACCATACCGAGGTGTGAGGCTCGCGAATCAACGCTATACACAAAGCCATGCTATATTAAAGTTGCGCTTTGATCATCATCCACCAAACTTTGCTTTTCAACAAAAGTCTGGATCACTGCAGTGCCACACTATCAATCCATATCGTACCACTGATTTCTGCCAATATATAACCTCTGAGCTCGTATGTCTCAGAGAAGGGCGTTAAGCAAGAGAATAAATTCCCCGCCGCCAAACAGATATATATTTAGCAGAGATCAACGAATACAATATAAAGGAATACAATGTCAGACACACCATCCATTTACAAGTCCGTTCTAGGTCTGAACGAAACCGGAGGCACTTTCCTCGCATATCCGTCGATCTCCAAGTACGTCTGGACGACCACCAACTGATTCCCTCATCTTGGGTGTACAGCCCAATCAAGATCATCAGTAATCACCCAAATGATGTGAAGACTTTCGGTCTTCGACCACCGTCATCATCTTCGACTTATCGTCGAATCGGTTATTCAGAATGGGAATAAACCCAGCCATTCCGAACAACCCGCGTATATTATAAACATTTGTTACACAAACACAACATACGCCTCATTCCAATTCAGCAGTCACTAACCGTAAATTAGCAAGAGAACAATTCCCCAAATATTAACCCCGAAGGCCGAAACCAACATCAGATCAATACCCAGGAAACCATCCTTCTTAGCTAACCTACAGTTAGTTTCTAAATTTCACGTTCTTAGGGAAAGGTTCCCATAAATTTTATCAAAGATAAATTCTTTGAAATTTATTCTTTGATCTTCCTTTGGATGTCATTTCAAACCAAATTATGGTTTTCCAAACTAGTCGGGATTAGCGAACCACACCGAAGTAATTATTTATTTTATTTCTCAATCCCAATCTATTCATCCCATGAAGCAAAACTGGTAATACTTCATATCTAACACCACGGTGTTATCGGTAAATTCAATTACCATTTCACGTTCAAATCTAATTAAAGATTTAACTATCGCTTTGGAGCAAAACTGGTGATACTCCATTCTCGATCTTTTCAATCTAATTTAAGATTCATTAAAACTCCACTTAGTTTTAATCTTTAACTGGGTTAAAGAATCAGTGTCATTTCAAAACACGGTTCACTATAAACCCAGAATCACATTACATTTCAATCAGACCCTAACCATAAATTAGCAAGTGAGCAATTTCCTAAGTATTAACCCCGAAGGCCGAAACCAACATCAGATCAATACCCCAGAAACCATTCAACTCAACTAATCTCCAGTTAGTTTCTGATTTTCTTAACTCCTTTGGATCTAAGAACAGTATTATTGAAGATACCGTTCACGACAACCCAAAATCACATTCTATTAATTATCGGGTTAAAGAACAAGTGTTATTTAAAACACTGTTCACGATAAACCCAAAAATCAATATCAATTCAATTCCAATCAAATATTATTTAATTGGTACACTTCATTAAATCTAAATAAAAAGATTTAATCTTTTCTCAACTGGGTTCAAGAACAGTGTTAATGAAGACACCATTCACGACAAACCCAAATCACATTTGATATTAAATACAAGGCTCTGAATAGAAAATATATCGGCCTATATTCAATATCAAATTCTACGACCAACAAATATCGTATTGGAAATAACGATATAAATATATCTTTCAAATTTCCCATAACAATACCTGTATAATCACAAAATCCCACATCGAAATATTCCGAAGACAATTTCGATTCAAATCCATTTCCAATCAATATATTGGAAATCCTGGTTATTTTCAAAACCATTTCAAATCCACTTTATTTATTTTAAAAATAAATAAATTATTATTCTACTTCAAAACTAGTTCATTTCGATAAAAATCTATTTTTATCTTTTCAAATATGGAGTTTTTCATCCCAATTTTTCCCAAATAATTTCTTATGATTTTACAAAAATTATTATTATTTTTAATAATTTTATCAAGGCCTGTACAGTTGATTTCCATCAACGGCCATCGAACTGCACCTACAACGACCTTTTCCAAATTTGATTTGGACATAATTCCAAATCCAACCGTTAGATTTCAAATTTATAATATTCGTTAGAAAGCTCTTTTCGATACGAACCCAACGGTTCCGGTTTTAGGAGAATCCGATGGTCGGATCTCCCGCAATGTCCGTTCGAAGTCAATGGTCGAAATTCACGAACTACCGCGGCGCGGCGCGTTCTATTCAGGCCATTATATATGTAATATATATATATATATATTATATATATTTCGTCGATTTCCTTTTTTTTAAAATGAATTTTATAAATCATTTCAAAATTGTTTCAAAATAATTTCAACCTTTATTTCAAATTCAAATCAAAATTGAATTTTCCCTTATAAATTCTTTCTACATTCACTTCTATTTGATTTCAATTCAAATTGATTTCAATTCTATTTCAATTCGTTTTCAATTGAATTCAATTCAATTCAGATTTGTTTTCTATTCAATTCAATTCGAATTCGTTTTCTATTCAATTCAAATTCGTTTACAATTCAATTCGAATTCGTTTTTTATTCAATTAAATTCGTTTTATATTCAATTCAATTCAATTCGAATTCGTTTTCTATTCGATTAAATTCGAATTCGTTTTCTATTCAATTAAATTCGAACTCGTTTTCTATTCAATTCAAATTCGTTTTCTATTCAATTCAAATTCGTTTTCTATTCAATTCAATTCGAATTCTATTCAATTCAAATTCGTTTTCTATTCAATTCAATTCGAATTCTATTCAATTCAATTCGAATTCGTTTTCTATTCAATTCAATTCAATTCAATTCAAATTCAGTTTGAATTTCAATTCAAATTCGTTTTCTATTCAATTCAATTCGAATTTGTTTTCTATTCAATTAAATTCGAATTCGTTTTCTATTAAATTCGAATTCGTTTTCGTTTTTTATTCAATTCAAATTCGTTTTCTATTCAATTCAAATTCGTTTTCTATTCAATTCAATTCGAATTCTATTCAATTCAAATTCGTTTTCTATTCAATTCAATTCGAATTCTATTCAATTCAATTCGAATTCGTTTTCTATTCAATTCAATTCAATTCAAATTCAGTTTGAATTTCAATTCAAATTCGTTTTCTATTCAATTCAATTCAATTCGAATTCTATTCAATTCAATTCGAATTCGTTTTCTATTCAACTCAATTCAAATTCACTTTGAATTTTAATTCTTTTCAAAATATCAGATTTTGAAATCACTTTCGATATTCATTATAAAATGAATAAAATCGATATAAATATCGTTCACGTCAAAATGGCGTCAATCTAATCAACACGGCTTCATATATTTCCATTTTCAAGTATTCTATTTCAAATATTTCTTTTTCAAATGTTTCTTTTTCAAATATTGAATGAAGCCAAATCAATTACCATATAATATTAATTATATGGATTTTTCTACAACACATGTATACAATAACAACGATGAACAATCAACCATCATCCAAAGTGCATTCTACACTGTATAAGCATCGAATATAAATATTTAACGCTCATAACAGTCTGTCAATCAATCGATCGACATACAACTAAACAATCGGGATTAGTGTACGTCAAATATCATCCCAATACCCGTGTGGCGTTTCAAACAATCAAACACAGATTTTATTTGTGCAGTTGGGCGATGTGTAAAATTTATCGTCCCAATCAATATCAGTCAAATGTGTGTATATAAACAAATCGTTCGATTTGTTTATATTAATTTATTTCATTTCATATACACGTTAAAAATTCTATTTTTAACTATAAAATATTTTCCACTATAAAATATTTTATTTCGTTTCACATCACATCACACAATCAACTACACATCAAAATCAAACAAACAAGCATACAAGTCGTCCATGGTCTGTGGACGATGGGTGTCGGGTGCTACTAAACACCGTCTGCATCCTAGTATATTTTTCAACTAGAAAAATAAAATTAAAAGGTGAGAAATTCTCACAGATAGCTATCTGATCCCACGACTCTTCTTATGTAGGAATCTTCGCCGTGTTTTGCTTTTGAACTGTTTGGATTTGTTCGAAATTCCAACGCATCCTTTTTCACGCTGTTCATATATAAAAAAATCATATTTTTTTTAGAAGAAAAATCATATATCTTATAGAAGAAAAATCATATATTTTATAGAAGAAAAATCATATATTTTATAGAAGCAAAAACATATATTTTATAGAAGCAAAATCTGATTTTACCCTACATATTTATATATAAAAAATAACTGTTTTAACACTATGTACTTATATTAAAAAAAACTGTTTTAACAATAATAAAAAGAAAGAAAAAAAAACAGAAAAGAAATTAAAGAATAAATTCATGGATTTCTCACCAGGAGTTCACAGCAGGAAAGTTCACGTCGAACTCTGCCTGAGCACCGCCTAGGGCTGACCTGGGCCCCACTGGAAGTTGCCAGAGTGATCGCCGCCTTACCCCTCACCTTCGCGTCAAACCCTGGTGAACTCGCCCTTCTTGAGCCGCCTCAACCATCATTCGACGATCGAGTTTTCCCCCGAGCTGCCGAGGCTTGACAACGAAGGAGGCCTGACGTTGGAGGAGGCGCAAAGGGGGACCGACGATGGTTAGCGGTGATGGAGCGACAACGAGAGGTTTTCCGATTAAGGGATTTAGGTTTTAACGTGGCAGTGGCGGGCTCTGCCTTTGACCACGAAGAGAATAACGATAGGGTTTGACCAGCCTTGGGGGAATATATATTAATATACTTAAATAACATTTTAATTCTCCAATAGGTCCTTTTGCGTACGAACTCCAATCTGAACCCAACGATTGTCGCCCCTAACGTATTACCCCCATTCCGAACACAATGGGATATGTATCGTATGCTGATTCGATCGTTTCGATCAGTTTCCGTTGAATTTACATTTAAATCATTATACTGAATTTTAAACGTACATTTTAATTTACTAGGGCCACATACGAACTCTATAAACTGCAGAAAAATATTTTCTAGCTTCGTATTGACGATACGGTCCTAACAAAACTAATTTCGTCGAATTCCGAAACCGTTGGAAAAATGGCCATTTTCCAGTTGATTAAAATCAACTGAAACTGGTCAAACGCGTTTTCCTTTGCCACGCTCACATATTGATTCGAAAAATTATGAAATTTGGAATCTAGCAATAACTTTACATCACGGACCCAACAAAAGTGGTTTCGTCGAAATCCGAGGTCGTTTGCAAAATTTCCATTTTTAAGGGCCTGAATTCCATAGCGACTATTCAGAATTTTCAACTGGACGTATCTTTTGATTCCCGCTATGAAATTTCAATTTTTCGGATTCGTTGGAAAGATATTATCAAATAGATCCTATGATTTTTGGTTTCACTAAAATCCGGATTGTTTTGCACCCGGTACATTCAATTGAAGTTTGAAATCGAATTATCGAACTGCAGAGCCATTTTCAATTCCTATTTATAATTATATATAATTATTTATATTCTAACGACGACGTATATAATATATACGTTCGAATTCTATTCAAAATAAATTTCTCGTCGATATTATTTTAAATAATTCATTTTAAATAATCAAAATTCGCTAAAATTGCCGAAATAAAAAATTTAAACTGGCCCAGATTTTCGGGTTGTTACAATCTCCCCCACTTAAAACTTTTCGTCCCCGAAAAGGAACAAAGTCGAAAGTGGTTTGATTAATCAACTCTACGTTCGATCTGGCTTCCATTCTCCAACTTTTCAGTTTCTGAGAATTTTCAAATTCTTCAAAAATTTGGCTAACACCTGGAATTTTCGAAAAATTTCGCCATAACCTCCCCTGCACTGGGAGCCGCGGGAAAATCCCGAAATTGCCATACAGGCCCTCTGATCTCAAAAAGAAAAAGAAAAAGCCAAGCGGCTAGCCAATCGGCTCATAAAATCATCATCACCCAAACAAAACAGTAAATTATGATAAACATGTACCTATTTGTCGGGCAAACAATTTTATTTCTCTGCTCTAGCCTCCTTGCTATGACCTGTTCAATGAAAGTACATGTGTATGCAAGCAA
The DNA here is from genome assembly GCA_030737875.1 of Allium sativum. NCBI lineage: Eukaryota > Viridiplantae > Streptophyta > Magnoliopsida > Asparagales > Amaryllidaceae > Allium > Allium sativum. Next base: position 404,029,113 of record CM060913.1, read on the forward strand.
ATGCGACAAATTTTCAATACAACTCACTATTTGATCAAATTGGCTATATGGTTAAAATTTCAATTAATCAAAACAGTAATCAAACAACACAACCATCAATCAATTAGTTGATTAGCTTTTCAAATTCATAACTTTGATATATATTCTAAAAATCAGATTTTTGAAGCAAAATCACAACAATAAGCCCTATCTAATTTTGGTTCTCACACCATTCAATAGGAAATATATAAATATCACACCTTCGAAACTCGAAAATAAATACTGGTGATGGTATACTTCATCATCAGGACAATGTCCGGGCGACTAGAGTGTGAATCTATATCTATCCAGTATATTAAAACTTCAAATACACGCGGATCAGACGTATACGCAAAATTTATATATACCGGATTGTCCAAATTCATATAAATAAATAATCAAATACGAATAATTGATTTAAATTTTTCAAAACAAAAATTGTTTTCATTTTAAAAATATACTCTTCACACTCGTTCTAGGATGCTACTGATCCCATCTCTAACGAGTCATTCCCGTTGGATATTACTAATCCAATTCTGATGAATTCTTCCGTATGGTTCTAATGTGTCTTGTTCTCTGAGCTTTGTAAACCAAAGCTCTGATACCAACTGTGAAAACCCGTAACTTCCCCGATGAGGAAAGCGCAGATAGTTCGAGAACAAGCCACAGAATAACGCAGACGGAAGAACATTTCATTGTATATTACAACAATGCACCAGAATACAAGAATATACAGAGTATAAATGAATATTACACAGAAATATCAGAGATTTAAATTACATTTAAATACATCGCAGCGGAAAATAATGCAATACACAACTAGAAGAGATATACGGATACAAAGCTTTCCGGATATCATTCCAGCTGTAAACCAGGATCCTGTGAATATAAATCTGCAAAAACCAAAACTACTAGCTGCCCGTGCCGAAAATAGGGGCACCCAGAGTTTAGGTTAAAACAATAAACTCCAAGTCAGTCATGTGACTGGTGTGAGAACTAAAACAGTTATTTATCTTTATTTTCAAAGTAAGGTAAATCAAGGGACCACGCCGTATAACACGGAACGGGTTTCCTCCCAAGAACACCAGTGCATAAAACAACAGCGCAATGCTAAATAAAGAAAAATGAAGCTATTATAAAACCCAGGTCCCATCACATAATGCAACGCAAGCCGGAGGATAGGGTTTTTACCTTATAATAGCCAAGAATGCTTGATACGTTTAAAACAAACCATTTGATACTATTATAAGTGCATATTGTATTAAACATCTTCAAATCATAAGTATCAATCATAGACGGCATAAGCGCCCCATCCCACTATGTCGCCATACTAGGCTCTACAAATAAAACCGAAATACACGTATCGGAAATTGGATTTCCATCATGGTGGCTCCTGATTCGAAAGATCGATCGCGTAATGCAATTCCCCACGGCTTACGTCCCAACAAGAGAAAACACCGTCTGCACATCCGCACGTTTGGGACCAGAGTATCACCGCGGCTTACGTCCCAGCGAGAGAAAACACCGCTTACTCTATATATCCCTGAGCACTAAGCTCATCTCGGTCGACCGAATCCACGACACCACTAAGGTGCCCATCCACTAAAAGCATACTGATCAAACCATCAGTTTACCACCATACCGAGGTGTGAGGCTCGCGAATCAACGCTATACACAAAGCCATGCTATATTAAAGCTGCGCTTTGATCATCATCCACCAAACTTTGCTTTTCAACAAAAGTCTGGATCACTGCATCTCAGCATGCCACACTATCAATCCATATCGTACCACAGATTTCTGCCAATATATAACCTCTGAGTTCGTATGTCTCAGAGAAGGGCGTTAAGCAAGAGAATAAATTCCCCGCCGCCAAACAGATATATATTTAGCAGAGATCAACGAATACAATATAAAAGAATACAATGTCAGACACACCATCCATTTACAAGTCCGTTCTAGGTCTGAACGAAACGGGAGGCACTTTCCTCGCATATCCGTCGATCTCCAAGTACGTCTGGACGACCACCAACTGATTCCCTCATCTTGGGTGTACAGCCCAATCAAGATCATCAGTAATCACCCAAACGATGTGAAGACTTTCGGTCTTCGACCACCGTCATCATCTTCGACTTATCGTCGAATCGGTTATTCAGAATGGGTATAAACCCGGCCTTTCCGAACAACCCGCGTATATTATAAACAATTGTTACACAAACACAACATATGCCTCATTCCAATTCAGCAGTCACTAACCGTAAATTAGCAAGAGAACAATTCCCCAAATATTAACCCCGAAGGCCGAAACCAACATCAGATCAATACCCAGGAAACCATCCTTCTTAGCTAACCTACAGTTAGTTTCTAAATTTCACGTTCTTAGGGAAAGGTTCCCATAAATTTTATCAAAGATAAATTCTTTGAAATTTATTCTTTGATCTTCCTTTGGATGTCATTTCAAACCAAATTATGGTTTTCCAAACTAGTCGGGATTAGCGAACCACACCGAAGTAATTATTTATTTTATTTCCCAATCCCAATCTATTCATCCCATGAAGCAAAACCGGTAATACTTCATATCTAACACCATGGTGTTATCGGTAAATTCAATTACCATTTCACTTTCAAATCTAATTAAAGATTTAACTATCGCTTTGGAGCAAAACTGGTGATACTCTATTCTCGATCTTTTCAATCTAATTAAAGATTCATTAAAACTCCACTTAGTTTTAATCTTTAACTGGGTTAAAGAATCAGTGTCATTTCAAAACACGGTTCACTATAAACACAAAATCACATTACATTTCAATCAGACCCTAACCATAAATTAGCAAGTGAGAAATTCCCTAAGTATTAACCCCGAAGGCCGAAACCAACATCAGATCAATACCCCAGAAACCATTCAACTCAACTAATCTCCAGTTAGTTTCTGATTTTCTTAACTCCTTTGGATCTAAGAACAGTATTATTGAAGATACCGTTCACGACAACCCAAAATCACATTCTATTAATTATCGGGTTAAAGAACAAGTGTTATTTAAAACACTGTTCACGATAAACCCAAAAATCAATATCAATTCAATTCCAATCAAATATTATTTAATTGGTACACTTCATTAAATCTAAATAAAAAGATTTAATCTTTTCTCAACTGGGTTCAAGAACAGTGTTAATGAAGACACCATTCACGACAAACCCAAATCACATTTGATATTAAATACAAGGCTCTGAATAGAAAATATATCGGCCTATATTCAATATCAAATTCTACGACCAACAAATATCGTATTGGAAATAATGATATAAATATATCTTTCAAATTTCCCATAACAATACCTGTATAATCACAAAATCCCACATCGAAATATTCCGAAGACAATTTCGATTCAAATCCATTTCCAATCAATATATTGGAAATCCTGGTTATTTTCAAAACCATTTCAAATCCACTTTATTTATTTTAAAAATAAATAAATTATTATTCTAGTTCAAAACTAGTTCATTTCGATAAAAATCTATTTTTATCTTTTCAAATATGGAGTTTTTCATCCTAATTTTTCCCAAATCATTTCTTATGATTTTACACAAATTATTATTATTTTTAATAATTTTATCAAGGCCTGTACAGTCGATTTCCATCAACGGCCATCGAACTGCACCTACAGCGACCTTTTCCAAATTTGATTTGGACATAATTCCAAATCCAACCGTTAGATTTCAAATTTATAATATTCGTTAGAAAGCTCTTTTCGATACGAACCCAACGGTTCCGGTTTTAGGAGAATCCGACGGTCGGATCTCCCGCAATGTCCATTCGAAGTCAATGGTCGAAATTCACGAACTACCGCGGCGCGGTGCGTTCTATTCAGGCCATTATATATATAATATATATATATATATTATATTTCGTCGATTTCCTTTTTTTTAAAATTAATTTTATAAATCATTTCAAATATGTTTCAAAACAATTTCAACCTTTATTTCAAATTCAAATCAAAATTGAATTTTCCCTTATAAATTCTTTCTACATTCACTTCTATTTGATTTCAATTCAATTTGATTTCAATTCTATTTCAATTCGTTTTCAATTGAATTCAATTCAATTCAGATTTGTTTTCTATTCAATTCAATTCGAATTCGTTTTCTATTCAATTCAAATTCGTTTTCTATTCAATTCAATTCGAATTCGTTTTCTATTCAATTAAATTCGTTTTCTATTCAATTCAATTCGAATTCGTTTTCTATTCAATTAAATTCGAATTCGTTTTCTATTCAATTAAATTCGAATTCGTTTTCTATTCAATTCAAATTCGTTTTCTATTCAATTCAATTCGAATTCTATTCAATTCAAATTCGTTTTCTATTCAATTCAATTCGAATTCTATTCAATTCAATTCGAATCCGTTTTCTATTCAATTCAATTCAATTCAATTCAAATTCAGTTTGAATTTCAATTCAAATTCATTTTCTATTCAATTCAATTCGAATTCGTTTTCTATTCAATTAAATTCGAATTTGTTTTCTATTCAATTAAATTCGAATTCGTTTTCTATTCAATTCAAATTCGTTTTCTATTCAATTCAAATTCGTTTTCTATTCAATTCAAGTCGAATTCTATTCAATTCAAATTCGTTTTCTATTCAATTCAATTCGAATTCAATTCAATTCGAATTCGTTTTCTATTCAATTCAATTCAAATTCAGTTTGAATTTCAATTCAAATTCGTTTTCTATTCAATTCAATTCGAATTCTATTCAATTCAATTCGAATTCATTTTCTATTCAATTCAATTCAATTCAAATTCAGTTTGAATTTTAATTCTTTTCAAAATATCAGATTTTGAAATCACTTTCGATATTCATTATAAAATGAATAAAATCGATATAAATATCATTCACGTCAAAATGGCGTCAATCTAATCAACACGGCTTCATATATTTCCATTTTCAAATATTCTATTTCAAATATTTCTTTTTCAAATGTTTCTTTTTCAAATATTGAATGAAGCCAAATCAATTACCATATAATATTAATTATATGGATTTTTCTACAACACATGTATACAATAACAACGATGAACAATCAACCATCATCCAAAGTGCATTCTACACTGTATAAGCATCGAATATAAATATTTAATGCTCATAACAGTCTGTCAATCAATCGATCGACATACAACTAAACAATCGAGATTAGTGTACGTCAAATATCATCCCAATACCCGTGTGGGGTTTCAAACAATCAAACACAGATTTTATTTGTGCAGTTGGGCGATGTGTAAAATTTATCGTCCCAATCAATATCAGTCAAATGTGTGTATATAAACAAATCATTCGATTTGTTTATATTAATTTATTTCATTTCATATACACGTTAAAAATTCTATTTTTAACTATAAAATATTTTCCACTATAAAATATTTTATTTCGTTTCACATCACATCACACAATCAACTACACATCAAAATCAAACAAACAAGCATACAAGTCGTCCATGGTCTGTGGACGATGGGTGTCGGGTGCTACTAAACACCGTCTGCATCCTAGTATATTTTTCAACTAGAAAAATAAAATTAAAAGGTGAGAAATTCTCACAGATAGCTATCTGATCCCACGACTCTTCTTATGTAGGAATCTTCGCCGTGTTTTGCTTTTGAACTGTTTGGATTTGTTCGAAATTCCAACGCATCCTTTTTCACGCTGTTCATATATAAAAAAATCATATTTTTTTTAGAAGCAAAATCATATATCTTATAGAAGAAAAATCATATATTTTATAGAAGAAAAATCATATATTTTATAGAAGCAAAATCATATATTTTATAGAAGCAAAAACATATATTTTATAGAAGCAAAATCTGATTTTACCCTACATATTTATATATAAAAAAAAATTGTTTTAACACTATGTACTTATATTAAAAAAATCTGTTTTAACAATAATAAAAAGAAAGAAAAAAAAAACAGAAAAGAAATTAAATAATAAATTCATGGATTTCTCACCAGGAGTTCACAACAGGAAAGTTCACGTCGAACTCTGCCTGAGCACCGCCTAGGGCTGACCTGGGCCCCACTGGAAGTTGCCAGAGTGATCGCTGCCTTACCCCTCACCTTCGCGTCAAACCCTGGTGAACTCGCCCTTCTTGAGCCGCCTCAACCATCATTCGATGATCGAGTTTTCCCCCGAGCTGCCGAGGCTTGACAACGAAGGAGGCCTGACGTTGGAGGAGGCGCGAAGGGGGACCGGCGTGGTTAGCGGCGATGGAGCGACAACGAGAGGTTTTCCGATTAAGGGATTTAGGTTTTAACGTGGCAGTGGCGGGCTCTGCCTTTGACCACGAAGAGAATAACGATAGGGTTTGACCAGCCTTGGGGGAATATATATTAATATATTTAAATAACATTTTAATTCTCCAATAGGTCCTTTTGCGTACGAACTCCAATCTGAACCCAACGACTGTCGCCCCTAACGTATTACCCCCATTCCGAACACAATGGGATATGTATCGTATGCTGATTCGATCAGTTTCCGTTGAATTTACATTTAAATCATTATACTGGATTTTAAACGTACATTTTAATTTACTAGGGCCACATACGAACTCTATAAATTGCAGAAAAATATTTTCTAGCTTTGTATTGACGATACGGTCCTAACAAAACTAATTTCGTCGAATTCCGAGACCGTTGGAAAAATGGCCATTTTCCAGTTGATTAAAATCAACTGAAACTGGTCAAACGCGTTTTCCTTTGCCACGCTCACATATTGATTCGAAAAATTATGAAATTTGGAATCTAGCAATAACTTTACATCACGGACCCAACAAAAGTGGTTTCGTCGAAATCCGAGGTCGTTTGCAAAATTTCCATTTTTAAGGGCCTGAATTCCATAGCGACTATTCAGAATTTTCAACAGGGCGTATCTTTTGATTCCCGCTATGAAATTTCAATTTTTCGGATTCGTTGGAAAGAAATTATCAAATAGATCCTATGATTTTTGGTTTCACTAAAATCCGGATTGTTTTGCACCCGGTACATTCAATTGAAGTTTGAAATCGAATTATCGAACTACAGAGCCATTTTCAATTCCTATTTATAATTATATATAATTATTTATATTCTAACGACGACGTATATAATATATACGTTCGAATTCTATTCAAAATAAATTTCTCGTCGATATTATTTAAAATAATTCATTTTAAATAATCAAAATTCGCTAAAATTGCCGAAATAAATTTTTTAAACTGGCCCAGATTTTCGGGTTGTTACACACACAAACAATTTATTTTATTAATTTATTGGTTATGTAATATTATATTATTATTTTGAATTTCAAATTTGAATTTCAAATTTGAATTTCAAATTTCAAATTTTCTTTTATTTTTAAATTCAAACCAAAACAAACAAACAAAGCAACCATTCAACCAAATAAAATTAAAATTTAATTAATGCGTACCCGGTTTTTTGATCCTTTTCTTCATGATCTTCTGAACTCTGAATTGCTGTAAAGCATATATTTGTATTTCCAGTTTCTGGTTCTTCATCACTTGATGATGAATCTGAATCATCTAATGTTGCTGCATATGCTTTCTTTCTTTTTCTTAACGAATTGGTGTTGTCCGTTTGTTGAGTAGATTTGTCTGGATATGGACACATTTTCTTTACATGACCTGGTTTGTTGCAGTTAAAACATCGCCCAACATTTAATTTTAAATTTGCTTGATTATAATCCTTCCTTCTATATTTTAGAAATCTTCTAAAATGATTTGTCATGAGTGCTGTTTTTTCATCATCTTCACTACTCGAATCAGAATCATTTGTTGTTACTTTAAGTGCAATAGATTTCTTTTCAGTTGATCTATTTTCTTTTCTTTTCTGTAATTGAACTTCATATGACATCAAATTTCCAATTGACTCTTCAATCTTCATTTCATTGACATCATTGGCTTCTTTTATAGCCAAAATCTTCTGATCTCATTCTTGAGTTAATGAATTTAATATTTTTCTAACTTGATCTGTTTCTGAATAAGTTTTTCCAAGTGCTGTTAGTGAATGCACTATCTCTTGAAATCTGCAATACATATCTAAAATAGACTCATTCTCGTTCATTTTGAATAATTCTAACTGATTAACTAGCATTCCTGTCTTAGTCTGTTTAACTTAGCTAGTTCCTTCATGAGTAACTTGTAAAGTTCTCCAGATTTCATAAGCATTCTTACATACTGATACTCTATTAAACTCATTCCTATCTAATGAACAAAATAACATATTCGTGGCTTTAGAATTGCTCTGTGCAGCAACCTTTTGTTCATTTGTCCATTGTGCAAATGCAGTTGTGGGTTCAACATATTCATTTTGTGTACTATTCCATGTGTCTAATCGTACAGATAGTAAATAAATTCTCGTTCTATATGCCCAATATGAGTAATTATTACCATTAAACAATGTTGGTCTAACAGTGAATTGACCCTAAAAGAACTATTATTGCTACCAGTGTTGGTTGCCATTATCACTATTTTCAAAAATCAGATTATGAACTTTTGAAAGACCTTGCTTTGATACCAATTGTTAGGGAATGCGGAATGGATCGTTAAGACAAACCAAACACTAGAAGGGGGAGGGTGAATAGTGTTTGTAAGAATTTAAGCAAAATCTAAAACTAAAGTGAACTACGGGATGAATCAAACACCACAAACGCATTCAGAGACACCGATTCAAATGCAAATGCAAAATAAACAGAAATAAAGATGCAAAAAAAGGAAAGAACACGCTGGATTTTATACTGGTTCGGATTGCTCCTACGTCCAGTCCCGCACAACGCTGGATTGCGCATAGTTTTATTACTATTTCCAATAGTCAAATACAACCTCCTTGATTTCACTGCTCAACAAGGAGACACCGACTCCTATTCCTTGATTTCACGGCTCAACAAGGACACACCGACTCCTATTTCCTTGATTTCACGGCTACAAAGACACATCGATTCCTCTTTGATTCAACACTAACAAGGTTTATACAACCCAAGCAATTACAAATAGCCCTATAACTCTTCAATAGCCTTGATTTAGAGAGTAGAGAGTGTAGAGAGAAGAAGTTTGATCAAAACAGAATTGAATTTGGTAGAGTATAAATGTAAAAACCATAAAAATGATTAAGAATAATGGTGTAGAGAAAGAGGATGAAGTTGGAGAAGAAGAGATGATGAAAAATTCGGTTTTAACCCTTTTTTATAGAGTATGAAAGGTTGCAACGGTTCTGAATCGTTTCAAATAGTGAAAAGACACTTCCTTTGAAAATTGGAAAAAGTGACAGTTATATGTCGACATGGAGTTTTTGTTATGTCGACATACTCCTTTGAAAATTTAATTTTTGAAATATTTTTCAAATGTTTTTGATATAAATATAATTCTAGAAATTCTTGAATTAAAATATAATGATATAAATTAATATTATAAACTAGAAAAATATATGAAAACATAATTTTAAATCATATAAACATATTTATAATTTTATAAGGTTTTAAACTATATAAATATAAACTATAAGAATATAAAATATTAATATAAAAGTTAAGTTTGAAAAACAAAGAAAAATAGAAACAAATAGAAAAATAAATTAGTGAGGATTGAGGATAGCATTGAAAATCAGAATTTGAATTTGAAAATTAGAATTAGAATTAGAATTTGAACTTGGAGTGCTATTTAGAGTCTTACAAAATCTGGACTTTATAACTATATTAATCTTGAACTCTTGAAATCTTGATTACTCATGAGTCTTGAAATTTCTCTGATCTTTGAATCTCTGTAACGACCCGTATTCTATGCATCATAGGATCGTAGGATATTTATTTCTTTCACATACAAAGTAGTATGGTCATGTAACTTTGGGAGACGTCTATTGTGGTCATTTCCCATGTTCATGATTTTTCCCGATTTTTAAATGACCATTTTATCCCTAGTTGGCACTGTTTTTGCCATAACTTTTGACTGGAAAGGAATTTTGACCTGAAACCACTTCCATTGGCTCCGGATGATGGTTTACAATTCCGTAGAGTGATCACATTAGCCAAACGGACTCACCGTTTGGGAGATATGGCTAAAACAAGTTTCAGATGGTGAAAAACAGCTTAATTGGGCTTAACCGGGTGATTAGCAGCTTGGCCCAGAGGGGAATTTCGGGTTTAGAGGTATAGGAGGACTGATTATGGTTAGGAAATCACTTTCATTTCAGTTTTGAGCCGCCACAAACCTTCTTGAGACCTTAGTAATGGCTTCCATCCTCTAAAACCACTCCAAAACACATTTTTAGTGAAGATTAAGCCTAAACAACATCAAAACAAGGCCAAATAGCAACAGAGCAAGGTTGGAGCTGCTGCTATACATAGGAATTCGACCCAAACAGAGAGTATTTCGGATTTGGTGTTTCATTTGTGGCCAAGGTGAGTGATAGCACCGTTTTGACACTAATTACAGTTAATTAAGGGTGATTAGTGAAGATTATCGAATTTATACACTAATAAATTCTGGAAAAATGTTTAGAAATTCTTAAATAATATTTTATGCCTCTGTTAGAAATTTGGTTCGATTTGATTAAGTTTTGTTAACCCTATGATCAGTTTTACTTAATCATGCCTAAGGGAAAATAAGGAGTTTTGACCATTTTTGATCCATTTTGATTCATTTGAATGGTTGTTTGCTGTTTTTGGTTGCTATTACATATTGCTATGACTCTATGGTGTGTTTTATGATTGATTAGAAGTGTTAGATTTGTCAAAAACGCCGTCGAAAGGCGTAAACTGCTCGCTGGAAGAACTGCAGGAAATCATCCGAACCGGACCGGATCGGAGGAAATAAGGGCGATCCGAACCGATGGAGCGATCCGATCCGTCGATGCTTGAAGACCACGATCCGATGATAGCGACCGATCTGACCTGCTTTTGTGGGGGACTCCGATCCGATGGTGCCGATCCGATGGTGCTGATCCGATCCGATCAAGACTGTGCGAGACGACCTGAACCGACCCTGTGAGGTGACCACGATCCGAACCATTCGTGAGTAGAAAGTGCGACCCGAACTGGTGTGCTTGGGGGGAGGCCGATCCGAACCGCTACTAGATGAACGCCACGAACCGCACTGCGTTGATGATGGGGAGCTAAAGGCCGAACCGGACCGATGGCTAAGAGAGGATCCGAACCGATCCGGTGATGACAGAAAACCGAGATGCAAAGGTAGTCCAATGTGGGAAGTTAGAGCTCAGGATCTAGTTGGGAACCAATGAGTTCGCTTCATGATTGGGCTTTGCTGCGGGACGCGTGTTAAGGGGTTATCGATGTCTATAGCTTTGGACTACTATGGTAGGAGGTACAGAGGCGGATTCAGGGCCATTATGGCATTGGTAGGACCAAGGGCTATGACCAATGTGGTGGGTCATTGAAAGGTTTGGTCATGACTCCATGTGTTTAGCTTGGTCGCAGCAGGGTTCTACAAGTCGGGATTCGTCGTTACCTCAATTTGTCTAGTGTTTCAAAGTGGTAGATGTCGTACGCTTTACGCACTGAGTGAGAGATGTGAGGATGGTTGCTATGGATGATTTGTTTGCTATCATTGTGACATGCACACCCCCACCCCCGTATTCTTACACTATTTATTATGGCACCTTAGAGCATTGTACGGTATGTGGTGCTAACTCTTTGGTTGCAGGTCCAGGTTCAGGTATGGTTTGGTATACCTGTTATTGTTTTGTTTAGATGCTTATCGCTCATACCAGGCTTTATGTCTGACCCAGAGTTTTATGTCTCGTCTTATTACTCTGGGTGCTCACACGAGCAGAATAGAGACAGGTTAGCTGGTGATGCACGGGTAGATGATCCGGAGACGAGCAGGAGGCTTCCACGTAATATATATATAATATTCTCCCTGTGTTGTTGAAGATCGCTGCTTGGGCATTGGCGGTGCATCTTCTACTTTAGCTTTCTTTTGTTTAGAGACAGTAAATTTTGGAAAATTGTAATAAGCTGTATTTGGATTTCCGCTGCTTTGATGATTGATGTTGATTTTAGTTATCAGCTTATGCACTGTCTCACCTGTTTTATGTCAAGTATGTTATTATTATATATTATTCCATGCGCTGTGAGACATTCTACAGGTTCCTTGATTAGTTCATTCCCTTCTTTCCTTTCTTTGGCGACCGTCCCGTGCTAATCGGGCATGTATACAGCGCACTTTCGGAGGAAATGCCGACTGGTACGGAGCGGGCCGTCACAATCTCTATTATCTTTATAACTGTACAGTCCTCAGAAATATTTTCTGTATATAATTCCTGCATACACACACACAGATATATATATATATATATATATATATATAAAAGTGTTAGCATATATTTTATAATCAATGATAATTGAAATAAGGTTGTTGTCATCAAAACTCCATTCTCCAACAATCAATACTTCTATGTAAGGATGAGAAATATTTGATTAGAACCGAATTAACCGACTAACTTGGTTCATTTCAGTCAGTTCAATGCTGTTTTGAAACTAAATCGATTTGAATTTAGTTTGTAAAATATTTTTTTTTATCAGTTGCGAATTTGACTTTATTTCTCAATATTTACCAGTCGAAATCTTTTATATCTTTCTTGTTATCTGCTCCTTCATAAGCCAGATTCCAGAATGAAATACCTGGAGAAATCCAGAGGAGTTGTGCAACACTCCATGCATACTTAGGTCGAATTAACCAAATTTCAATTTATTACCTAATTTTTTGATAATATAATAATCTAAATAATTGGTTTAGTAATAAACTCCAAAGGTATTTGTTAGAAATAAGGCAATTTTTATTATAAATATAAAATTTAGTAAATAAAATTCATCCAAGCATATATTTTTCTTTTACTTTGAGTGAATTTATTAATATAATAATAATAATATATCATTTAAGTTCGGTTAAATTGGTCATCGACTAAAGTAGTCGAAATTAGTTTGGTTCGATTCGGTTAGGCTTTGAAAAAAATTCGGTTTCAATTAGGTTTGAATTTTTCACCTCAAAACCGACCGAACGTACACCCTAACTTATATGGCTTGTTTTCACAATATAATTCCCATGACAGAACTAGGGATGTTAACGGGTCGCGTCGCGTCAGGTTCGGGTCGGGTCAAGTCGGGTTGATTTATAAACAGGTCAGGATAACCGTTTATTAAACGGGTCATTTTTTCTCAACCCTAACCCGACCCTTTTATAAATGGGTTGACCCGATCCACATAACCCGTATAACTAAATGGGTAGTGTTGGGTTGGATTTACCCATTTGACCCATTAGTAAATATTGCCCACTAATATAAACAACAAAGGAACCAAATCACCAACAAACACACTATTATATAATCACCAACATACAATAAGTTGCAAAGTCACCAACAAACATCACATATATAAAGCATGAAATCACCATATCCAAAATTCATTCTCCACACATAAGTATATATGACCATACTGCAAAAATTAAAGACTAACAGCATGGAAGAGATACAGTTGTTATAAGTAAAATATAACTAACAACATACAAGAATAAATAGTAAAATATAATAGCTTACATACATGAGCATACTGATTACTGCATACATAAAAGACTAACATTGATAACATGCCTAAAAGACTAACAGTATGGAAGAGATGCAACAAATAATCAGGTTTGGCGGGTCAAAATCGGGTTAGTGGGTCAACCTAAACCCACCGTTTATAAATGGGCCAGTTTAAACGAGTCAAATTCGAGTTGACCCGAAAATGATCCGCCAACTAAACGGGTCGGGTTAACCAGCTAATTTCCGTGCGGGTTTTGGGTCAGGTCACGGGTCGTGTAGGAAATTGACAGGCCTAGGCAGAAGCATACAATAAATTACGAGAAGATACATGTATTAATAGTCAACACATAATTATTCAAAATATGAGAAATATTGTATTATGGAAATTTTCTATTACATATAGCATAAAGACAAAAATTCAATGAAAAGAAAATTGCATGTGGTATCAATTTTGCATAATCGTTTCATACAATGATACTACATAGTTTCGTTTTATTTTGTTGTCCTTATAACTAAATTATGAAGACCATGTCTCTTAGACTAAAAACGTATGGAAGTTAGTATATAAAAAAAATTTGAATAAAAGCACACTTTTTCGCCAAGGGCAAACCTAGAAATTAATTTAAGCCGATGAAATTGCTACTTTTAACAGTAGAAAAATATACATCAAGAAAATCACATGTTCCATAAATATTTTTGTCCAAGCTCATGCTATGCTTTGCCCTATATGGATATGTTATGCTTCTTTTATACACATGTATATAATGACTATACAGCTAACTCCCATTCACCACCACATACCCCGTTTCTTATTTTATTTCTTTTTCCTATAAATAAAAATAATATACTCTATGCTATATATATATATATGTGACCACAAGTTACAAGTATATTAGGGGTGACAATTAGACCCGACCGAGCGGGTCTCGGTTCTAAGCGGATCGGTTTTTGTCGGGTCTAAACTATACATTTCTAAAATCTGGATCCGACCCACGCTTCGGTTCGGGTCGGGTCGGGTTGAAGCCCGGCTCGAGTCGGGTCCGATTGAGTAATAATATTAAAAATACATATATTTCAATGTTTTTTGGTCGGGTCTTTCGGGTCGGGTTTATGCGGGTCGGGTTTGATCAGGTCTTGATGGTATTTTTCATCACCTAAATCCGACCTGAGACCCATCGGGTTCGGTTCGAGTTCGGGTCTTTTCGAATCGGTTCGGTTCGGGTTTTCGGTTCTCGGTTCTAATTGCCAGCGCTATGCATTTTTCACTCAGGTACTAATTAATTAATTGCCTGCCAGAAACGCATCAATTTACCCATTCTGTATAATTTATTATACCCTACCACATATTTCGCAAACCTGCGCCATATATGCAGCTATGCTTACCAATTAATTTCATTCATCACATCTTTTTATTACTCTAAACACACCACCACAATACATATCATATATGTATGTTATTGTTTTGTATTTTGTCATTTTAACTTGACTGGTCCTGCCTTATTGGGTAATTTTATCAGTTAATATCATATTATACACAAACTCCTAGTGTTGTTTGTTTTCTTAGTATCAGTTATATTTTTATCGTACTCATCTTCATGATTAACTGTCAAAATGTAATATACATATCCTTCTTCTACTGATTACAATGGTATGGCTAATTTTCCTTAAGTTTCTCGTCCCATCATTTCATTCTCTTTCACCCAATGCAATTTGCTCTAGCTAGAAAGAAAGAAGATTATTCTGTATTCAGTTGAAACAAGTATCACAATAAAACATTTTCTAACAACAGTAACGTTTCTGTCAATATGTAAGTTGAATGACATGCAAAGTAGGACTTTTTTTAATTATTTTTTATTTTTTATTGGGGTTTCTAAAGGCGAAAATTAAGGATGCGTTTTGTTTACACAATTTTGAGTTTCGGCACATATAAAAGTACCGGCGACGCACACATATCGTGAAAAACGATCGTTTTACAAAATGAAGTTAACATACAAAAATAAAATCAACTTTTTATTATTTTTCATATTTTAAGAAACAACCGAAGGACGATAACAAATACATACATTCACCATCCCGCGGTCCCCTCTGTCACTCCTCCACCTTTGATCCGTAACTTCAAATCTTCCCAACTTTCATGATTAATCCCGAAAACTAAAAACCCAAAACACAAAATAAACCAAACACTATCTAAAATTTTCACTGAAACCAGCGATCAGTTTTCAACGTAATGTTTAGTTTTATTTTCTAAAAGCAAAAATTTCAATTAAATCAACACCTGTGTTCCAACAAGGTTCACGTATGCACATAAAATATTTAGAAATATGTGTTAATGAATACTTTACATATATTTCCAAAAATATTGACGTGAGCCGTGAGCAAATATAATAAGTTACACATATGCATCCAAAAAAAAAAAAACTAGCTACAATGTCATTTGTAAAATCATTTACCGTAGATTTTAAATTTATCGCCCTAATTTTTTGAATTTTTAACCTACTTTTCCTAAAGTTTATGCCAATCCATCACAATGTCATAGGTAATCTAATCCTGTAACAAGAAGCTGTTCAACCTAATATACACTAATTAAACAAAGATTTATTTAATCAACAAATTGAATGAATGATAAATAGTAAATCATACCTGAGTAAAAACTGAATTTTTTTTGAATAGTTGTAGACATCACAACAGTTATATCAAAATATTGTCGTGCTTTAACTCAATATTTACCGATTGCTTTGAACTTTTGAAATTCATGCTTACACTTGTTCAAATTTCACGTTATTACAAAAAAAATATCAAGAAAATGATGTATATTGCAAATAAATGAAAAATATATCACTTTCGGTAAAATTTCCGAAAAAAGAACTCACCATATAAAAAAGTAGCAGACATCTCTGTAGTTTTTTATATACTGAGAAATATCTGCAACACAATTTAAATAGTTGTAGATATGTTTACGCTTAATTTTCAGTATCAGCAATACATTGTGGAATAGTTGCAGACATGTATGTACTTTTACACGGTAACTGTTGACGTTTATACAACTTTTTTTTGTTATCTTACCTTAATAATTAAAATATTTTGAAAAAATAATTAAGCAATGACGCAAAGAAGCATGGAAATCGCGTTCGCTACAGTAGTAAGGACACGATTAATATCGAAACTTATCGAAGGATGTCCCTTATAACAACTTTTAATTTACGAACCTGTCTTTAACATTCATTTTTGAAAATATGTCATATAAATCCGGTCTCCAAAGGTTTACAATTATATTCTTTAAAAGTATATATTTTTTTATGAATTTTGGGTACATGGAACAAATACTTTTAACCTCCATCTGTAGTAAATTACTAGACAGTAAAGACTAAAGATGAAAGAAACACATCACTAAATAGATATTTACTGTACCATGGAAATATTACCATTGTAGCAAATGGAATGGAGCATGATGCATCAATTGCATGAATCAAAATTAATTTTCAAATCTATTAAAACTACACAAGATACAAACATTTTAACATTTGTCGGTTTTGAGAATACTATAAACCACAACGAAAATTGGAAAATGCATCATAAATACGTGTTCGTTAACAAATTAAATCGAAATGCAACAAAAAGAAGGCCTTTTGAGTATCCTTTGGAAGTTTACGTTAAAAAGGTAAAAAGTGTTACAAGAGTTTGACTACGTGGTATATTGCTACTAAAACCTGCAAATATAACGTACAATATCAATAAGTAGAAATAAAAAGAGTGAAAAATTTACATTCAATAATATTTAACGAAACTAATTGATTTTGGTTTCATTAGACAAAATTTCTGGTAATCTAATATTGTATTCATTTGAAAGCCATATTTACTAATAATTGTAATAATTTTGATACCACACTTTCTTGACATCAGCGTAAGCAACTAAAAACGCTTACGTACCTTAACATCACTAAAAAGTTGGATTCAACTTTTCTATAAATTCAAGATATCTACATTAGATATGACTGAATCTTAATATTCCTCAAACATAGGATTTAACACAATTTCTACAAATATTTATATTGTTTAAATATAAGATCTAGTAAATATTTTCTTATCAAATTCAGAACTTTCTTCTGTAAATATTATTACTTAAAAATAGAATTTAACAAATAAACAAATCATAAAAAACAATTAATGCCTAAAACATTCATCTACACATATTTTCAAATATTAATATCATCTTAAAATATAATTTAAAAAACAAAGTTGTTATGCAAATTAAAAACATTCACCTACAAATAACATAAAACTATCAAATTTTAATACTACTTAAAAAAGGGGAACTGCTAAATAAATTATTAATTAACAGTATAAATAAAATTTCAAAATAAAAAATGTTGTGACTTAAAAATATAATTTAAACTGCAATAAACAACTCACGCGTGAAGCGCATTATGTTACGCTCGTCATTATATATAAAATATATCAAACATATACTCCTAATTTTGGTATAACATAAATAAACTTCCCTACCTAGAATAAATTTCTTGAATGTGATGTTAAAAAAGTTATCATATTGAAACAATGATTCTAAAGAAATATCAGTATGAGAACAGAGAATAAGCTTTCATATGCAATTAAAATTAATCTCATAGCATACAAAAATTTATAATTCATCGAACATGTTGCAAATCTCACTATAAGAATAAAAGTCGTTTTTGACAACTCAAAACAGTCATCGCCGTTGACGACCGTCGGAAATAACCGTCGCAAATTAAGGCATCGGGGAGCAGAGTTTTCGACAGCTCTTGACATAGTCCGTCGTCTTTATTTTCGACATCTACGAACAGATAGCGATGGTTTCTGATGGTTGACGTCAGTTGTCAGAGGCCGTCGGAAACCGTTACTTATACATGTATCATTAAACCATCGCTAGCCATTGAAACCGTCGAAAAACCTGCATTTTTTTTTATTGCAGCTGTTATTTAGCCTTGCACTACATTTCTCACGTAAACCACTATTTTAGCAACAACATACAACCACAGTATATCGTATATCAACCAAATACCAAAATCACACCAATCTGAATTCAGTAAATAAAAAAACACAAAATCAACATAAATTTCACCATCAAATCAAACCACTAATTATATAATACACAAGCTCATAGTCTATCATCAAATAATAATGAATACATCGAGTCTACCATACAACATCACAGTCTACCATTAGATAATATGTACTAAACATCAAACCATACTATCTAGTCAACCACCGAGTCATACTGCACAAAAAAAACATACCTCACGCTAAAGTCACTCATCTCCAGAACCTGCAGAGCCAGCTGAAGATGGAAAGCGGTAATGCTTCTGCATCAACTCGGTCATACGCTGCTCCTGAAGCTGTGTCATCTCAATGGTCTGGCGGCAATTCTAGTTTTCAGGTTGTGTCACCCTAGACCTCAAGTCCTCGATCTCTGCTAAGTCAATATCAACTCTGGTCTGCCTGCTCCATCTCAGAGTGTTAGCTTGTAACAATTATTTAATAATCTTTAATCATGCGCGATTATATTAATAACCTATAACTCGTAAATATTATTTTATTTCTAAACTAAAATTAAATCACGGAAAAAATCGATAACCACTTGATTTCAAAATACATGAGGTCTGTTCCGCGATGTTAGATCTATAACTGACTGGAATATAACGTCCTCCTCAAATATCGTGAGTTGCTCTCGCTTCGTATCAACTAGAAGCTGTTGACGCTGCTTCATAAACTTTGCCTGCATAACCAAATAAGAATGTTGATAAAATTAATATTATGATATCTTATTTCATTATAATTTAACAATTACTACAAATACTAGTACATAAAATGAAATATTCTTACATGACTCTTCCTAGATTATTCATCGTGTCATGTATATGAGACGGTCTCATCAAGATTTACATGCTCGATGGCATGCGTACGAGTGAACACGTCCATATATGAGACTGGACTCTGCCTTTCAGCCTCCTGAATTTGATTATTACATAGAATTATCATACATTCAAAATTATATAGCAGATTAACCTTTTATAATTCGCATTTATAAAATTTACCAACTTCTGTCGTTATTGCTGAAATGATTTTGATCTTCTTCAATGTGCGACTGGATTTATATTTCTATTTGCAAAGTTTCTCTCTCACTCTGCCTGTACATTCAAAATTTAATACATTATTTATTAATCAAATATTTTTTGATAAATAAAAAGGTTTAGTACACTTACCTTCGCCTCAGTAGTATCCCAATATTTGAGCCCTCATTCCCACACGCTCACCTTCATCCAGCTAGGCTTTTCCATTTTTTTCCTTTATCGATTATATGGAGTCCTTATAAATTTTTTTTATCTTTTGCATCCAATAGAGTCGGGCCAGCTATAAGTCGTCGGTCTGTATATCCAGCTCGGATTGTATTTCACGGTAAATAAACATTAAGCAGTAAAATATATACAGTATATCAGCCATAAAAAAATAAAAAGGAAAAAATATATAGCAGAATACGCTTACAAAGATGTCATGTCAAATGCACTCTATGATGTGAAGCGGGATGGTATCTTACTTCGGCCAATAGATCGACATCCTAGCCATGTACGTCACTTTCAAAACATCTAGAGCAACTTTTGAAGGTTGTAGGTTGAAACCCCTATGTTAGGTATAATATACATAAGTGTATAGTTGGTTAAAAAAAAGAGTTAACATGCTGAGTAAAGTTTATTTTCCACCCCTCGGCTCCAGGTACTAAGAAAACGACAGGACGGTATGACAGGTGCAATGAACCACTCCATCGTCTTTTGAAGAATGAGAAGAACTCCTCCCTCTCGATGACATATGTATATACCTGTCACATATAAGTCATTTTAAAAGAGAACAATAACATGATATTGAAATATATTTTACAGTTAACTGACATAAACGATATAAATTGCTAAACAAATAACATAAATGGAATTGAAAATTGCAAATTCCTATATTAGATTGGGTCTCATATTCCAAGGACAAACATATTACATTGCCGTTTTAACATAAATGAATAAAAAAAATGATATGACATAAAAGATGCAAATAATTATAAGTTGATAATACTCAAAAATTCAATAGAGTTACATGAATTGCAAAACATACATTGCATACTGCATAATTACATTATAATTAGGAAGATAATATTCATCATCTACATCAGTCATCATCGTCTTCTAATTCAGAATCGGTCTCATATTCTACGATATTTTCCACTGTACTCTCAATGTTTCTACCAAAATGTTTTATTCATCAATCAAAGACCCAAAATCTGTATGATCCTCTTTAATTATTATTCCATTGTTTTGCTCAAGATCTGACTGATAAGCTTCTTCATCTGGAATATTTTTCCCATCGAACGTAACTCTTGTCTTTATTTTAAAAACTACCGACTAATCTACTTTATCTCCTTTTAGAGACGGATAAAGAGCATAATAAACTTGGAATGCGCACTTGGCTAGTACAAAAGAATCGTACTTGTGATAGTGCGATGTATGCTTTATTTCAATCAGATTATAATCCTTGTGCACATTAATTCTAGAACTTGAAACATTGCTAAAACAGTTACATCTAAATAGAAACACCTCCTCCGCGGGTCGTAAGAAATATGTCAATTGTAAAATTTGTCTTAAAAGGCCATAATAATCATTTATGTGATTTTTTGAATCGTTTAACAAATACACTTATATTATTCGTTAATTTTTCTGCATCGTATTCTTTGGTGTTAAATTTATATTCATTTACAAAATATATTGGATATGTCTTGACCACTCTTTTTGGTCCCATTGCAAGATATTTCAACCCATCGTCGACAAAATTTTCTCGGTTCATAAATGTAATTTGAAAGCCAACCAAAAAATTATTTACTGAGATCTCTGTTCGGATGTTCACGTTCATAAACACGGTATATATAAATAAAATATTACATTAGATTATACACACTCAAACACTATAGAAATGAATGAAACGCAAATTGGTGTTTCATATTACCTAATAAATGGTGTGACCTCGGCACAATTTAGAAGAATATAAGTGTGTGTTACATGAAGATCTCTATCGTCTAGCTATATTTTTAAACATTTCCCAAAAGGTCAGCCATGTTGTCTAAAAATAGATTACATTATTTAAGACGATTCTTGTTCGTTGCCTTCATCATTACGAGGAACACTTTCAAATGATATATTCACATGATCACTGAAATAGTGAGAGAAAAAGAAAGAAGCTTCTTTTTCTATGTAAGATTTACATATCGAACTTTTAACTCCTGTTCTTTAACTCACTTTTTTCTACATATAATTCAGATATCTGTGCAAAATTAACTTAGATTAACTTCATATTTTAAATGCAATTAAGTTACTGGTTAACATGTTATATATACCACTCAAATGGATACATCCATCCATATTTGATGGGACCTCAAATTCGCGCTTCAAATGAGAGATGAATAGGTAAATGCTCCATTACATTATAAAAATCTAACAGAAATATTATCACTAATTTGCAAAGAAATATAGGAATATCTACTTCAAGTTTACGTAAACGTTGCACTTTTAAAGTAGTCGAACAAAGCTCTTTGTAAAACATACTAAACTCCGTTACTATCTTCCAAACTATGGCAGCAGTTCTATGAATAAAATGGATGATAAAATTTTCATTATTATCTGGAAGTCGTGGCTTTAATTCTACTCAATTTACCATTTTTAAAGTCAACACATCTATGAAGGTTTGATGAAATCCCATCATGAAACCTTAACTCTTCCACCCATTTTAACACAACTTTAAATTGATTATTATCTAATTCATAACATGTTTTGGGTTTTTTTATTATCATTTAGTTTCATATGAAGCTCTGGACGCTTGCATAATTCTTCAATATCGCGTCTTGATTTCAAATCATCTTTAGTCTTCCTTTTGACAATCAAAATTGTGTTAAAGACATTATCAAATACATTTTTCTCATTGTGCATCACGTTAATATTATGACGAAGCAAAAAATGTTTCCAATAAGGAAACTCCCAAAAAATAGACTGTTTATGCCAATCATGAACCGTCGGTTGCCTTCAATTTTTGTTTACACTCCAGCTTCATATATCTTCGGATACTCTTTAACCAGTTCGTATATGTCTTCGCTTGATCATACCGGTGGTGGTTGCCTGGTTTCTACTCTATTAGCTAAAAGGTTTTTCTTGTTTCGTTCGAAAGAGTGATTTACATGGAGAAAACATCGATGATAGTCAAACCATGAATTTTTCTTATCATGCAGTAAAGAAAACGCTCATATTTCTTCCATGCAATATGGACATGCTAGAGGAACAATAGTACTTCATCCTAAAAGCATTGCATAAGAAGGAAAAACCACTTATAGTCCACAACACAGAAGCAAACAGACGAAAAAAATTTCTTCTTTAAAACATCGTACGTTTCTACTCCTTCGCTTCACAAGGTTTTTAATTCTTCAATCAATGTTTGTAAATAAACATCAATTCCTTGTGTCGGATCGTCAAGGCCAGGAACAACAATACTAAGAAACATATATTGCGTTTTCATACACATCCATGGAGGTAAATTATACAGTGTGATGATAATATGCCATGATGAATATTTAACACCAAACCAAGAAAATAGTGAAAAACCATCCGTACATAATCCTAGTCTGTAATTACGACTCTCCGCTGCAAAATTGGGATAAGTTTTATCGAAATGCTTTTATGCTTCTCCATCGTCCGGATGGGTCAACGTACCATCTTCCTCCGATCTCACACAATTTCATCTCATATGAGATGCAGTTACAGAAGATGCATATAATCTTTTAAGGCTTAGAGTAATGGGTATGCAATGCATACGCACTACAAGAAAAGTGTCTATCTACAATACTAGAAGACAACATTTTGGACCGAGTGTTGTTGTTGAACCTTCAATAAATTGAATATATAAAGTGAAAAAACAAAGACAACGTGCGAAATCGTTGAAGTCTTCGTGTCCAAATTTATTAAGATTGTTTCCCTCTAAAAATTTCATTGCCACGTTCTTTCACTATTATTCCCGCTTCACATAATTTTCCCCAACCCTAAAATTTTGTCAACTGCTCTTTAGATTTTCCGTTCATGCCTTTTATTTCCCCCCTTCCATTTTCATTTACCCTCTTTTCTGTTTCGAGTTCAATTTACGGGGAGAGATGCATAACAAACTTGAGCATCCCAAATTCAGAACTTGAGCATCCGGTTGTTGTGCCACCACCATCGTACTTGATGAATTCCAGGTAAACTTATCGCGTAAGAAATACCTAATTTTTTTATTCGTGAAATATCTCCTGAAATTCCATTTGCCCCTATTTCTGCCAGCGATATCCAGTTTGCTCAAGCACTAACCCCCTCGAATCCGTCCTTGGAATATATTGGAATGTGAATCCAACTCAAGGTTCACTCAATAACTAGGAGAGCCATTCGCTTAAAAATTATGGATCGATCCAGTTTAGAAGGCCGATTTGAGGTAAATTTCTAATCTATAGACACAACATTTAAAATTACTGCCTTTTAACCATTATTTATATATTGTGAATTATGTTTACAAGCTCTAGAAAAAGCAAAATACAAGTTTTTGTATTGTAGTGTTAATCGATAATGGGAATGGTATAATCGAGAGGAGTGTGTTATGCTTGATGCCTACAACTCTGGGGTTGACGGGAAGTGGTGTTCGGTGTTAGCTTTATTTGTGGTTTGTGTAATGACCCGAAAATCCGGTCCAATTTGAGCTGACCAAAAACACAAGTCTAACCCCAAATTTAAACTGAACATCAGAAAATTAATAGAAAGAAATTAGAGGGTGAGAATAGATAAGATAGAAACCTAGAATAGAAGAAGAAGAACACAACATCAGAGTAACACGAACCTCACAGCGGAACGAATAACATATAATAGATAACATATCCTTGAAATAAAGGTTTTACTTGAATATACAAATCATTATCAAGTACATCACTTACAACACAACGGAAATAAACAATAGCTATATGATCCTGAAGCCTCCTGCTCCAGCTCTTCAAGTATCTGTAAATCCCGACTACTTGACTGCCGGTACAAAATTGGGCACCCAAGAGTTTAGGGGAAACAAAACAAAATAAACTTTGGGTCAGTCATGGGACTGGTTTGAGTAAAACAGTTTGAACAGTAAACGATATCTCATAAGACCACGCCATATAACGGAACGGGTTTTTCCCTTATGAGAATCCAAAATATCTTTATATCAAAAACCTTTTGATATTATAATAATGTCTATCAAACCACAATATAATAATTATCTAGCAGAAACGCTTTCATCTCACATTCTACATATATAGTATACAATCAAAACCGCAAGCACATATTGGGTAATGGATTTCCAACTATGACAAGGTATGGAACCACCTTTCGCTAGTGTACCTCTAGAAAGGAATACACTGGATTCAACAAGAACATCTTGCAACCCGGCCACACATGACCGACCACTCATTTCGCTTGAGTGTAACGAATGTATATCACCAAAGGTTGGGATCAACAACCGTTTCCCGAATGGGACAGCATCAACAATACATTTTTAGAAGTAAATGAAACTCTAGATCAGGTGATTATACACCCTACTTCGGAGCGATCGACTTAGCCATGCTGCCTGCCCGATTTCTGTCATTTACCGGTTAATGAGGCTTGAGATTACGCTTCATCATCACATCAGATTCACTTCGAATGCCACATTGTCAGATCCATCGAAAATCACTAATTGACGTCTACAACAGTACATTACGTGTTAGCTAAAGAAGTTTCCTTCTCCGCTTCCACTCTTGGTACGGTTGAAGAAATCCATGTGCGTGACCTTTCTGGAAATACTCTGTCAGACATTCATCCATACAAGTCACCCAGGAACAGGATGAACCGAAGGCACTATTCAGTACATCCATCTTAGGCACTGTTATCTAAGACTTATACAATAACCCTTGCACTTTACTCCGTCTTCAATTTTCTTTGGCATATATGATTCGCAATGCTTATGCCAATACAGAGTGGTTCTTTGGATAATAATCCAACTAGTCTCTCCATATTAACAACGTTAAAATGGTCAAAACTTTGATAGTCGGTGAGTTAACTATCAAATGAAAACACGTGTGCAAACAATGATATTACTTCCAAATGGAAATTCTATCAATCAATCATCAATCATATATTTATATATTTATATTTATATTTCCTTATTTTCTATGTTTAGAAAATATACGTTATTAACACTGGAAAACATTTCCATTTATTATTTACATATCACTATCATTTCACAACTATTAGTCCCTGACTGTAAACTAGTAGGAGAACAAATTCTCTAAGTATAAACCCCGAAGGCCGAAACCAACATCAGATCGATACTCAGAAAACTATTCAACTTAACTAATCTCTAGTCAGTTTCTAATCTTGTTTAACTCTATTTCTTACCTCTATTCGATTAACTCTATTCTATCTCGTTAATTTTCGTTTATAATCCTATTTATTTTCCACTAAATATTCCTTTATTCTATTTGTTTATCAACTAAATATTCTTTTATTCTATTTATTTACTTTCTACGTAAATATCTTTCTTTATACTTCTATTTACTTCTTAAATATATATCGTTTTACACTTTTATTTACTTGCTAAGTAAATAATCGTTTTATAAAATTTTTGATTTTATAATTATTCCCTTATCAACATTCCGGTATGTTATGGTATTCAACATATCAAATCACGATAATCAATATCATCTAAACACATATAATTGACAACAGATTATATATCACACCATATATCACAATATATGAAAAACAGTAAAATAAATGTTGAGGAATCTAGTCGGATTCCTCCAACCTATCTCCCTGCATCCACAGATGTTACACAATAAAATCAACATCACTTTCAGTTCAATATGATATATTCTATTAAACAGAATCAATATAGAAATTCATTAACTGACTAGTAGTTCAATCAAACAGTCAACATACAGTCAATCAGCCAATATTTAACTGTTCTAAAAATACAACATGAAATTATAAACTCTTCAGAGTTAGTGAGATTTACTCACATTGGCAGTTCATCGTTAAAGAAAGATAAACTGTTATTTGATTTGAATCAAAGAATTTAATTCGCCGTAAATTCATACGAGTCCCAATCCACTCCCAGTCAGTTTTATTGTGAAGTCCTCATCCCTACAGTCCCAACGAATCCGACTGTTCGTGATTCTGATATAGTATGATTAAGATATTTAAATTACAAGTTATACTAATTTTAAATTAAATAAAACTTCAATATAATTTCCTTTGGGCTTTTACCAATAAAATCAGGCCCATCCCCACTTTAAAATACCAACCCGTTGGTAGCCTTCTTCCCCAACTCCACAATCACGTCTCCAGTATTTACTCCACCATTTCTGAACTTCTTCCATCACGTTTTCCTTCCATAAGGCACGAAACACCCAACCGACACCACCATCTCACTCCACTTCGAATTCTCTTTCACTCCGACACCACTAGAATAGCTCGACGACCTCCCCCAATTTCCGTCGACTACAGCAGGTACCGAACTCTACCACCACGGAATCCACCCAAAAACTCTTCGCACGTGCGGTTTCTCACCACAATCGCAAAATCAAACACCACTTCGAATATAAATGCTTCAATCTCCTGAATTCAAGAACCCTAGCTTCACTGTTCTATAACCCATGACGGCAAACAGATTTCGAGCTCAGCAAAAAGGATACTGCGCTAAAAAGCATCACATGGAGAATCCAGAAATATGTATATAATGACTTTAGGATTTTTAGTTTGATTTTCTTTGATTTTCTATTTTATATATAAGTCTGAATGCGGTTATATATAGTTGTTGTGGAGGCCGTGGGTTTAAATTCAGATTTTATATTTAAACCAGTTCGTATTTAATATATGTGGTGATTCCTTTTGTGGATTATTAAATGCCAAGATCTTGTTTTGAGGACCAAGGGAACGGATGGTTTGAGGAGGCGATTCGTGGCTTTTGTTGATCCAAAGAATGAGGTAACAGATAAAGAAAGGTGAGGGACATGAACGAAGAACTAAATGTTCATTGTAAAAGGAAAGGTTCGAGTATAGGGTGAACATAGAAACAGGCCAGGCGTCCCCGTCTAAATATCCTCATTGGTGCTTGAGTTATAACGTTTTGCGTACTTTGTTATGAAAAATTCTACTCATTTACGGATCTCCATCGGCAGTAATAAACATACCGTTATAATCAGCGATGCCCTACGATCCCAAAAATGTAATAACGTCGTTAGGTTAATTCATATTTTGAAACCCCAAAATATTGATATAGGGTGCAACACACTCCAAAATAAAAGTTGCTTATTTAATTAAATAAAAATTACCATAAATTTCTAAAAATTAAATTATACCTATGTCTCAAAAGAACCTTGTCTAAATTCAAAACCGATCTCTAGTTATATCGAATAAACCATTACGGTCGATAAATGATTCTATAACGACTATTTTAAAATTTGATTTGGACATATCTCAAAATCTACACGACGAAATCCCGAATTTTCTCTTCCACTAGAAAGATATACTCCACCAGCTCCGTACGTTTCTTGTTTCACTGAAATCCGGCTTAAAACGAATCCTATACATTTAGTTGAAGTTCGAATCGCCAATTTACGAACTGCAGCGCCATTTCAAGCTCGATTTTAATTATAATATAATTATACATTCAAACTGTCGTTCAAATAATATATTCGTTATTCTAATTCAATTCTAAACTGAATTAAATATCACAGATGATCCAGTTCACACCATATCGCCATTTCAGCCAATTCTGATAATTTCAGAATTAAATATATTATTTAATTTATAATTTTAATTAAATATTCACCATTATTTAATTCCATGACCATTAAATTCACTATATCACTATTTATATAATTAAATAAATTAATTATAATACCTCTGCAAATGCGGGTCATTACAATCTTCCCCACTTAAAATAATTTCGTCCTCGAAATTGCTAAGGTAGAGAACGACCCTATCGACTGGTTAGAACATATTTGTTCACTTCTTAACTTCAGTTTCAACCGAACCAATTTAATTTCAATTAAAAATTTATTTAATTCTTATCAACAAAAATTTTCAAAAATCCTAAAAATTTTCTAACGCCTTAATCTTTTTGAAAAATTTCGCCAGCACCTCCTTTGTACTAGTCAATACATCAAATTCAAACTCGCCTTTCTGGGCCATCTCGAACCCAAAAGAAAATCAAACAGCCAAGCGGATTGCCAATTCATCTCATAAATCTCATGCTTATATCGAATATAATCTTGTACCTTTTTGTCGGGCATATCAACTCTATCACTTTCACCTGCTGTCAATTCAGCGGATACAAGGGTCATCCCAATTATCCACAACACAACCATTCGCTTATATCCGAGCCAAATATCATTTCAACTCGAGTTTCATTCTTGAGTTTCATTCTCGATTCCCAACTCTTAACTTGATTATCACATCAGACTTCAAATTTAAATCTCATAATCCAATTTGTCTTGATATCATTCTAATCCAATCTCAGTTACCACTTTACTGGCTTTACTTTAATTCAATTTTGCTTTCACAAATTTCTGTTAAATTTGTTTTTAATTCAAACAGTCTTTCCCTGGGAGTTTTTAAACAGTTTACTCTTTTCAAAAATCAATTTTTCCTTTTGAACTTAACACTGAACCCTTAATTAATATTCCATTAGTTAAATCAGCTCTCTATTTCTTTATCAATATTTGTTAACCAAATATTTTCAATAACCATATTGGCCTTTTATGTTATTTGGAAAACATTTCCGAATATCGCCTTCCTTTATTTTCTAAACTTTAGAAAATATATGCTATTTATAATTGGAAAATATTCCAATTACTTATCTCTTTTCCGATCTCGTTTATGTCTATACTTAGGAAATATTCTTTATTATATTTCCAAGCTTACACTTATTTGGGTTAAAACGGATGTTGTGTAAAACATCGTTACGACAACCTAAATACTATATTCAACTAACTCTTATTCAACATTGATCTTCAAGCCTGAAATCTTACTATTTATTTGTTAATAATGAAATCAATCTAGTTGGGGTATAACTACCTCTCAGACCTTGACTGAATAACATTTATAACGTCAAAACAGATATGACTACTTACTCGAATAATCAATACCATACAACTACTTATTCACTTTTAAACACGTAAACGCTTCCTCTTTTTATTCTTACTAGATTATATTCTTAGTATTTTTTTTATTTTACTATTCTATTTCTAAGTTCGTTTCCTTATCGACTTCTATATATATATATCGATACGTTGATTTCTAACTATCAAATTATCTTAAAAATATTCTAACTCCTTAAATTCCCGGAAAAATTCGCCATAACCTCCTTTGTACCAGGAGCATCGGGATATTTCAAATAGCCTCCTATGGCCCTCAGTAATCCAAAAAAAAAAAAAAAAAAAAAAACGCCAAGCGGCTAGCCGATACGGCGCATAAAATCTCATATATGAATTAAATACATACCTTTTCGTCGAGCATTCTATTTATATACCTTCATACCTTATCCGTATCTATCTCATGTATATTTATACCTGCCCAATCTATTTTAACTATACCTGATCGTTTTAGCTCAATTCGTTAATTAATTTGTTAATTAACTCTTTAGTCTATTTCACTTTTATATTTGAACATGACATGTTCAAACATGTTCAAATATATTTTAACTTGCTTATTAACTAATTTGAATCCAAATTTCAAATTTAAGTTCTATATTCGATTTCGAATATCCATTTACAAATCCAATTCACCTTTCAAAGTTCAACATCAAATTCAAAACTCGATTAACTAATTCCTCTTCGACTTTGTTAATTCTATTCAATTTCTATTCAAATTTTATATCACTTCTATTATTCAAATCTATATATCAAATTCTATTATTCAAATCCTATATATCAAATTCTATATTATAAATCCCATTTTGAAATTCAACACAACTTCTCTTTCCTAAAACAAATTCAAAACAGTATCTCTGGTAGTAATCTGTCACTTACAACTCGAAAATGAATACCGATGATGTAGTTGTCATCATCGGAATCTATTTTCCAGCGATCGAAGTGAGTTCAATACTATAAAACCATTTCTAAACATTTCCACTTTGAAATTCATTTCAAAATATAATTCACACTGTTTGTAAAACAATTTAAAATCTCCCAGGATCTTAAATTTTCCTTATTTTTAATCCAAATCCATTTACAAACACTTATCCAATTCTCCAGAGTTTTAACTCAATTTCTGGTTTAAAATTTCAGATTCAACTCATCTGATTTCATGTATTTCATTTATATGAATTCTAATTGGTTATTTACATAACCATTTAATTTATAATCTTACTCGATTATAATAACAACCAATATATCCACTATATTATAATTATTCCAATATAAATCCTTTATATCAAAATATAATTTGGGTAAAAATTTTTCATTTACCCTCTTTCAAAACATACCATGACGGTTCATCGTATTCGAGTGTTCACAAAATCCCTACCGATACAGTATATCAAACTGATCGACCAGAACTCATAAACGACTAAACCAACAAATCTCCACAATATAAAACAATTTTTTTTATATTGAATAAAAAATAAGTTCACTCGTATACATACACTCAAACTCAATCTAGGGTATTACTAACCCCATCTCCACCGAGTCACGCCACAGAGCCAAGGTAATTCACTTAACTTAAGCTCTGATATCAATTGTAATGACCCGAAAATCCGGTCCAATTTGAGCTGACCAAAAACACAAGTCCAACCCCAAATTTAAACTGAACATCAGGAAATTAATAGAAAGAAATTAGAGGGTGAGAATAGATAAGATAGAAACTTAGAATAGAAGAAGAAGAACACAACATCAGAGTAACACGAACCTCATGGCGGAACGAATAACATATAATAGATAACATATCCTTGAAATAAAGGTTTTACTTGAATATACATATCATTATCAAGTACATCACTTACAACACAGCGGAAATAAACAATAGCTATATAATCCTGAAGCCTCCTGCTCCAGCTCTTCAAGTATCTGTAAATCCCGACTACTTGACTGCCCGTACAAAATTGGGTACCCAAGAGTTTAGGGGAAACAAAACAAAATAATCTCCGGGTCAGTCATGAGACTGGTGTGAGTAAAATAGTTTAAAACAGTTTGAATAGTAAACGATATCTCATAAGACCACGCCGTATAACAGAACGGGTTTTTCCCTTATGAGAATCCAAAATATCTTTATATCAAAAACCTTTTGATATTATAATAATGTCTATCGACCACAATATAATAATTATCTAGCAAAAACGCTTTCATCTCACGTTCTACATATATAGTATACAATCAAAACCGTGAGCACGTATTGGGTAATGGATTTCCAACTATGACAAGGTATGGAACCACCTTTCGCTAGTGTACCTCTAGAAAGGAATACACAGGGTTCAACAAGAACATCTTGCAACCCGGCCACACATGACCGACCACTCATTTCGCTTGAGTGTATCGAATGTATATCACCAACGGTTGGGATGACAATCGTTTCCCGAATGGGACAGCATCAACAATAGTTTTTTAGAAGTAAATGAAACTCTAGATCAGGTGATTATACACCCTACTTTGGAGCGACCGACTTAGCCATGTTGCATGCCCGATTTCTGTCATTTACCGGTTGATGAGGCTTGAGGTTACGCTTCATCATCACATCAGATTCACTTCGAATGCCACATTGTAAGATCCATCGAAAATCACTAATTGACGTTTACAACAGTACATTACGTGTTAGCTAAAGAAGTTTCCTTCTCCGCTTCCACTCTTGGTACGGTTGAAGAAATCAATGTGCATGACCCTTCTGGAAATACTCTGTCAGACATTCATCCATACAAGTCACCCAGGAACAGGATGAACCGAAGGCACTATTCAGTACATCCATCTTAGGCACTGTTATCTAAGACTTATACAATAGCCCTTGCACTTTACTCCGTCTTCAATTTTCTTTGGCATATATGATTCGCAACGCTTATGCCAATATAGAGTGGTTCTTTGGATAATAATCCAATTGGTCTCTCCATATTAACAACATTAAAATGGTCAAAACTTTGATAGTCGGTGAGTTAACTATCAAATGAAAACACGTGTGCAAACAACGATATTATTTCCAAATGGAAATTCTATCAATCAATCATCAATCATATATATATATATATCTATATGTATATATTTATATTTCCTTATTTTTTATGTTTAGAAAATATACGTTATTAACACTGGAAAACATTTCCATTTGTTATTTACATATCACTATCATTTCACAACTATTAGTCCCTGACTGTAAACTAGTAGGAGAACAAATTCTCTAAGT
Source organism: Allium sativum (assembly GCA_030737875.1). Classification (NCBI taxonomy): domain Eukaryota; kingdom Viridiplantae; phylum Streptophyta; class Magnoliopsida; order Asparagales; family Amaryllidaceae; genus Allium; species Allium sativum. Next base: position 404,062,184 of record CM060913.1, read on the forward strand.
ATAAACCCCGAAGGCCGAAACCAACATCAGATCGATACTCAGAAAACTATTCAACTTAACTAATCTCTAGTCAGTTTCTAATCTTGTTTAACTCTATTTCTTACCTCTATTCGATTAACTCTATTCTATCTCGTTAATTTTCGTTTATAATCCTATTTATTTTCCCACTAAATATTCCTTTATTCTATTTATTTATCAACTAAATATTCCTTTATTCTATTTATTTACTTTCTACGTAAATATGTTTCTTTATACTTCTATTTACTTCTTAAATAAATATCGTTTTACACTTCTTTTTACTTGCTATGTAAATAATCGTTTTATAAAATTCTTTGATTTTATAATTGTTCCCTTATCAACATTCCGGTATATTATGGTATTCAACATATCAAATCACGATGATCAATATCGTCCAAACACATATAATTGACAACAGATTATATATCACACCGTATATCACAATATATGAAAAACAGTGAAATAAATGTTGGGGAATCCAGTCAGATTCCTCCAACCTGTCTCCCTGCATCCACAGATGTAACACAATAAAATCAACATCACTTTCAGTTCAATATGATATATTATGTTAAATAGAATCAATATAGAAATTCACTAACTGACTAGTAGTTCAATCAAACAGTCAACATACAGTCAATCAGCCAATATTTAACTGTTCTAAAAATACAACATGAAATTATAAACTGTTCAGAGTTAGTGAGATTTACTCACATTGGCAGTTCTTCGTTAAAGAACGATAAACTGTTATTTGATTTGAATCAAACAATTTAATTCGCCGTAAATTCATACGAGTCCCAATCCACTCCCAGTCAGTTTCATTGTGAAGTCCTCGTCCCTACGGTCCCAACGAATCCGATTCGTGATTCTGATATAGTATGATTAAGATATTTAAATTACAAGTTATACTAATTTTAAATTAAATAAAAGTTCAATATAATTTCCTTTGGGCTTTTACCAATAAAATCAGGCCCATCCCCACTTTAAAATACCAACCTGTTGGTAGCCTTCTTCTCCAACTCCACAATCACGTCTCCAGTATTTGCTCCACCATTTCTGAACTTCTTCCACCACGTTTTACTTCCACGAGCCACGAAACACCCAACCGACACCACCATCTCACTCCACTTCGAATTCTCTTTCACTCCGACACCACCGGAATGGCTCGACGGCCTCCCCCAATTTCCGTCGACTACAGCAGGTACCGAACTCTACCACCACGGAATCCACCCAAAAACTCTTCGCACGTGCGGTTTCTCACCACAATCACAAAACCAAACACCACTTCGAATATAAATGCTTCAATCTCCTGAATTCGAGAACCCTAGCTTCACTGTTCTATAACCCATGACGGCAAACAGATTTCGAGCTCAACAAAAAAGGATACTGCGCTGAAGAGCATCACATGGAGAATCCAGAAATATGTATATAATGACTTTAGGATTTTTAGTTTGATTTTCTATTTTATATATAAGTCTGAATGCGGTTATATATAGTTGTTGTGGAGGCCGTGGGTTTAAATTCAGATTTGATATTTATACCAATTCGTATTTAATATATGTGGTGATTCCTTTTGTGGATTATTAAATGCCACGATCTTGTTTTGAGGACCAAGGGAATGGATGGTTTGAGGAGGTGATTCGTGGCTTATGTTGATCCAAAGAATGAGGTAACAGATAAAGAAAGGTGAGGGACATGAACAATGAACTAAATGTTCACTGCAAATGGAAAGGTTCGAGTATAGGGTGAACATAGAAACAGGCCAGGCGTCCCCATCTAAATATCCTCATTGGTGCTTGAGTTGTAACGTTTTGCGTACTCTATTATGAAAAATTCTACTCATTTACGGATCTTTATCGGCAGTAATAAACATACTATAATAATCAGCGATGCCCTACGATCCCAAAAATATAATAACGTCGGTAGGTTAACTTATATTTTGAAACCCCAAAACAGTGATACAGGGTGCAAAACACTCCAAAATAAAAGTTTCTTATTTAATTAAATAAAAATTACCATAAATCTCTAAAGATTAAATTATACCTATGTCTCAAAAGAACCTTGTCTAAATTCAAAACCGATCTCTAGTTATATCGAATAAACCGTTACGGTCGATAAACGATTCTATAACGACTATTTTAAAATTTGTTTTGGACATATCTCAAAATCTACACGACGAAATCCCGATTTTTCTCTTCCACTAGAAAGATATACTTCACCAGCTCCGTACATTTCTTGTTTCACTGAAATCCGGCTTAAAACGAATCCTGTACATTTAGTTGAAGTTCAAATAGCCAATTTACGCACTGCAGCGCCATTTCAAGCTCGATTTTAATTATAATATAATTATACGTTCAAACTGTCGTTCAAATAATATATTCGTTATTCTAATTCAATTCTAAACTGAATTAAATATCACAGATGATCCAGTTCACACCATATCGCCATTTCAACGAATTCTGATTATTTCAGAATTTAATATATTATTTTAATTAAATATTCACCATTATTTAATTCCACGACCATTAAATTCACTATATCACTATTTATATAATTAAATAAATTAATTATAATACCTCTGAAAATGCGGGTCATTACAGTTTGATTGTTTTTGGTTTTGGTATGGGACATGGTTTTTAATGGCTATTCTTAACTTTTGCTTGGCCTCCAGATGATATGTGGCAAATGTAGTGTTTAATATTATTACAAATTTATGTAGAATCGTAAGATGAGAACTGTTGGCGCATTGTTATTTGATCGTATGTAGAGAATTGTTGGCACATTGTTCTAAAGCTGAGTTGAATTGAAGGTATTGACATATTTTTTTGGTTTATGTAGTATCATTAGAATTAGTATCGACACATTGTTCTAAACTAAGTTTACAAGATTCTCATTTATAACTCTTTAATTTAGAAATTGAACTCTATTTGCAGCTAATTAGTGAAACTATGAACTGAATATTTTTATTAATACAAATTAAAATTATTTTTTTGGTTTATGTAGTATTATTATAGTTAGTATCACTACATCATCGAAACTCGCACCACCCTTACATTTCTTTAGCTAAACCCGCTTTAGTTTCACCTGCGCTGACCATAGCCATATGTCACTTCCAGATCTATTTGTTTTATATTTTTTGATATAAGACTATCTGCCTAGAGCAGTGTATTTGATTTGAGAAAAACTGTAACTATCTACTTAAGCATGTATTTGATAATTGTGCTTCTGAATGATGACTTAATCAGGTTTAACGACCTATTAATTGAAGTATGCTACAATGACAAATAGACTTAGAGCTACATGTTATTTATATTGCTTGTTGTTCTTATAGGTACTCTAGGCCATGAGAATTCTTTCAATCAATCTAACAGGCCCTAGTTTTGAAGATCATGTGAGTACACCAAGCCTTCTATAAACTGAATATTTCATGGCCTTTTGAAATAATATCATAAATAGAATTCTTGAAAATATTTATGTTTTTTTCAGAGAAAAATGTTGGCCTCTTATACTGCCAGCTCAGCTGAAATCAAGTTGGATACTGCAAGTGACCCCTTTTTCTCCAGGAGATGATGTAACTCCCCCTTTTCTTTTATGTCTAATTCCTAACACTTGTTATATTCTTAGTGGTTTTTTTAGTGAACATGTTACGATTACACGATTGGTTGCTAAGTTCATACACCATGTCGGTATGGTATATGTAGATAGTCAATAGAATTATAGGAAATTTCATTTTGGTGAGAAGTATCATTTATTTTATGGCATATTAATTTGAACTTTATAGGGAATTAACTATGATATATAAAAAGTAAATAAGTTTATAAAAACTAAATATCATCTCATGCGCGCGCGCAAACACACGTGCACACACACACACACACTTATTTAAAATTGTTTCTTTCATCTCACGCATATTTGCACATAATTGTTCATTTATGATTCATATTTTATCATTTTAAGTTGAACTGAGCCGCATTGACATTTAACAACTTGTTTGGTGATGCAGGCAAGCTGTATGTGCAGAGAATCCGGGGTCAGATATTGTCGGAGTGACTACAGCTGCTTTGGGTCATCTATTAGTACTGCTGTCAACCTTCTTCTCATCAAGGTAAAAATATTCTATATACCCTTTATACTCTAACCGAACTGTAAATTATTTTATATATTAATCATGGTTGAACTTAAACCTACACTACAAATGGGAAGTCTCTGTAATGAAAAAGGAGAAAAGCCATGATGTGTTTGTGAAAGGTGAATTCAGGACTTAATTAAAACATACATGTATTTGGCATGATTATATAAATATACATATGCATATACATGGGATATTAAAAAAGAAGACATGAGGATATTAAATAAGAAGACAGAGGAACTGATCTGTTCTTTGCAAATGATTTTCAGCTTGAGTCCATTTCAAATTTATGGTCTGTGACATGCCAAAAAGACAATGTGATATATTCATTTTTAGCTTATTGTTTTGTTTCGCTCATGATCCATATTTTACAGTTTTGTACCAAAGCAGTCTGATAGTCTAATAGAATGTGAGCTAATCATCCAAGAAGGAAGGCTTTGATTGTATCCTCATGTTTGTACACTAAATTATAATGGGAAACATAGAGATGTAGATGTTTATATTGTCATGTAAATTAAATTGAAGTTCTATATTGAACTATCAAATTTATTGAAATATCTAAAATTAGCTGGAACTACTTAAAAGCTTTGTAAATGAAGACCTCATCTGGACATGGGTTATATACACATTATCTATCTATGAATATGAAAATAGAAGGATGCAGTACCCATTTTTTTGACCAGTTGATCCTAATAATGTCATTTGTTAATTCAAAAATTAACTGAAGTCCAGCCAACCCAAGGAACGAAAGAGCATGAACTTTACAAAAAAACCGCAGCGATACTATGAAACTCATACTATGAAACTCGTAAATTTTTTTCTCTTCTAAGTTCTTTAGCAGATTAAACTAGAAAAATTGCTTACACTTTGCAAGCAAATCATATGATGGGAAAAACAAAGGCAACAGTTTATATAGTCTTTTGACTAGTCCACTTGTTCCCCCTCTTATTGTAGGTAATCAATACTACTCATATTTATGACTTTTGTTTCTTCAAGTTCAAGTTTCACTACTTTTGTCGTAAAACCATACATTTTCTTTTAGGTTAAATTATTGAAAAATATATGTTATATGTTCTACCTGCATCATCTATTAATGATTATTTTGGTCAAACATAATAAACAATATTCCACAGGATTATGTACAACTGCTTCTGTTTACTACTATCACGAATTAATGTATTTGCATGTTTATTAAATATTGTTTTTCTAACGTTTTCCTTGAACTTGGAAAGACATGTGCTTGATGTGCTTATCTGCTATCAAGCAGTTTGGGTCTGTTACTTTGTTATCTCTAAATTATTTCATATACGATTTCTGGGATCTCAAAATGAATACTAGGGTTTTCTCGGAGTCTTTTGGTTTATGTGATTAACATATTTTCCACTGTTAAAATTTATTAACATATTTCTACGATCTCAAAATTGATTAACATATTTGCAACTGTTAGCCCCATCGCTGCTGCTGCCTAACTCGGTTTCGAAAGCACCAACCCATGATTTGATTTTCAGGTTTGTTTTGAATATTTGGTTTGATTTTTTTCCCCTACATTAGCAAGTTTACAGTTTTTAGTTACAACCAGTCACTGTGTTTATTAAACTATTCTGGTATGATGATCGGAGAATTGGTTGACTACTATACTACAAGAATTGCAAGTGACTACTGGTTTGCTCGTAAATCGGTTGAAATCTTAAGGGTACATGTACTCTATATATTCAGGGTATGACAGGATGTTGCTCGCCAGTTAAGTATTTAGGGATGCCACTGTCTATTAATTACTCTGCTTTGCTGATAACACTAGAAAGTGTTCCATAAATTAAGCAAGTTTCTTTTTTATGCTTATCTCTTTAAATAGAAGGGATTATATAAAAAATATTAGATGCTCTTTACATTGGGAAAAAGTTCACAACATTAGCTTGCTATAAACATTAGTTCTTGCTTTTTTTTTTTTTTTTTTTTTTTTGGAAAAAGTTGGTTGGAGATTACTGCCACTCCCGCAGACATTGCATTTTTTTTAGGGTAGCAGGTTTCATTTGTTTGCTTTTATTTTAGTCTGTGCTTTTACTCTAGTATGTGCTTATGGTGTTGGTTGGCTTTATTTATTTTTCTAGTAAAATATTTGAAGTCTGAGATGCTTAATTTACTTTCATCGTCATCATATTCCAAGCCTATGATGGAAGGGAACCTATTGATTGATTAAAGCATTTCATGCTTTACAATGGTCTTCCAGTGTAAGTTTTATCTAGCATTACGCTTTGAAGTATAGATTTTTTGGGCTTGATGGACATTGAGCATGGTGTACTAGCCACATATAAGAAAATCATGGAAGCAACATATACTCCATGCAAATTATTTTTTGTCTGTAAGGGATTAAGTTTGCACTAATTTATTAGAAAATTATTACATTTTTTTTATTCTATAACATCAAAATTTGCATCTCCAAGGCATTTTAAAGCAACTCTATTAACAATGTTTAATGTAAGATGCTTAGATGGAAGGAGAAATGAAATCATAGGGTTCAAAGCCTAGGAATTGCCCAAGAACATTTTCAGATGTCTGAAATAAATTTCAGACGTCTGAAATAGTCTCAAGGTGTTGGATGAAATCCATTTCGGACATCTGGAACTTATTTTTAGATGTCTGAATAAGGTCAGACGTCTGAAAATAGGTTCAGACGTTTGGAATTTGCTGTTGTTTCTTGTTTTCCTTCTATCGGCCGGTTGGTTGTATGCGATGTCAACTAAGTATTATAAAAATTAACAAAGTATTATAAAATTAACTAAGTATTATAAAAAATAACTAAGTATTATAAAAATTAACTAACTATTATAAAAAATTAATTAAGTTTACTAATTTTATAAAAATTATCTAATTATTATAAAAATTAACTAAGTATTATAAAAATTAACTAAGTTTACTAATTTTATAAAAAAATAACTAACTATTATAAATATTAACTAACTATTGTAAAAATTATCTAAATATTATAAAAATTAAATAAGTTTACTAAAGTTATAAAAAATTAGGAGTTTAGTTTATAAAAGTTAACTAAGTATATAGAAATATAAAATATTACCAAGTATTCTATAATAATTATAGCAATAGTAAAAAATTAACTAAGTATTATTAAAATTAACTAAATAGTATAAAAATTTAACTAAGTTTTACTTATTTTATAAAAACGAAGAAGTAGTTTATAAAAGTTAACTAAGTATATTAAATTATAAAATATTACCAAGTATTTTACAATAATAATAGCAAGAATTAAAAATTATCTAAGTATTATAAAATTAACTAAATATTATAAAAATTAATTGTGTTTACTAATTTTATAAAAAATAAGAAATTTAGTTTGTTGAAGTTAACTAAGTATATAAAAATATAAAATATTACCAAGTATTCTATAATAATAATCGCAATAACTAAAAATAACTATGTATTATAAAATTAACTACTTAACTAAGTACTATAAAAATTAACTAACTATTATAAAAAATTAATTAAGTTTACTAATTTTATAAAAAATTAACTAACTATTATAAAAATTATCTAACTATTATAAAAATTAACAAAGTTTACTAAATTTATAAAAAATTAGAAGTTTAGTTTATAAATGTTAACTAAGTATATGAAAATATAAAATATTACCAAGTATTTTATAATAATTATAGAAATAATTAAAAATTAACTGACTATTATTAAAATTAACTAAATTTAACTAAGTTTACTAATTTTATAAAAACGAAGAAGTAGTTTATAAAAGTTAACTAAGTATATAAAAATATAAAACATTACCAAGTATTCTATAATAATAATAGCAATAATTAAAAATCAACTAACTATTATAACATATTACCAAGTATGCTATGTTGTTATCTTCAACTTTCTCCTTGTATTTTTTTCCTTGTTGTCGAGCATTGTTTTCTTGTTAATGTGTAAGCATGACCAAATGCTAACATGAACACATGGGTATAGGTATTGGAGATGGGCATCGTTGTGCATTCGGCTATAATCAGAATATCGTTAGGCGCTTCTGAAGATCCCTCAACAAAAAGACCGCTTGTGGTATCTGATTACGGAGAAAGCGGTAACTTTTAGATGTTCATTTTGTTGGTATTCGGCGCAAACTTGCTTTATGGAAATTTTGTTTTATTTGTAGATATCGTGACTTTGTTCAACGGATATTATGTAAATTTATTTTATGGTGTTATTTTTTATATGGAAATTATGTAAAGTTTGTTTATTGATGATGTCTTTGTGTATGAATATTGTGTTATATAATTAGTTGGTTGATATATATTTACATGTTGTTGATATGTTTGTGCATGAATATTTTGATACTACAATATGTAAATGATGTGCTAGATGCAAAAAACATTGTTATATATGGCGAAACGTTGTGATAGTAAAGAACATGTAAACTTCCGAGAATGTTGTGATATATTACAAAACGCTGTGATAGTAAAGAACTTGTAAACTTCGAGAAATGCTGTGATATATGGCTAAACGCTGTAGAAAAGGGAAGACAACAACATTTCTGAAACAATATAAAATGCTGTATAAACATAAGGACAACACCATTTGAAACCCTGTAATATGTCAATTTTCTACAGCATTTTTGAAAATGCTGTAATATATCCGGGACCTATAACAACGTGTTGGTAGACATCGTTCATCAAAAAATTCAAAATGCTGTTAAAGTCTATAAGCGTTTTTTTCAATGCTGTAAATAGACATATTTGTTGTAGTGACGCTTGTACGGAACTTCTTTTCTCATCCTTTTTCTTGGTTTGTATCTTTCCTGATTGCGTATTTTGCAATTTCTAAGGTTTACATCTTCTTTCCAAAACAACATCCAACCATTTAAACGTGTATCTATTTTCTGATAAGGTAAACCAAAAGACGACATAAGTTTTTTAACTTTATAGTAATTTTCACACATTAAATTATCGGGTGCCATGTGTCTTTTTGCAGCTTGTACAATAGCCGTAAATCTAGCCTCAGTGATATTGTATTTTTACTTCATCGCAATATATTTTGCGATTCCCAACAACTGAGTGTCGCTTTTTACAATCATCTCAAATAGGTTTTTTAGCAGCATCCAATAAATCATAAAAAAATTTGGCTTCAATATTCGGTTCTTCAACATCTCCATCATCATCGTCAACTTCAACCATAGGAAACATTAATCGTGCTACATCTTCGACCATATTTTCAATACAGGTCGTATTAACATTTTCATTAAGAACTCTTTCTATATCAGACTCTACAAAATTATTTGCTGCAACTTCTCCATGATGATTCCAAACATAATACTCAGTTACGAATCCATTTTTGCACAAATGGACTTTCACAATATTGGGTAATGAATACTTCAAATGTCTACACTTGCCACACAAATAACAAATTTTCTGGATCATTTCCATTAGTATTTAAAAAGAATTCAACAAAGACATCTATACCATTATAAAAATATTCTCTTATTGAGTCTCTCAGTCCTCTTCTTTGGTAATCTAAATCCTCTGATCAACAAAATAATCAGTCATTTTTCCTATTTGAGAAATTGAGTCACTGGTTCAAAAATTAATATTTCTTTTCAAGAGTACATATTCGAAAAGTTTATTTTCATGGTCATACAACACATGTATAATATTTGAACTTAAATAACAATTTCACAAATTCAAAATTATTTTCAAATATGCCACATTTTATCATTTTAACGTATCTTTTTTCTATGGTCCGGTATCCTACTTTCCATTACAAACACGGTAAGAATTTACATTCTGTATACTACTTCGTCTCAAACGATTCAACAAAATTTGGGAAATATTTCCCTTTTGTTCCCTACATTGTACACAAATGTGTGTACGCAGGAAACAAAAAGGAAAAGTTAAACCAAAATTTTGTGAACCATTTGAGACGAAGTAGTATACAAAATGTAAATGCTTACTGTATTTATTACTTGTCCAATACAGGGACAAATCCAACAAAAATTGTACCGGATGAATATAAATGGACGTTTTTTTTTTACAAAAACTACTATTTATATAAAGATCATGTACAACACTCGTCGGATGGGGTCAAAACTCTCTAAGGGACATTAGCCAATTAGATGTATGCGTTTTTCAAAAAAAAAAAAAATGGTTTTACTAACTGTTCACATTTAGAAAAAAAAACTACCATATTTTTTAGTAGTGTACATCATCTTAAAGATGATTTATCATTATTGTCATTTCAATAGGCTTAATTAGATTTTGAACTCATGCATTTTTTTGTGCATAAATCAAAACGTGCACAATATATTATTCCTAGCTCATGCATTCAATTTATCATATTTCAACTAGCACAATACAACGATCACACATATACAATGGTGCATATATACACAAATAACCACGATTATACAAACACACTAAGGACATACAGACAAACGACCAAAAATTGTGCATACAAATTTCAATTTCACTATATCATATTAAATATACCCATAGGATGATGCCACAATCCACTACAACGCTAATATAATCAATGACATTCAATAAATAACCTTAATTTACAAATTTAAGCATATATAGGTTTAGGTCAAAAATTGAATTTTATTTAAAAAAAGAGATTATATCTTGAATTGGGTGCTTTAGAGGCCGATGCTGAAGTCGTGGGGTTCCGAGACGAAGACATTGACGGTTGGAAGCCGAAATTCGAAATTTGGGTGTTTAGGGTTAAGTTTGTGTGTTGGAAATAAAACAGAATGGGGAAGAAGAAGGCTTCAACCTGAGTATAATCGATATTTTTCAACGGTTTCCGACGGCCCGAGACAACCCGTTGGAAACCATCGGTACACCCTGTTGGAATAAACACATTTTCTAATAGTGTCTAAAAAAATACTAGATAAGCATGGAGTTGCTAATATGTATTGGAATTCCAAGATCGGTGCAGTAGAACCAAAATCAAAATAACAACAAAATATACAAAAATAAAGCACAAAACAAAAAAAAAAAAACAAAAAAAATCCTTTATAACAATAAAAAGTTAGCCATACATAGATGGTCAAGGATTGTTCCTATACGATGCGGAGGTATGGATCTTAAGAATAAACTAACACTAGTGGGAGGTGAATAGCGTTTGTTGAATTTTTTAAAAAACCTTTTCAGTTTCATGCTTAATAATTCAAACTAAATTATAACATATATAATTCCTTGTACATATTTCTTTCCAAAGCAATTTCCAATACAATCTTGATTTTAAGGCCATGAGACACACCTACTTGATTTTTTTTGGCTCTAGATAGATCTAATGATTCAGATGGGGCACCATCACATCCATTTGGATTCAAACTGGGCACCAATCACACCTAGTAGATTTAGACGGGGCAATTCCCCATCTGCTTGGACTTTAGAGACTCCAAACACTCAGTTTATATGAATACTGATTTAGTAGAGATTACAAGGATAAGTACTTGATTTCAATTACAACTGATCTTATAGCCTTTTAAATAGAATTTTGAATTAGGTCTAAGTGGTCAGTAGACAGAGATTAACCAAGAATCATACCAATATAGTTTTAGTTAGGTTTTGTTAAACTTTTTGTGGATTTTGAATGGAAATTGATTAGAAACCTTAAGAGAATATATAAGAGAGAAGAAGAATCAGAGGAGAAAATAAAGAATAATTGCTTAAAATTCGTTGAGGTACATGCTATATTCAAAGGAATAACAACCATAGCTTTTTTGATAAGAAATGGAGAGAAAACACTTTAATTGAAAATTTAAAATTTGATAGTGTTAACCTGGTTTCTAACCCAACAAAGGGATTCATGAGAATAACAAGAAAAGTGTGATCTCGGATTGAATTCAAACTCCATGGAAAGACTCAAAACAAAAAAAGTAAAGCTCAACAAGTTTCGTGGCAAAGCAAGTAAAATGCAGGGACCAATACCGGTCCATTCCCTATGGACCGACACTGGTCAATGACAATAAATGACGACATTTCCACACCTATAAGAGTGTGATTCGTATCTTCTGTATAGCCTATACACATAGTTCCCTGAATATTGGACTATTCTAGCTCTAGCAACTTGATGGACTGAAATAAAAATGTGCACGTGAATATAATGGACCCATATATGCAAGAAAATGAAGCCTAAACCAAACCATAATTTGTAGCAAGGATAAGATTGTATAAAAACAAGATGCATAGATTCGTGAACACTATGAACCGACACAGGTCCATACACTGCTAAACAAACAATATATACTAAAAAGGGCAACAAATGTCAATGACTTAATGGCAACGACTTCCCACAGTAGCTATTTTTTGGATTTTTCATGCGACTTAAAAATTATTTTCGTTAATAGCCGTTTGTTTAATCTCACTGGTGGCCACTGGTAGTCGTTGCTAAAATGCAAGCAAAATAACCGCTTCTTCTTCCCCATTCGGAATTTAGTCGATATTTTCCTCGAAAACCCTTTTCTCTTCCTGAACCGCCACTCACTGCCACTTCGTTTTTCCCTAGCCTCTCCAACACCCTAAAATCTCCCTTTCTTCCTCTCTAGCCTCCTAATCTCCTTAAAAAGGAACCCTAATCCCTTCTTTAATTACATTTGCTAATTTAGTGTTAGATTTTTAGTTTACATGCTTGTAATGCCTTATTGTATGTATAATGCAGTTTACTGAGGCCTGATTCTTGTTTTAACCTATGTATTGCAAGTTTATATCTATTACAATTGGAATTTTGTGACCGTTGTAAAACTACAGTTGTAATATGGCATTTTTGTTGGAGTAAAAACGTAAATGGGTATTGTTTTAATTGTTTTACCCAATGTTATCAAGACCGGACCGTCCATCGAACCGTGACACCCTAAGGTTTAAGGTTTTGAAGGTCCAATCGGTTGAATCGTCGGAACTGTGCATGTTCTTTTTTCAATAATGTCTACATAATTTTAAAAAATAAAACACAAAAATGGATAAGAATAAAAACTCAGAAGAAGAAAATGTAATTTCCGTGCCAGCTACATGATACTGTACGATATAATGCTTAAAAACTGTGTAATTTCCATGCTGAGAAGAAGAAACTTTACTAATATATGTCCCACATCGGTTGGAAATAGGCAGAAATAAGATGCTTGGGTCTATAAAATGATTTGGTCCTCACAGCGTATAAGCAAAGTTGGCATACGCGGCCAGCTGGGCTTGTTATTAAAAGCAAGCCTGTGTAGAAAACGAAATTTTCTGAGATTTTGGAATTTGAACCATCTTTTGCGTGCTTTTGCTAATTTCGGCCCATGCACAGTTTTATTGTTTTCTGGACCGGGCTGGTCTACGGTCCACGGTTATAGCGGTTGGGCCGCTGGTCCGGTCCAGTTTTGATAACAATGGTTTTACCCTAATTCATCTCAACCCTTTATGTTCCTCTACTTTAACGCAATAACGGCAATTTCTCCTGGCTTCCTCCACGGGCAAACTCTCCTCTTCAACGCTGAAATTTTTGAGGGTCGATTTCTCTTTTCTTCTTCCACGCACAAACTCGATTGGATCGATTTCTTCTTTCGAACCTAACAAAAGGTACACTAAAATCTGCTGATCGATCTCATAATTTATGAATTTATAGCTTATGTTTGAATCTTGAATCGTGAATCATGCTTAAGAACGATTTTACTGGTGTCGATTTTCTTGTTTTGATTTTTACTAGATTTGATTTTCAATGGTTTCAAATTTTTTTTCTAGTTCATTCGATTTTACATTTTGATTTTTTTTTTACTGTTTTGATTTTGATTTTGATTTTGATTTTTTTTTTTTTTTTTGCTAGTTTATCTGATTTTTAATGTTTTGATTTTTTTTTTTTTTTTTTGGTACACTTGATTGTTTGGTGCAAGACACTATTTCTGTTTTCCAGAATTTACATTGGTTAAAATGAGTCTATGTGTAAAATGTTGTTTTACACGAAATTATAGTGCTGACATTGTATAAAATGTTGTCAATGATCTTACTTCATGCACTTGGTTGGCAGTCACCTGGGAACAAGGATAAACTTTGCGTGTTAAATTTTCTCATAAACATAAAGATGAAATGAAGAAGAAAGTTTACATTGGAATGTTTGTCATTGCATGCATTTGGTTAGTAGTCACCTAAGCATCATTTTCTTTTGAACCATTCCCCATACACGGTTGCAAGGAAAAAAAAAAAGAAACGATGATGAACATAAAATATCTTTAAAACAAAGATATTATACACTGCCAAAAAAGAAATAAAAAATAAAAAAACACAAAGCAAAAATAATCACCTTTGTTCGTTTTTCTCAATAAATAAGAACTGAACTCTTGATAGAATAACGCTTTTTTAGTTTTATAAGTTATTTCATGTAACTTGTTTTAGACTCTAGTTTTACAAAAAAAAAAAAAAAAAAAAAAACTTGCTAATAAATTTTAGCTGTTGGAGTGAACAAGAATTTGTATTTCGTATGTTTGGGCTGAAAATCCTAGAAACCTGCAACTGAGAAGGTGTTGCACCATTTTCATGTTCCACAGATCACAGAAAAAGCACTGGACGAATGAAAAAAATATAACGAACAATTATGAAAGAAACCATTACAAATGATAGTTAATAAACTCACTAAACCATCCAAAAAGAGCGAGTAAGAAAGGATAGGGGGAAAGATAGACAGAGATGCCAATCAAAAAAATATACAACTTTAGTACAAATGGAGATTGGCAAAGGGCTAGTGCAATAGCTGTAACATGTGTAAGTTCATCAATACAGATTTTAAATGCAGCATTGATGCTAATTTTAACCATATTACCAATGTAAGAACGATATACACACAACCAGTCATTGGTGCCATTGCTAGTGCATACAAAAGACAGATTAAACAGTACTTGTTGATCTACCACGTATCTTTTTTGGATGGTTTAGTGAGTCTATTTAAGTCTTTCAGTTTTAATTAAGGACGGAGCATACAAATCATTTTACATAACGAACAAAGCCTAAAGTAAGAAAAGAAAAAAACACAAGCCTCGGTAAAACAACTATAAGCATCATTTATTTTGTTTCAGCCTAGTCGTCTTGTTTGATTTATTTATTTATCATTTCTTCATTATTAGTATGCAATTTAGTTATTGGGTTTCATCCTATTCTTGTTTGATTTATTTATTCATTAACTCTTTATTATTTAGTGTGCAATTTAGTTTTGATTACTAATCAATTCCTTGTCTAGTAACTAGTTTTATTGATTTTCTTTATTAACAAGTTCTTCAGCATGATTTCTCATATTGACTTTGCGATATGCATTACACCACCTATATTTACAAACATACACTAGTTGTTTTGATTCATATGGAAAATTCATAATCTACATAGGACTGAGCCCTTTTTTGCCTTAAAAATAGCAAAAACCCATGAAACAAGCTTAGTTAATCCATATTACAATGTACAAACAAGAGAACCTGTAACAACCTGCATATTTAATGATAATATATTTAAATATAACATCGTTAATCGAGCGCGTGTTCAAAAAGTCACATTTTGCATATGAATAAATTTGGACTCGAGACCACTTCCACTGAGTTCAAAATGTCATTTACGACAAGAAAAACTACAAATATCGATATGTTTGGAGTGATGGAAAATTTGGACTTGGGCTTTGGCTAGGCTAGCCAATTAGACTACATGATAAACAGCCGAAGTCCCTCCCCTTTCCTCTCATTCACTCCATTCATCTTCCTAACATGTTTATTTCTTTATAAATGGGGAAAAGAATTGGAAATTAAAATTACAAACTAGGGCTACATGCTAGAAGCGTCAATTCGTGTGCAAATTCGAAGAGAAGAAAGGTGATCTCTCTCTACCTTCTCTAGCTTATCTCACCTTCCATTTTTTAGAATTGTTAAGCCTAACATTTAGGGTTTTGTTTGCATGTGCATTACGACTGAAGATCCTAGTGTTTTGATCGAAGAGAGGTTGTTCTAGCTTCCTATTGGAGAGATTCCTTGCTTCCAACAAACAAAGGTGAGTTCTTGCGGATTCACGTTGTCTCAACTATTTATGCTTAGCTAGTGTACCCTTGGCATGCTCATTTTGTGTGTTCATTGGTTGTGTTGATTTGTTTTTGTGTTAACATTTCCATTTTATGAGTTCTGATTTCATTTCGATGATTCCTAGCGTAAATCTCTATGTAGAATTGATTCTTGTTATATTAGATGTTTTGGCAAGCCAAGCTTTAGTGGAACTTATGCAATTCTCTAAGTCGTCACCATTTGCAAGCAATTGTCGGAAACGTCAAATATCGACTTTCCTAACGCCAAAAATCAGAATTGGGCAATTCTGTCCAATTCCGTCGACTGAACCATAAGGGGAAGTCAACTAAATTGAGACAGAAATGCTCGGGGTGAATCCATATCTATTTCAGTCGACTGAAATTTCAATTCACTCGACTGAATGTGAATTAAGTAGATTTGAATAGAAGGGCCAGTCGACTGAAATTTTGAACTAGCACTGTTTGAATTATTTGCTACAGGTTAGTCGATTGACCCTATCGTTTAATTGATTGTATCCCTACCGTTGACCAATGGAAACCACGATCAACGGTTTTGGTCCATCCAGGCTCTTTCCCGGTCGGGTTTTGGCTTTTTTCTGTGACTTTTAAGTTTCTTTTACTCACATATTTCTACAGCTCGATATTATGGACTTTTGATTTATTCGTGGTAAACGAATTTATAATCGATAGTCATGAGATTTCATTTACGTTATTAAAACGTGAATTTTGAGATCAATTGTTATTGCAATCAATATTTGGTGAGAATTGCCACTTCAAAACTATAAAGATCTTTGGATCATTCCGACCTTCGGGTCACTCTGATGATATTCGGATCATCCAAAGGAACACCGTCTCCAGTGGATCTTCGGATCATTCCGAACTTTGGGTCACTTTTAAGGAACTTCGGTTCATTTGCCTTACCTATGATCTTTGGATCATTAGTGAGGTCGCGACGCACGGTCTTCGGACCAATGGAGGAAGTTCGGCTTAACATTATAGGGTAGCTATCTAGAGATCATGTCTCATCTTCGATACGCATAGTTTATTTGATTATATTGATGGTCTTTGGATCATTAACAGGGCCACGACCCATGGTCTTCGAACCATTGTAGGAGCTTCGGCTCAACAGTATAGGTTAGCTACCTTGACATCGCATCTCAAATTCTCGATACATGTGTTGGTGAGTTGTCAGGCTCCCATCTTGAAACCCCCCCCCCCATCGCATCTCAAATTCTCGATACATGTGTTGGTGAGTTGTCAGGCTCCCATCTTGAAACCCCCCCCCCCCCCCCCTCTTTGAGATTCCTATATTATTAATCTTTGTTCAATTGATACAATGTTATCAATCTAAGTTTTGTTGATATTGTGTTATCAATTTTAGTCTCATTGATATCAAGCAATCCTTATATAGCATTGATATTTTTTTGGCATATCTTCTGGACATATCGAGCCTTCGCATTTTACATGTGAGCATTGTTGTTATCACCTATACGCCGTTTTCTGTCTGTATCTTTGTTTCTACCTCAGTTTATTATGGTACGGTCAGACTGATGCGTTTGTTGTTTATTTTCTTATAAATGATACTCGGGTCTGATCGAGGTATTTTAGGTACTCATTGACTGTGGCTTGGACTAACTTCTCTTTTGGCTAATTGAAGTTGTTTAGTTGTTTTACCTTTCACATATTTTAGATAAAGATTCATTTGTGTACATATTCTTTTGTGTAGTATATATATCTTGTATTTTATGATATAGTGGATCTTGCATGACCACTTATATTATGTCCACTTTTTATGTATTACATTCATATCTATTTCCGCCTTTGTGATGTGAATATATGTATCTAACTCTGATTATATTGTTATGTATTTTATATTGATTCTGAATTATATATAATCACTGTGTTGTAGATTTGAACTTGAATTACATGTGTTGGATTTCCTCATGAGATTTAAAAAGAAAGACCACATTATCCGATAAGCTTAACACTCGTTCAAAGTTATTATACAGATGGTCGCTCTTTAACAGCCTTATTATGTGGGTTAATTGATATCACTGCTTGCAATGACCTTGGCTAACAGGAGTATAAAGGTGAGGCATTACAGAACCTATGGCACTCAATGACGTGCTTTCCAAAAGATAATAATTTAGTTACTATCTGAAACTTCTTACTTCTTAGCGTCTAGAAAAAAGTGCAAGTAGGTTTCAATAGTTCATACTGTATAATCTTTACACGTCAGTATTAATACATCCACTTTCCGTACTTCCATATTGTATAGAATTACGTACTTTCATTCCTTATTGTGTAGTCTATATGTTGATGCGATGAATCTTTTAAGCCTAACAGTGTTTGTTATATGGAAGAGGATTTTGTTGAAACTAGAAGAAAAGGAAAAAACTATAAAACATTTCTTGAATGGAACATACAGATGATTTGGCCAGTTCATGTACTAGTTGATTTACTAGTTCATAAGTGTATACACTTGTTAGTTTATGTACTAGTTCATGTAATAAACTTACAATTTTATGTAATACACTCATAATGTCATATGTACTAGTTCATCATAAGTGTATTATAGAGATCTTCCTCTACTATATGTATATTACATTTTGTTTCCTGTAAGATCGGAATGTAAGCAAATATGAAATGAAATATGCATTCCAAGAATATTATTTCTCTTCGACATTAATTTGTCATTTTCATAGAACAGTGCTTAACGAGGATTAATGTTGAATATACATTAGTTTGACATTAGTTTTATTGAGCCTTATGGCTCAGTTAAACTGAACCTAATGGCTTGGTTTATTTATTTATTACTTCTTCATTATGTAGTATGCAATTTAGTTCGTTGGTTTCAACCTAATCTTGTTTGATTTATTTATTCATTACTTCTTTATTATGTCGTATGCAATTTAGTTTTGATTACTAATCAATTCCTTGTCTGGATACTAATTTTATTGATGTTTTTCATTAACAGATTCTTCATCATGTGATGGTGTGATTTCAAACTTACATGAGTGCAGAGTGATTTCCATGTAAGTTTGAATCAAAGATCGTCTATGTGGTAGGATGCATGGGGTTTAAGAATTATTTTAACTTGAACATGCATATAACGATAGATTTAAACATCATTTCATATACTACGAGAATGGTTACACTAAGCTAATTGCACTTGAAGTTTTGTTCATACATTCAGTTCAACGGTTCATATTGCACCTGGGCTTTATTATTTTAGACATCTCTTCAGTTCACACTTGAGTGACTCATGTTGAGTGTAGTTCACACACCTCTCAGTTCGTACATTGCAAGCAATCATACATCATTACACTGATCGCATTACAGTACCAACTAAATCTCAGAATTGCGGATAATTTATAATCACAGCCAATTAAATGAGGACAGCTTAATAATAAGTATAGCAGGTGAGTTTAGATGCAAAGCCATACCCAACTGCAATGCTGCTCGCACTTTAGCTTGGCCTTTAAGTGTTTGCCAACATGACTGAGCTATTTGCTTAACAAAAAGTAACAAAAAGACAAAGGCATGGAGAGGCAAAACTTTTGAATAATAAACGTGTGAAAATTACTGATTTTTTAACGTAGACGATACCTTGACACAATTCTACTAATAGAAAGTTCGTACTAGAACAGCAACAATAATCGACGGTGATCATTGCACGAGCATCGGGGCTTTCTTCTTCATTTCATAGCTTCAAATGATGTAAATACATATAATTTTCATAAAAATGAAGTTCTAAAAATAAGTTTTTAGTAATTGCTATTTTATGAGTGCTTTATAGTGAAATGAACATTACAAGTCCAAAAGATGAAATTTGAAATTTATATCTAACCCAAGTTCAAGAGAGTAGATTGAAAGTCCATATAGAAATAATAAAGAATATAAGCAAGGCATTTGAGACTTCATTATTTTTGTTGTATATAACCGAGTTGTATACACAATTATATGATTTTTGTTTGATGATAACAACCAAATATATTTTATTATTAATGTGTTTGTAACTGTACTTGTATACTACACAACAGACAAGAATATAATATTTCTATTTAAATAAAATACAACTATATAGAAATTTAAATATTCACACAGTATTTTATTTGAATATAATATTTTATTTCAAATATTTAAACAGTACAAATTTACAACTCCACTATTTTTATATAATCACTGGTGTACAATACAGTTTAATCTTTTTCACTCATACAGTGCTCCTCACTACAAAAACACTCTGTCACTCCGTTTACAGACTCATATTTATATACACACTCATACACTCTTTCACTGTCTTTTTTTTCTAGTCTTCTTTCTTCACTGCTACAGTCAGTCCAGTCATCATCTGCTTACCTGTCACATGAAACACACACAGAGTACACTGCATTAGAAATGAAACTGAATACATGCTAATATCAATTTTATTTTTAAAATTTTATCTGCCCCAGATTTCTGGTGTGTTTCTCATCATTTTTCATGACTTGATCTGATTCATCTGTGTTTAGACAGCTTGTGATATTCACAATGATACACTGTAAATATCGCAAAACAGTCAATGTATATACAAAATATTTCAGTGCAGGAACATGAAAATTTTCTGAATGACTGCATATACACACGTGTATAGATATACATGTGTGCACTGCCTCGCCAATCCAGTGTGCAACTGAGAAACAGCCACGTGGACCAACTCGACTCAGTGCAAAGTGAAACAGTTCAAAGATGAGGACATGATCAACATATATTAATATACATGCTCAAAGGGGTCGAGCAAACATGAATGATGCAACATGAACTAGTCTAGGTTGGCACAAGACAAGAACATGAAAAAACAAAACAGATCTATACATGTCAACAAAAAATGATGCAGTCAAGACAAGCATGCCCAAGCTAGTGTGGTAAGTTCATGGCAATGAGCACAAGTGCACAGGTCAAGGTGATTTCATGAGCATGCAACAGGATGGTGCTGATACAAGTCATAACAATGCAATTTCATGAACATGGCACGCTACATGGAGCAAGACAAAGAAGTGTCGAGCTCAAACATTCAACGAACGCAATACAAGTGCAACAGTATAAACTTGCAACAAGTCAGCAAACACAAATACAACATGGCAGCTCAAATTTGTTTAAGCAAAACTGGATGGAGCATATAATTGAGTAAAGGCAAAAGATTGAGGAGCAACAACATGGTGATGGTTTAGCAAGCATACAAATGGAAATTACACAAACTACTCAAGACCATGTATACATTTTCAAGGTGCAAACAAGTCAAGGCAATTACAAAGATATGCATATCAACGTGAACAATGACACAGCAAGCATGGTGTTTTTTGTCAAGCAAGCAAGTGATGAAGCTCGTTAATGGTTCACAAATACATGGAAAGTGTTCAAACATTTTGTTTCAATTTTGAAATCACTTTTTGGAAAGTTTTAATGAGTTCCAGGAATTTAGCTTGTTCAGATTTCAATTCTACATATTTGGCAATGAAAGTCTTAAAGACATGGTTTAGTTTTCAAAAGGGTTCACACTGCAAGCACATGTGTGTGCATAATTATATTGACATGCACAGTTTAAACTGGAAGTATATGTGTGGCATAACATCAATAAATTGGTCAGCATGTCCAAGGTGTCACACATAAGGCTCAACAGATTTCATGGAGCAGTACAAGTGCAGTGGCATGTCCAAGTGTGCACAGAAATACACATAAATACAATTGCAGAATTTACATACAGGTGCATAAGTGGATTTCAACATTCACGAATAAACAAAGGAGAAAATCTTTGGAAAGCATTTA
This sequence comes from Allium sativum, assembly GCA_030737875.1. Taxonomy (NCBI): domain Eukaryota; kingdom Viridiplantae; phylum Streptophyta; class Magnoliopsida; order Asparagales; family Amaryllidaceae; genus Allium; species Allium sativum. The sequence continues at coordinate 404,084,160 of CM060913.1, forward strand.
TCTAGAAATTACAGAGCAGTCAATCATGGGGCAACAAATCATACATTCTGTTTTCCAGAAATGATCATTTCTATAGCAAGGAATTTTAATTCAGCATGCAGATATACACAATCAGTTTGGCAAAAATCATTCAAAGATTTTATTGGAACAAAATTGGCAAGAGTTTAATATTCAAATCTTTCCAGCCTTTAGAAAGGAGAAAATCACTGGCATGCAAGTATATTCTCTTTCAAATTCACAAGAAGCAAATTCATGGAAAGTTTTTTTGGGTAAGAAATCAATTACGTTCCTAGTATTTAAATAGGGAAATCTTGGAAATCATTTTTGGCAAGGGAAACTCAATCATAGAATTCACAGCAATAAACAATGCAACAATCACCCAAGAAGAGGAACAATTTCAAGACAACATATATTCCAAGATTCACAGTGGTTCATGATGTCAACTAGATTCATTATTATTCAAAATCGAGCTAATCAAGGCTTTCAATAAAGATAATTTCAAAAGGGGAAATCAACGCAAAACAGTCAAGCCATGTGTGTAATTAGTGACAAGTTTAAGGGATTTTATAATCCTATAAGAACACCAAATCATCACTGGAGAAATAGCAATCGAAACGACAAACCATCCAATAGCAATTCAAAGAAAGAAAATTCAGATTACTCACAAATTCCATCTGGGTTTCGATCACCGCTAATTCCCCAAATTAGAGAAATTCTAATCTATCTTGAAGTAAGCCGTAGGAATTCGAAGCATAGGAGAATCAAATCATCAATTGATTGAAAAAGATTTGGGGATTTAATAAAACCTTAGCCGCCGCCATTTTTTCTCCAAAAGAGGAAGTGATCGGATAATAACAAAGAAGGGTGGACACAAATCAAAAGGGGCCGACGAGATAAAGCATGTTGAAGTTAGGGTTTTGAAGTGGCCAAGACAACAAAGGACCAAAACACTATTTTTAAAGGGGAATATATCTCTAGTTTTTACTTAAGTCAACTTTTTGTATTCTAAGGTTTAAAATTAGAGTGTGGTTGGTCTTTAAGATTTCTGTACTATTTTGATTCCTTTATAATCATCGAAAAGTTATAAAATATGTAAAATCTGGGGAACCAGTTAGGGTGTTAACTGGTAGTTTACTAGAGTCTGTAAAATCTAGAGTTACTGGTTACAAGGCTGTAATTAGGGGAAATCTGATCTAGGGATTTAGATCAGTCTACGGTTTTGAGCGTAGGGTTAGAATAGGAGCGAGAGGTTCACAAGTTTACATGGTCTTGTAAGCAGGATCTGTTATATCACCTAGTAGAACCCTTAGGAATGCAGCAGTAGGCAGGAATTTGTCGAAGCTGGGTATATCTTGTGTCATTTATTTTCTGCATTTCTATTTCTGCGATATTCTGTGATCTGTGAATATTTTAATATCTCTAAAATTCAATAAACCCTATTCACCCCCCTATAGGGTTAATCTAGATCCAACAAGTGGTATTAGAGCCAGGTTATTTAATTAACTCTAGAGTAATGGCTCATCCTAGTTGTTAACCTTTTGAGAGTCAGTCCAGTCGTATTCCAGTTATTTTTAATGGTATATATTTTTTTAATTTGGAAATCAGATATGGAATCCTATTTAAAATCTGTTAATTTAGAATATTGGAATATTATTGAAAATTTGGAAGATATGTTAGATAAGAAGAATAAGGTTTTCAATGCTTATGCTATGCATGTTATTTATTCCTATCTTGGCAATGATCAATTAAAATTTATCTCTCATTGTTTAACTGCACAGGATATCTGGAAAACTCTCAACACGCTGTATGGAAATGACAACAACAGCTCAAAACCTTCAGTTGCCAACTCAGATTCAGATGTGTACTTAACTAGAGCTATTGATGATGATTCGGACGATGGAGATCTTTCATATGAAGAATTAATTTCTGGTTGTAATGATTCAACAAGAACTGTTGATCGTCTCCAAAGGAAAAATAAACTTCTAAAATCCAAAAATTCTGAGTTGCGATGCAAAAATAATATGTTGGAATTAAAACTTAAAAACTCTGATTGTAAAAATTGTAAAGATTTAAAAATTGATTTAGCCCGTCTAAATGAAAAACTTTCAAAAGCTTGAAAAAGAAATTTTGGTTTTAAAACAAAACGAGGATGAGCTAATTTGTAAGAACGATGCTTTACAAGAAGGGCTGGATAAGTTTAATTCCAAACATAAAATTTTTGAACAAGAGAATTGCTGAAAACAGAAGAAATTCTAAATAAACTTGAAAAAGAAATTGAGGATTTCAAGATTTGTGAGATTGAAAAACAAAAACAATTTGATACTAAGATTTCTAAGTCTAATGCCAAAACTGAGAAGCTTCTAAACGAGAATGATTATTTGAAATCTAAAATAAATGATCTTGATATGAGTTTGAAACATTTTTCATCTGGAGAAAAATCTTTGAATATGCTTCTAAAAAACCAATTTTTCTCTTGGAAATAAGAATGGTCTTGGTTTTGGGAAAACAAATGTTTTTGAAAATCTAAATTCTTATGTTTCCAAAAATCCCTCAAATTGTTCTAAAAAGGATCGTCTTGGAAATTTAAATTCTGAAAATTAAAATCACAACCGTGATGATAATTTGGTTTATAACAAACCATTTAAACAATCATGGATCCCAAAGGGAAATAAAACGGTCCTTGTTAAATTCAAACAGATTTGGGTTCCTAAGGGTACAAAAGTTAATTCTAATGGGTTGTTGTATAAACAAATCTGGGTACCTAAAGTCGTGAACAAAACTATGAGTGGTTTTACTACTTTTGTTAGACCACTCAATCCCCTAAATTGTTAGGTACCAGAAGAGGCTGAAGAACTGTTGTGCAAAAAGAAATGTGAAACAAAGCTGTCTATACTTTTGTATCATTCACAGTTCTTTTAGCCAAGATTTATTGAGTTAGAGATTCATTTGCTTAAACTGAATTCAGGTATAATCTCTAGACTCATCTTTATAAATATTTTTTCTGTTTATTTCTCCTTCAACCTCTTCTTCTTTTCTTTTGTTTTTGATTTGTCGCTGCCATATGTTTTTTTATTTTTATTTTGGGCTTCATTAACTTCAAATTGCAGAATTCATATTTTTCTGGAAATTCGCTTCAATTTGAATAAAACTCTGTTGTTTTAATCATTTCCAGATCTTGAGTTTAAATTTGTAAATATCTGCAATTATTTTGAAGTTTATTTTCTGATTTCTGAATTCATAATAGTGTTGATGTATTCTTGTTATATCTTGAATACTGTTGTTTTGAATTCTAAATTTTGAGGATCTTAATAATTAATGAAATTTCACACATCACTGCTGTTTTGAGTTTTTTCATTTTAAAAAAACTTGAAATAATATACTCATTATAATACACCAATATTTATCAGTTGTGATAATTTCATAGATTTTCAGATTGGCTTGGATATTAAGTTCTGTCTTGAATCACAGTGATACATCTTGAATTTCATCCTTATTCATGATCAATATGTTGAAATTTGTTTGTTTGAAATCATTTGAAATTCTTGATATTTTGAATCTCACGCACCTCTTAAATTTGAAATTATCAACCTAGTGTGACTGATTAATTATATCTCAAAACTTGACATTGATTCAAGTGATTTCAAATAAATTATTTTTAAATTTTTTAGATCATGAATATCTCTTAATCTTGATGTAAATGATCTGAAATTACTCCTGTACTTATCGGAAATTCTTGTGAAAATTTCTCTGAAAATATGGTCTTAAAATTCACTGTTATTACATGATTATTTGATTTGAATATCTATTCGTTTAAAATCATTTGAATTTATCGATTTATTGAATCACACGCATATCTTGAATCTGAAATTTATAATTTGGTGAGATTGATTCAATGAATCCTGATATTTTCATATTCCATCAAATGTTTTAAAATAAACGATATTTTTAATCTTGGATCATGAATCATCTTATGTGACCGTCATCTTGACGAGTTTCGATTTGAAACTGATCCTTTTTGTGCTGCTCTGATACTGTTTTCAGATAACTGCTTGTTTTGATATGTTTGCCGCTCTGATAAATATGTCTAATCTGTTTGTCTAGTCTACTTAGTCTTTATGTTAAAATTCTGTTGTCTGAATTATCCTTGTTTGTCTCCAGTGTCATTTATAAAATCCTCATTAATAGAGACATCAAGTGATATCAGTTTAGAAGTCCTGGTTTGTTTATTCTCATCATGTATATATTTTTAATCTCTCATGTTTGTATAGATCTTTTCATTTCCCTCTTGTAATTGATTTTCAATTTTAAATATATTTATTGATTATTCATTCAGAAATTGAAATCAATAACCAAACTAAACTGTATTTATAATTCATCAAAACTATTATCAGATTTTCAAATTGTGATGAATTGTGACTGCAGTATATTTCACAACAAAAGGAGATTTTATTAAAATTTTCATGGTGGTTGAATATTTATTATAATATCTTTAAATTGGCGGTTATTTCACGATCATCTTATTTATCCACCATTATTCTGCCATCCATCATGTTTTTTATGTTAATGTGGAGAGTATAATATTATTAAAAAAATCATCTTGAATAAACAGTGAAAATATTTGTGATGGAATTGTGGTTATATTATTATTCATAATTACTGATAATTGAAAATTTTCAGTGATCTCGGTACAGTTGATCATATTTCATAATATGATTAATTTAGAAATTTATTTCATAAACCATTTCTGTACCTATCACATTTCTATCATCCATATTGGTTTTATATACCGAGGAGTTTTTCATTTGAAACTGAAAATAATAAAAATATAATATTCATAAGTGTTTCTCTAACCTCATTTAAAAATCCGAGCTCTGGTTATGCATGGTTATGAGATTACTTATATTTAAGCTGCAACTGATCTCATTTAAAAATCGAAGATCTGGTTATGCATGGTCAGTGTGCTCTTGAATTAAAAGAAAAAGAAAATAAAATAATTTGAATAAATAGAAATTAATCTGAAATTCCCCCTTGGTGTTTAAAAACCCTCCTATCAATCCACTTTCTAATTTGTGAAATGTGTTATTATTTTATGAACTATTATGATTTGTTGATTGATAACTATTGGGATTTGAGATTATTCGATTTTGTCACTTAAATTGAGTTTATAATTATAGTACAAAACCCATCACTGTTTTTGTGCTCAATCTTATAAAATTCTTTTGGAAATAATTGGAAAATATTCCTGTTTTTTAACTCTCTCCATTTTTATAAATTTCATCGTAAATCCGTCATTCTCTACAATGTGAAATATGCCACTAGTTCTCAATTTATTATGATTTTTGTTTGACTGATTGAGATTTATGATGACCATTCTTCCTCTTAAGCTGAAATTATATTTTAATCACTTTTCATCTATATTTTAAATTCTGTATCCTTTTGATGATAACAAAAGGGGGAGAGTGGGTTGAGATTTTGATTTATGAGTGAATATTTTATAAATATTTTTCATTTTGACAATTCATTATTATTCCTTCATTTCACTCATGCACAGTTACAGGTGCAGTTTTCTGTTGTAGAGGGAGCATTCAAATAGGGGGAATTCAGTTTTTCAATGTCAAACACATTTATTGGACTCAAAATCTTTGTATTTTTTTGTCATCATCAAAAGGGGGAGATTGTTGTATATAACGGAGTTGTATACACAATTATATGATTTTGTTTGATGATAACAACCAAATATATTTTATTATTAAATGTGTTTGTAACTATACTGATATACTACACAACAGACAGGAATATAATATTTCTATTTAAATAAAATACAACTATACAGAAATTTAAATATTCACATAGTATTTTATTTGAATATAATATTTTATTTCAAATATTTAAACAGTACAAATTTACAACTCCACTATTTGTATATAATCACTGGTGTACATTACAGTTCAATCTTTTTCACTCATACAATGCTCCTCACTACGAAAACACTCTGTCACTCTGTTTACAGACTCGTATTTATATACACACTCATACACTCCTTCACTGTCTTTTTTTTTCTGGTCTTCTTTCTTCACTGCTACAGTCAGTCCAGTCATCATCTGCTTACCTGTCACATGAAACACACACACAGTACACTGCATTAGAAATGAAATTGAATACATGTAAATATAAATTTTATTTTTAAAATTTTATCTGCCTTAGATTTCAAGTGTGTTTCTCATCATTTTTCATGACTTGATCTGATTCATCTGTGTCTAGACAGCTTGTGATATTCACAATGATACACTGTAAATATCACAAAGCAGTCAATGTATATACAAAATATTTCAGTGCAGGGACAGGAAAATTTCCTGAAATAAATGTGTACACTGCCTCGCCAGTCCAGTGTGCAACTAAGGAGCAGGCACGTGTACCAACTCGACTCAGTGCAAAGATGAGGACATGATCAACATATAATAATATACATGCAAAGAGTGGTCGAGCAAACATGAATGATGCAACATGAACTAGTCCAGGTTGGCACAAGACAAGAATATGAAACAACAATACAGATCTTTACACATGTCAACAAAAAATGATGCAGTCAAGACAAGCTTGACCAAGCTAGTGTGGTAAGTCCATGGCAATGAGCACAAGTGCACAGGTCAAGGTGATTTCATGAACATGCAACAGGATGGTGTTGATACAAGTCAAAACAGTGCAATTTCATGAACATGACACGCTACATGGAGCAAGACAAAGAAGTGTCGAGCTCAAACATTCAAAAAACGCAATACAGGTGCAACAGTATGAACTTGCAACAAATCTACAAACACAAGTATGCACATACAACATGGCAGCTCAAATTTGTTTAAGCAAAACTGGATGGAGCATATAATTGAGTAAAGGCAAAAGATTGAGGAGCAACAACATGGTGATGGTTTAGCAAGCATACAAATGGAAATTACACAAACTACTCAAGACCATGTATACATTTTCAAGGTGCAAACAAGTCAAGGCAATTACAAAGATATGCATATCAACGTGAACAATGACACAGCAAGCATGGTGTTTTTTGTCAAGCAAGCAAGTGATGAAGCTCGTTAATGGTTCACAAATACATGGAAAGTGTTCAAACATTTTGTTTCAATTTTGAAATCACTTTTTGGAAAGTTTTAATGAGTTCCAGGAATTTAGCTTGTTCAGATTTCAATTCTACATATTTGGCAATGAAAGTCTTAAAGACATGGTTTAGTTTTCAAAAGGGTTCACACTGCAAGCACATGTGTGTGCATAATTTAATTGACATGCACAGTTTAAAATGGAATTATATGTGTGGCATAGCATCAATAAATTGGTCAGCATGTTCAAGGTGTCACACACAAGGCTCAACAGATTTCATGAAGCAGTACAAGCGCAGTGGCATGTTCAAGCGTGCACAGAAATACACACAAATACAACTGCAGAATTCACATACAGGTGCATAAGTGGATTTCAACATTCACAAATCAACAAAGGAGAAAATCTTTGGAAAGCATTTATTCGGAAATTACAGAGCTGTCAATCATGGGGCAACAAATCATATATTCTGTTTTCCAGAAATGATCATTTCTATGGCAAGGAATTTCAATTCAGCATGTAGATATACACAATCAGTTTGGCAAAAATCTTTCAAAGATTTTATTGGAACAAAATTGGCAAGATTTTAATATTCAAATCTTTTCAGTCTTTAGAAAGGAGCAAATCACTAGCATGCAAGTATATTCTCTTTCAAATTCACAAGAAACAAATTCATGGAAAGTTTCTTTTGGTAAGAAATCAATTATGTTCCCAGTATTTAAACAGGTAAATCTTGGAAATCATTTTTGGCAAGGGAAACTCAATCATAGATTTTACTGCAATAAATAATGCAACAATCACGCAAGAAGAGGAAAAATTTCAAGACAACATATATTCCAAGATTCACAGTGGTTCGTGATGTCGACTAGATTCATTATTATTCAAAGTCGAGCTAATCAAGGCTTTCAATCAAGAGAATTTCAAAAGTGGAAATTAATGCAAAACAACCAAGCCATGTGTGAAATCAGAGACAAGTTTAAGGGATTTTATAATCCTATAAGAACACCAAATCATCACTGGCGAAATAGCGATCGAAACGACATACCACCCAATAGCAATTCAAAGAAAGAAAAGTCAGATTACTCACAAATTCCATCTAGTTTCGATTATTGCTAATTCCCCAAATCGTAGAAAGCCAAATCTATCTTGAAGAAAGCAGTAGGAATTTGAAGCACAGGAGAATCAAATCATTAGTTGATTAAACAAGATTTGGGGCTTTAATAAAACCCTAGTCACCGCCATTTTTTCTCCAAAAGAGGAAGTGATCGGATAATAACAAAGAAGGGTGGACACAAATCAAAAGGGGCCGACGAGATAAAGCATGTTGAAGCTAGGGTTTTGAAGTGGCCAAGTCAACAAAGGACCAACACATTATTTTTGAAGTGGAATATATCTCTAGTTTTTACGTAAGTCAACCTTTTGTATTCTAGGATTTAAAATTAGAGTGTGGTTGGTCTTTAAGATTTCTGTACTGCTTTAATTCCTTTATAATTATCGAATAGTTCCATAATCTGTAAAATCTACGGAACCAGTTAGGGTGCTAATTGGCAGTTTACTAGAGTCTATAAAATCTAGTGTTACTGGTTACAGGGCTGTAATCAGGGGAAATCTGATCTAGGGGATTTAGATCGGTCTACGGTTTTGAGTGTAGGGTTAGAATAGGAGCGAGGAGTTCGCGAGTTTACATGGTCTTGTAAGCGGGATCTGTTCTATCACCTAGTAGAAACCTTAGGAATGCAGCAGTAAGCAGGATTTTGCCAAAGCTGGGTATATCTTGTGTCAATTACTTTCTGCATTTATATTTATGCTATATTCTGTGATATGTGAATATTTTAATATCTCGCTAAAATTCAATAAACCCTGTTCACCCCCCCTCTAGGGTTAATCTAGATCCAACAATTTTGTGAAGAATCACTCATCCCCCGATATCGAAATATGCACTTGTCCTTGTATCAAATGCATGAACTCTAAAAAGCTCTCATTGGAAAGCGTTGAGAAACACTTAATTATTCATGGGATGGTTAAAACATATAAAATGTGGTTTTTCCATGGAGATGAACAACAATAACGTGAGGTGAATCATATAGAAAATATTATTCCAGGTCCTCATATCCAATATCAAATTCAAAACGGCCATTGTGTAGACGGAGCTCTTAGAAATGTCATAGATGATGCTTTTGGAATGCATAATATGCCACAAGCTAGCGGTGAAGAGGATATTCAACAGACAAATATAGGCAATTCTCATTCTTACTATAGAGAAAAGCACAAAAATTGCGCAGACAAAGTAAATGGAAAACTTTATTCATCTTGCGAGGAGAAGCTTACAACGTTAGGTATAATTATTGAGCTTCATAACCAGAAAAAAGAATTTAATTGGTCGGAAAACAGTGTGACTACGTTGTTGAAGTGACTAAAACGTTGGCTTCCAAAAGAAAATATTTTTCTTGACAAGTATCCCACAATGAAGAAAATGTTAAAGAATTTGGGAATGGAGGTAACGCATATGCATGCTTGTGAAAATGATTGTATGTTATTTTGGAAAGAAAATGTTGATGCGAATGATTGTCCAATGTGCCATAAATCAAGGTACAAAACCAAAAAAAACAGTGTTACGGGAGGTAAAATTAAAAAAAGAACTAAGAAAAGTTTTAAGACACTTTCATAGATTAAGTAAATTGTGCTCTATACCATGGATAGCTCGTAAAATGCAATGTCACAAGAAAGCTACATCCTCTTTGAATTCCATGCGACATCCTATAGATTCAACGGAATGGAGATCAGTCAAAAGTCGGTGGTCAGAATTTGCTATTGAAAGACGTAATGTTTGGCTTGGTATTGCTACCGATGGGTATAATCCAAACGACGTTCTCTCCAATAATTATAGTTGTTGGCCTGTTTATATGATACCTTATAACCAACCCCCTTTGTTGTGTATGAAATCACAATTTTGAGTCTTTTAATTCCTAGACCAAGAGAATCAAGTCAGGAGATTGACGTATGCATGGAACCTCTTATATATGAATAAAAAAAATCTTTGGGATTGTAAGAACCCGTAACTTCCCTGGTAAGGAATGAGCGGATACATTAAGAACAACACACAAAAGAACGTAGACAGAAGAACATTTCATTGTATATTACAACAATTCATCAGAATACAAGAATATACAAAGTATGAATGAATAAAATCATTCGATAACTATCAGAGATTACAATAAATTACATAGCAGCGAAAAAATAATACAATACACAACTAGAAGTAATACACAGATACAGTGCTTTCCGAGTATCGTTCCAGCTGTAAATCAGGATCATGTGGATATAAATCTGCAAAACCAAAACTACTAGCTGCCCGTGTCAAAATAAGGGCACCCAGAGTGTAGGTTAAAACAATAAACTCCAGGTCAGTCGTGTGACTGGTGTGAGAACTAAAACAGTTATTAATCTTTATTTTAAAGTTAGGTAAATCAAGGGACCACGCCGTATAACACGGAACGGGTTTCCTTCCAAGAATACCAGTGCATAAAACAACCGCGCAATGCTAAATAAAGAACAATGAAGCTGTAATAAGACCCAGGTTCCATCACACAATGCAACGCAAGACAGAGGATAGAGTTTTACCTTATAACAGCCAAAGAATGCTTGATACGCTAAATTTCATCTTTTGACTCTTAATCAGATTCCAGCCGCAAATTACTAAGAAAATGATTCCCTAAGTATTAACCCCGAAGGCCGAAACCAACATCAGACCAATACCCAGGAAACCACCCATCTTAGCTCGTTTCCAGTTAGTTTCTAATTTTATATATGATCATAAATATCAATCATAGGCGGCATGGGTACCATATATCATGTCGCCAATACTAGGCTCTACAACCAAAACCGCAAAGTCACGTATTTGGAAATTGGATTTCCTTCTATGAACCAAAGCAAGGGATCGTCCTCTACCGAATTCGAGACAGTCTAGCCCATGTCTCAGGATCAGAACGCATCAACCCTTGGATCGTCAGGGCCGGTCCACCGATGTGGATTATTATGCCTGAGCACTGCGTTTCCCTGCCCTATGGGGCGTAAATGAGCCAACAAATGACTCCATTGGCTTCACATAGTCACCGATATATCTGTGGCGCCTCGCAACAGCAACAACTACATAAGTCAAACTCGTCAGGACGTGTAAAACCACTGACGCCACTTCTATCTAGAAGGAAACGCATGCCCTCCCTGATGTCCTCTCCCGTTTTCTGGTTCACAACCGAGGTGTGAGGCTCGCGAATCAATGTTACACAAAGCTATGCCACACAGGCTGTGCTTTGATCATCAACCACAAGACTCTGCTTTTCAACAGAAGCCTTAATCATTTGCATCTTAGCATGCCACATAGGCAAACCACTCCATGCAACCGATATCTGTCAATCACACAGAATGATATCCAATGTCAGACACACAGTCCATTTACAAGTCCGTTCTGGGTCTGAACGAAACCGGAGGCACCTAGTACCTCGCATATCCATAGATCTCCAAGTACGTCTAGACGATCACCAACCGATTCCCTCCTCTTGGGTGTACGGCCCAATCAAGATCATCAGTAATTATCCTAACGACGTGAAGACCTCCGGTCTTCAACCACCGTCTCCATCTTCGACTCATCGTCGAATCAGTTATTCAGAATGGGATAAACCCAGTCTTTCAAAACAACTCGCGTATATAATAAACAAGTGTTACACAAACACATCATACGCCTCATTCCAATTCATCGGTCACTAACCGTAAACTAGTAAGAGAACAATTCCCCAAATATTAACCTCGATGGCTGAAACCAACATCAGATCAATACCCAGGAAACCATTCATCTTAGCCAACCTACAGTTAGTTTCTAAATTTCACATTCTTAGGGAAAGGTTCCCATTAATTTTTTCAAAGATAAATTCTTTTAAATTTATTCTTTAATCTTCCTTTGAATATCACTTCAAACTTGTCGGGATTAGCGAACCACACCGAAGTAATTATTTATTTTATTTCCCAATCCCAACCTATTTATCCCATGAAGTAAAACTGGTCATACTTCATATCTAATACTACGGTGTTATCGGTAAATTCAATTACCATTTCACGTTCAAATCTAATTAAAGATTTAACTACCGTCTGGAGTAAAACTGGTGATACTCCATTCTCGATCTTTTCAATCTAATTAAAGATTCATTAAAACTCCGCTTAGTTTTAATCTTTGACTGGGTTAAAGAACCGATGTCATTTAAAACACGGTTCACGATAAACCCCAAAATCACATCACATTTCAATTAGTCCCTAACCGTAAATTAGCGAGTGAGCAATTCCCTAAGTATTAACCCCGAAGGCCGAAACCAACATCTGATCAATACCCTAGAAACCATTCAACTTAACAAATTATCTCCAGTTAGTTTCTGATTTTCTTTACTCCTTTGGGTCTAAGAACAGTATTATTGAAGATACCGTTCACGACAACCCAAAATCACATTCTATTAATTATCGGGTTAAAGAACAAGTGTTATTTAAAACACTGTTCACGATAAACCCAAAAATCAATACCAATTCAATTCCAATTAAATATTATTTAATTTGTACACTTCATTAAATCTAAATAAAAAGATTTAATCTTTTTCTCAACTGGTCTTAAGAACAGTGTTAATGCAGACACCATTCATGACAAACCCAAATCACATTTGATATTAAATACAAGGCTCTGAATAGAAAATATATCGGCTTATATTCAATATCAAATTCCACGACCAACAAATATCGTATTGGAAATAACGATATCTATATATCTTTCAAATTTCCATAACGCTATCTGTATAATCACAAAAATCCAACATCGAAATATTCCAAAGGCAATTTTGATTCAAATCCATTCCAATTAAATTATTGGAAATTCTGGTTATTTTTAAAACCCTTTTAAAATTCAATTTATTTATTTAAAAATAAATAGTTTTATAATTCTAGTTCAAAACTAGTTCATTTCGATAAAAATCAATTTTTATCTTTTCAAATATGGAGTTTTTCATCCCAGTTCTTCCCAAATCATTTCTTATGATTTTACACAAATTATTACTATTTTTAATAATTTTATCAAGGCCCGTACAGTCGATTTCCATCAGCGGCCATCGAACTGCACTTACATCGACCTTTTCCAAATTTGATTTGGACATAATTCCAAATCCAACATTTAGATTTCAAATCTCTAATATTCGTTAGAAAGCTCTTTTTGATACTAACCCAACGGTTCTGGTTTTAGGAGAATCCAATGGTCGGATCTCCCGCAATATCCATTCGAAGTCAATGGTCGAAATTCGTGAACTACCGCGGCACGACGCATTTTATTCAGGCCATTTTATATGTATAATATATATATTATATATATTTCATCGATTTCATTTCAAAACGTATTTTATAAATCATTTTAAATTTATTTTCAAAATGATTTCAACTTTTTATTAAATTTCAAATCAAAATTGAAATTTTCTTTATAAATTCCTTTTTACATTCATTTCTATTTGATTTCAATTCAATTCCAATTCAATTTCAATTCGATTTGAATTCTATTCAATTTCAATTCGATTTGAATTCCTATTCAATTCAATTCAATTTCGATTCGATTTGAATTCGTTTTCTATTCAATTCAATTCGAATTCATTTTCTATTCAATTTAATTCGAATTCATTTTCTATTCAATTCAATTCGAATTCATTATCTATTCAATTCAATTCGAATTCATTTTCTATTCAATTTAATTCAAATTCATTTTCTATTCAATTCAATTCGAATTTATTTTCTAAAATATTCGATTATTGAAATCACTTTTCAATATTCATTAAAAACAAAAAAAATCGACAAAGTTCCCGTTCGTGTTAAAATGGCATTTAACTACTTAACACAGCTTCACATTTCAATATTCACTGAATGTTATTTTAAAAATATTTGATAATTCTGAACTGGAATCAGACACAGTCAATTACCATATAATTTCAGTTATATGGATTTCATCCAATTCATATATACGACAATGACAACAAACAATCAACCATCATCCAAAGTGCGTTCTACACTGTATAAGCATCAAATATAAATATTTAACGCTTATAACAGTCTGTCAATCAATCGATTGACATACAGCTAATTATTGGGATTAGTGTATGTCATATATCATCCCAATACCCATGTGAGATTTCAAACAATCAAACACAGATTTTATTTGTGCAGTTGGGCGATGTGTAAAATTTATTGTCCCAATCAATATCAGTCAAATGTGTGTATATAAACAAATCGTTCGATTTGTTTATAACTATTTATTTTGTATACACGTTATATTTTTAACTATAAAATATTTTATTTCATTTCACATCACACAATCAAATTTCACAACACAACAACCAAACAAACAAGTCATCCATGATCTGTGGACGACGGGTGTCGGGTGCTACTAAACACCATCTGCATCCTAGTATATATTTTAACTAGAAAATTAATTTAAAAGTGAGGAGTTCTCACCGATTAGCTAAACCAAACACCACGACTCTTCATAGGTAGGAAATCTTCACCGTTCTCGCCCTTTGTCACTTTCGTTGTCCGTAGCCACTACATATATAAAAATCACATTTTTATATTCTCTATAATATAAAAATCATATTTTTATAACTATGCAATATGGATAAAATTTCTATTTTTACACCGCTACTATATAGATAAAAATTCTATTTTTACAATCTCTACTATATAGATAAAAATTCTATTTTTACAATCTCTACATAAATAAAAATCATATTTTGATTCTTTCTATAATATAAAAATATCGTCTTTTACAATATAAAATATCATCTTTCACTATATAAAAATCTATTCTTTCGCTATATAAAAATCTATTCTTTCGCTATATAAAAATCTATTCTTTCGCTACTCAGGAATTCATAATTTTCAACTCCGCATTTATATAAATAAAAACTGAAAATAAAAACAAAAAGTAAAAACTTACATTGATTTACAGTGGAGAGAGGGGGTGTGTTCGAAAGGCAAGGGGAGAAGTAGAGGAAGTCACGCGAGGTTTAGGAGGCTGTGGCTCGTGGATTGGAAGGGGAGTGAGTAGCGAGTGAGAGAGGAGGAAGAAGGGGAGGTCGGCTTGGCAGTTGTGGCGGTAGGAGGTCCCACGGCGGTGGCTACCTCGTTTTAGGATTTTAGGGCTACAGGAAATCGAACGACGAGGGGTCTGCATGGATTTCGTCGGAGAGGAGAGAGAAGGGGCAAGGGTGGAGGAGATGGCGGCGGAAGGGGGGCGCGTCGATGGGGCGGCACATCCAAGGAGGGCGACGGGCCTCAGCGCCCTCTTTTCTATCTTTTTTTTTAATTTTAAAATCGATATGAAAGGCAGAGAGAGAGAAGGGGTGAGGATATAGGAAAAAAATATATTTTTTATTTAATTAATTTCAAAAAGGTACCTTATTATTTTGACCTCGAAACGAAACCCACCGCCTGTCGTCCATAGCTAATTAACCCCATTCCGAACACTATGGGATGTGTATCGTAAGCTGATTCGATGGTTTCGATCAGTTTTCATCAAAATCAACATATAACTCTATATATTGAATTTGAACGCGCCTTTCAATTTACCGGGGCCAAAAACGAATTTTAAAAATTCCCGAAAAATATTTTCTAGCTTCGTATTGACGATACGGTCCTAACAAAATTGATTTCATCAAATTCTGAGACCGTTTGAAAAATGGCCATTTTCCAGTCGATTAAAATCAACTAAAACTGGTCAAACGCGTTTTCCTTTGTCACGCTCACATATTGATTCAAAAAATTACGAATTTTGGAATCTAGTAATAACTTGACATTCCGATTCCAACAAAAGTGGTTTCGTCAAAAACCGAGGTCGTTTGCAAAATGGCTATTTTTAAGGGCCAGAATTCCATAGCGACTATTCTGAATTTTCAACTGGGCATAACCTTTTATCCCCGCTATGAAATTTTGATTCTTCAGATTCGTTGGAAAGATATTCCCGATTAGATTCAAATATTTTTGGTTTCACTAAAATCCGGTTTATTTTGAATCCTGTACATTCATTTGAATTTTGAAATCGAATTATCGAACTACCACTCCATTTTCAATTCTTTTTATATAAATAAACAAATATTTATATTCTAACGACGACGTATATAAATCTATACATTCTAATTCTATTCAAAATAAATTTCTCGTCAATATTATTTAAAATATTTCATTTTAAATATTCAAAATTCACTAAAATTGCCAAAATAAAAATTTTAAATTGGCTCGGATTTCCGGGTTATTACAATCTCCCCCACTTAAAACTTTTTGTCCCCGAAAAGGAACGAAGCCGAAAGTTGTTTAACTAACCAACTCAACTTTCGCTATTTCCATTACAGCTTAAAATTTTCAACTTTTCAGTTTCCAAAAACTTTTCAAAAAATTTGGCTAACACCCTAAATTTTCGAAAAATTTCGCCATAACCTCCCCTGCACCAGGGACTTCAGGATATTTCATATAGCCTCCCATGGCCTTCTTCAATCTAAAAGAAAAAGAAAAAGCCAAGCGGCTAGCCAATCGGCTCACAAAATCATCCAAAACCCAAGAAATACAATAAACATGTACCTATTTGTCGGGCAAACAATTTTATTCCTCTCCTCTAGCCTCCTTTCTATGACCTGTTCAATGTAAGTACATGTATATGCATGTAATTGTAATCATTTTTCAATACATTTCAATATTTGGTTCAATTTGGCTAAAGGTTCAACATTTTAATTAATCAAACAATATCAAACAACACGATCAACAATCTATTAGTTGATTATCTTTTAAATCACATAATTTTGATTAATAGTCCAAAAATCAGATTTTTGATGCCAAATCACAACAATAAGCCCTATCTAGTTTTGGTTCTCACACTAGTCAATTGGAAATATATAGAAATCTCACTTTCGAAACTCGAAAATAAATACTAGCGATGGTGCCCCGTCACCAGAATTATCCCCGGGCAACTAGAGTGTGATTCTATAACTATCCAGTACATTAAAACTTCGAATACACGTTTGCAAGGCGTATATGCAAAATCTTTATATATTGGATTGTCTAAATTCAATATAAATAAATAATCAAATACGAATAATTGATTTAAATTTTCAAAACAAAAATGGTTTTCATTTTATTTTCAAAACACTACTCTTCACACTCGTTTTAGGATACTACTGATCCCATCTCTAACGAGTCATTCCCATTGGATATTACTAATCCAATATCTGATGAATTCTTTCATATGGTTCTAATGTGTCTTGTTCTCTGAGCTTTGTAAACCAAAGCTCTGATACCACTGTAAGAACCCGTAACTTCCCCGGTGAGGAAAGAGCGGATACTTTAAGAACAACACACAAAAGAATGCAGACAGAAGAACATTTCATTGTATATTACAACAATTCAACAGAATACAAGAATATACAGAGTATGAATGAATAAAATACATTCGATAAATATCAGAGATTACAATAAATTACATAGCAGCGGAAAAATGATACAATACGGAACTAGAAGTAATACACGGATACAGAGCTTTCCGAGTATCGTTCCAGCTGTAAATCAGGATCCTGTGGATATAAATCTGCAAAACCAAAACTACTAGCTGCCCGTGTCAAAATAAGGGCACCCAGAGTTTAGGTTAAAACAATAAACTGCAGGTCAGTCATGTGACCGGTGTGAGAACTAAAACAGTTATTAATCTTTATTTTAAAGTTAGGTAAATCAAGGGACCACGCCGTATAACACGGAACGGATTTCCTCCCAAGAATACCAGTGCATAAAACAACCACGATGCTAAATAAAGAACAATGAAGCTGTTATAAGACCCAGGTCCCATCACACAATGCAACGCAAGCCGGAGGATAGGGTTTTACCTTATAACAGCCAAAGAATGCTTGATACGCTAAATTTCATCTTTTGATTCTTAATCAGACTCCAACCGTAAATTAGTAAGAGAACGATTCCCTAAGTATTAACCCCGAAGGCCGAAACCAACATCAGACCAATACCCAGGAAACCACCCATCTTAGCTCGTTTCCAGTTAGTTTCTGATTTTATATACAATCATAAATATCAATCATAGGCGGCATGGGTACCATATATCATGTCGCCAATACTAGGCTCTATAATCAAAACCGCAAAGTCACGTATTTGGAAATTGGATTTCCTTCTTTGAACTGAGGCAAGGGATCGTCCTCTGCCGAATTCGAGACAATCTAGCCTATGTCTTAGGATCAGAACGCATCAACCCTTGGATCGTCAGGGCCGGTCCACCGATGTGGATTATTATGCCTGAACACTGCGTTTCCCCGCCCTATGGGGTGTAAATGAGCCAACAAATGACTCCATCGGCTTCACATAGTCACCGATATATCTGAGGCGCCTCGCAACAGCAACAACCACATAAGTCAAACTCTTCAGGGCGTGTAAAACCACTGATGCCACATCTATCTAGAAGGAAACGCATGCCCTCCCTGATGTCCTCTCCCGTTTCTGGTTCACAACCGGGGTGTGAGGCTCGCGAATCAGCGTTACACAAAGCTATGCCACACAGGCTGTGCTTTGATCATCAACCACAAGACTCTACTTTTCAACAGAAGCCTTGATCATTTGCATCTTAGCATGCCACACAGGCAAACCACTTCATGCAACCGATATCCATCAATCACACAGAATGATATCCAATGTCAGACACACGGTCCATTTACAAGTCTGTTCTGGGTCTGAACGAAACCGGAGGCACCTAGTACCTCACATATCCATCGATCTCCAAGTACGTCTGGACGATCACCAACTGATTCCCTCCTCTTGGGTGTATGGCCCAATCAAGATCATCAGTAATTATCCAAACGACGTGAAGACCTCCGGTCTTCAACCACCGTCTCCATCTTCGACTCATCGTCGAATCAGTTATTCAGAATGGGTTAAACCCGGTCTTTCCGAATAACTCGCGTATATAATAAACAAGTGTTACACAAATACATCATACGCCTCATTCCAATTCATCGGTCACTAACCGTAAACTAGTAAGAGAACAATTCCCCAAATATTAACCCCGAAGGCCGAAACCAACATCAGATAAATACCCAGGAAACCATTCATCTTAGCCAACCTACAGTTAGTTTCTAAATTTCACATTCTTAGGGAAAGGTTCCCGTTAATTTTATCAAAGATAAATTCTTTTAAATTTATTCTTTAATCTTCCTTTGAATATCGCTTCAAACTAGTCGGGATTAGCGAACCACACCGAAGTAATTATTTATTTTATTTCCCAATCCCAACCTATTTATCCCATGAAGTAAAACTGGTCATACTTCATATCTAACACCACGGTGTTATCGGTAAATTCAATTACCATTTCACGTTCAAATCTAATTAAAGATTTAACTACCATCTGGAGTAAAACTGGTGATATTCCATTCTCGATCTTTTCAATCTAATTAAAGATTCATTAAAACTCCACTTAGTTTTAATCTTTGACTGGGTTAAAGAACCGATGTCATTTAAAACACGGTTCACGATAAACCCCAAAATCACATCACATTTCAATAAGTCCCTAACCGTAAATTAGCAAGTGAGCAATTCCCTAAGCATTAACCCCGAAGGCCGAAACCAACATCAGATCAATACCCCAGAAACCATTCAACTTAACTAATCTCTAGTTAGTTTATGATTTTCTTAACTCCTTTGGGTCTAAGAATAGTATTATTGAAGATACCGTTCACGACAACCCGAAATCACATTCTATTAATTATCGGGTTAAAGGACAAATGTTATTTAAAACACTGTTCACGATAAACCCAAAAATCAATACCAATTCAATTCCAATTAAATATTATTTAATTGGTACACTTCATTAAATCTAAATAAAAAGATTTCATCTTTTTCTCAACTGGGCTTAAGAACAGTGTTAATGAAGACACAATTCACGACAAACCCAAATTACATTTGATATTAAATACAAGGCTCTGAATAGAAGATATATCGGCTTATATTCAATATCAAATTCTACGACCAACCAATATCGTGTTGGAAATAACGATATCTATATATCTTTCAAATTTCCATAACGCTATCTGTATAATCACAAAATCCAACATCGAAATATTCCAAAGACAATTTCGATTCAAATCCATTCCAATTCAATTATTGGAAATTCTGGTTACTTTAAAAACCCTTATCAAATTCAATTTATTTATTTAAAAATAAATAGAATTATAATTCTAGTTCAAAACTAGTTCATTTCGATAAAAATCTATTTTATCTTTTCAACTATGGAGTTTTTCATCCCAGTTCTTCCCAAATCATTTCTTATGATTTTACACAAATTATTACTATTTTTAATAATTTTATCAAGGCCTGTATATCGATTCACATCCATTCCAATTCAATTATTGGAAATTCTGGTTACTTTTAAAACCCTTTTCAAATTCAATTTATTTAGTTAAAAATAAATAGAATTATAATTCTAGTTCAAAACTAGTTCATTTCGATAAAAATCTATTTTTATCTTTTCAAATATGGAGTTTTTCATCCCAGTTCTTCCCAAATCATTTCTAATTTTACACAAATTATTACTATTTTTAATAATTTTATCAAGGCCCGTACAGTCGATTTCCATCAACGGCCATCAAACTGCACTTACAGCGACCTTTTCCAAATTTGATTTGGACATAATTCCAAATCCAACTGTTAGATTTCAAATCTCTAATATTCGTTAGAAAGCTCTTTTCGATACGAACGTAACGGTTTCGGTTTTAGGAGAATCCGACGGTCGGATCTCCCGCAATATCCATTCGAAGTCAATGGTTGAAATTCGCGAACTACCGCGGCGCAGCGCATTTTATTCAGGCCATTATATATGTATAATATATATATTATATATATTTCGTCGATTTCCTTTCAAAACGTATTTTATAAATCTTTTTAAATTTATTTTCAAAACGATTTCAACTTCTTATTCGATTTCAAATCAAAATTGAATTTTCCTTTATAAATTCCTTTTTACATTCATTTCTATTTTATTTCAATTCAATTCCAATTCAATTTCAATTCGATTTGAATTCCTAGTCAATTCAATTTCAATTCGATTTGAATTCGTTTTCTATTCAATTCAATTCGAATTCATTTTCTATTCAATTTAATTCGAATTCATTTTCTATTCAATTCAATTCGAATTCATTTTCTATTCAATTCAATTCGAATTCATTTTCTATTCAATTCAATTCGAATTCATTTTCTATTCAATTCAATTCGAATTTATTTTCTAAATATTCGATTATTGAAATCACTTTTCAATATTCATTAAAAACAAATAAAATCGACAAAGTTCCCGTTCGTGTTAAAATGGCGTTTAACTGCTTAACACGACTTCACATTTCAATATTCACTGAATGTTATTTTAAAAATATTTGATAATTCTGAACTGGAATCAGACACAGTCAATTACCATATAATTTCAGTTATATGGATTTCATCCAATTCATATATACGACAATGACAACAAACAATCAACCATCATCCAATGTGCGTTCTACACTGTATAAGCATCAAATATAGATATTTAACGCTTATAACAGGCATGTCAATCAATCGATCGACATACAGCTAATTATTGGGATTAGTGTATGTCATATATCATCCCAATACCCGTGTGGGGTTTCAAACAATCATACACAGATTTTATTTGTGCGGTTGGGCGATGTGTAAAATTTATCGTCCCAATCAATATCAGTTAAATGTGTGTATATAAACAAATCATTTGATTTGTTTATAACTATTTATTTTATATACACGTTAAAAATTATATTTTTAACTATAAAATATTTTCCACTATAAAATATTTTATTTCATTTCACATCACACAATCAAATTTCACAACACAGCAACTAAACAAACAAGTCATCCATGGTCTGTGGACGACGTGTGTCGGGTGCTACTAAACACCGTCTGCATCCTAGTATATATTTCAACTAGAAAATTAATTTAAAAGTGAGGAGTTCTCACCGACTAGCTAAACTAAATGCCACGACTCTTCATATGTAGGAAATCTTCACCGTTCTCGCCCTTTGTCACTTTCGTTGTCCGTAGCCACTACATATATAAATATCACATTTTATATTCTCTATAATATAAAAATCATATTTTTATAACTATGCAATATGGATAAAATTTCTATTTTTACACCGCTACTATGTAGATAAAAATTCTATTTTTACAATCTCTACTATATAGATAAAAATTCTGTTTTTACAATCTCTACCTAAATAAAAGTCATATTTTTATTCTTTCTATAATATAAAATATCGTCTTTTACTATATAAAAATATCATCTTTCACTATATAAAAATCTATTCTTTCGCTATAAAAAATCTATTCTTTCGCTATATAAAAATCTATTCTTTCGCTATATAAAAATCTATTCTTTCACTAAATAAAAATCTATTCTTTTGGCTATTCAGGAATTCATATTTTTCAACTCCGCATTTATATAAATAAAAACTGAAAATAAAAACAAAAAGTAAAAACTTACATTGATTTACAACGGAGAGAGGGGGGTGTTCGAACGACAAGGGGAGAAGAAGAGGAGGTCACGCGAGGTGCAGGAGGCTGTGGCTCGTGGATTGGAAGGGGAGTGAGTAGCGAGTGAGAGAGGAGGAAGGAGGGGAGGTCGGCTTGGCAATGGTGGCGGTAGGAGGTCCCACGACGGTGGTTACCTCATTTTGGGATTTTAGGGCTACGGGAAATCGAACGAGGGGGGGTCTGCATGGATTTCGTCGGAGAGGAGAGTGAAGGGGGCGAGGGTGGAGGAGATGGCGGCGGAAGGGGGCGCGTTGATGGGGCGGCGCATCCAAGGAGGGCGACGGACCTCAGCGCCCTCTTTTTTTTTTTTAAATCGATATGAAAGTCAGAGAGAGAAGAGGGTTGAGGATATAGGAAAATATATATTTTTTATTTTATTTAATTAATTTCAAAAAGGTACCTTTTTATTTTGACCTCTAAACGAAACCCACCGCCTGTCGTCCATAGCTAATTACCCCCATTCTGAACACTATGGGATATGTATCCTAAGCTGATTCGATCGTTTCGATCAGTTTTCGTTAAAATCAACATATAACTCTATATATAGAATTTGAACGCGCCTTTCAATTTACCGGAGCCACATACGAATTTTAAAAATTCCCGAAAAATATTTTCTAGCTTCGGATTGACGATACGGTCCTAACAAAACTGATTTCGTCAAATTCTTAGACCGTTTGAAAAATGGCCATTTTCCAGTCGATTAAAATCAACTAAAACTGGTCAAACGCGTTTTCCTTTGTCACGCTCACATATTGATTCGAAAAATTACGAATTTTGGAATCTAGCAATAACTTGACATTCCAGTTCCAACAAAAGTGGTTTCGTCGAAAACCGAGGTCGTTTGCAAAATAGCTATTTTTAAGGGGCAGAGTTCCATAGCGACTATTCTGAATTTTCAACTGGGCATAACTTTCGATTCTTCGGATTTGTTGGAAAGATATTCCCAATTAGATTCAAATATTTTTGGTTTCACTAAAATCTGGTTTATTTTGAATCTTGTACATTCATTTGAATTTTGAAATCGAATTATCGAACTACCACTCCATTTTCTATTCTTTTTATATATATAAATAAATATTTATATTCTAACGATGACGTATATAAATCTATACGTTCTAATTCTATTCAAAATAAATTTCTCGTCGATATTATTTAAAATATCAAAATTCACTAAAATTGCCAAAATAATTTTTTTAAATTGGCTCGGATTTCCTGGTTATTACAGGGATGAAGAAGTGTCTATTTTTGACCCAGATAAGTAAGAAATTTTCAATATGAAAGCAATATTACTATGGGGAATTCATGATTTACCAGCTTTTGGCAACTTATCTTATTATGTGGCTCACTGTTATAAAAGCGTGTCCTATCTGTGCTACCAAGACAGAATCAGAGCACATTGCCAACATGATCATCTATTCAAAATATAGAAGGTTTTTGAATGATAATCATCCATATAGAAATAATGCACGGATGGCATAAGGATGTTGACCAACTCGGCTAAGGGGGTCGTCTCTTTTAGAAAATCTTGAGCGTATCAAATATGTTTGTGGAGAACTACCACAAAGCAAAAGGAGATTGATTTCTGAAGCTAATGATAATACATATTTTCTTATCGATTAGGAAGAAAGACCGGCATGGTGTAAGAAGTCAATTTTGTTTGACTTGGATTATTGGAGCAGTCATAAAGTTCATCATATTACTTATTTGATGCATACTAAGAAAAATGTTGCTGAACATCTCGTCAATTTTATGTTTAACAAAGAAAAACAATCTTCTAAACATGCATTTAATAAGGTTCACAAGTTCCAATGTTGTCAAGTTTTTAAAGATGCAAAACTTACATCATGTCTTGCAACTAAGTTACACGGTTTTATATGTCTTCAACCACCCAGTTTGCAAATTAAGAAGACATATGATTATCATATTTTTATCCAATATTTGCTTCCTATCATGGTTCAACATGCATATCCAATGTGTTGTGAGTTAAGACGTGTGCTTTTACAAGTAAGCTTGTACTTCAACATAATATGTTCAAAATTTCTTTTTTGAGAACATGTGCAAGCGGCTAAAAATATGAATGTTGAAGCATTATGTGTGTTGGCACACTATCTTTTGATGGATTTTTTTGATATAAGCATCCATTAGATGGTACATTTAACAAATCAATCATTATGTTCAAAAGTTCTTGTTCTCTTTGACATTAGTTTGTCATATTCACAGAACAGTACTCAACGAGGATTAATGCTGAATACGCATTAGTTTGGCATTAGTTTTACTAAGACTTATGACTCAGCTTAACTGCACCTAATATGCTCAGTTTAACTGAGTCATTCGGCTCGGTTTAACTGAGCTTAATGGCCCAGTTTAATTTAGCCTTATGGCTCAGTTTTACTGAGCCTAGTGGCTTAGCTTTACTTAACCTAATGGTTGATCTTAACTTATCATAGTGTCTTATGATTGCTGATATGTTGATAATCACCAATTGGTGATTGGTTAAAAAGATAAGATAAGATGAACTATGTTAGAAGAGATTCATTTTTTTTATACGTGATGCATACTCATGTTTTTTTTAATCAAAGAACTGAAAATTTCAATTTAATGTGAGATTAAATGAATGTAGGCACTTCTAGAAGCAGTGGAAGAAAATAGGAAATTGGGTGGTAGTTCTAATGGTGTAGCAAAATATCTTGAAAATGATCCAATTGCAGAAGTTTTTTGGTTTCGACACGAAGAAAAATTATTGTCGAGCGGTTAGTTGTAAAGACCCGTAAATTCCCACCCTATGGATCGACCATAAACCACACAAGGCTGTCCCAAAAGTTGGAAATCCACGAATACTTTAACTTTGGGAATACAACACATAAGAACAATAACAGCATACTTTTATTACATCATGATAATATAACATCAGAGTATAGATTATCAGAGTACATCGAAAAAAAATAACAGCGGAAGACTTATTACAATAAATGTAATACACTGCAGCAAAAGACTATAAATGCTCTGGACACAGCTTTAAGCTTCGATCCAGGATCCTGCTCAAGAGAGAAATATCTGCAAAACAAGCTACTCGACTGCCCATGTGGAAAAATATGGGCACCCGAGTTTGCTAGTGAAACAAACTATAGGTCAGTCATGGGATTGGTATGAGAAATCTAACTTAACTAATCTAATAATCAGGCTAATCACAGGACCATGCCGCTAACGCGGAACGGGTTTACTCCATTGGATTTCCAGTGCACCTAACTAGTGTCCCAACTAGTAACCATGTGGAAAAATAAAGTAAACCTAACTAGTGTCCCAACTAGTAACGATAACGTGATCCCAATCCCTGTATTTTCCATTTCCTTCAGGCATACATTTATTATTTATTATCTAGATCTATTTCAGGGTTTTCTATCAAGTGCTTTCTAGATTCAACTAGAGTTTATGCTATCTGCTGAACGCTTTTCGGATTCAGGGTTTATGCCACTTAGTCCAACTAGGGATTATGCTACCTGTCGAACGATGCCCCCAAGTCTAGGACACATTACCTAGAGTGGTATGTGTTCCTATACTTCCCCACGTATGTATCATGAATCGTTATCGCTTGTCTAGATGAACATGTCCTGTAATGTGCGACCCGAGTCCTACGACCGGGCAAATCAAGGAATACGGAACTCGGTCGGGAGCTTTCAGATATCTGCCGATGCAGATGCTAAGGTCTGTTTTTGTTCCAGTGGCTATGGTCCCACTTGACCCCTCCCTCAACTAATGAAAGGCACACCTTGAAAAATGAGAACTATACGCAGGCCCCTGGTGCCCCACTATCCTATGGCCATCCTCACCCATAACTAGATAGCAAGTATATGGTCTTTTGGAGTTCTCCGCCTTTCCGCTTCACGTATCCCGATTGACTCAAGATGGATGGTAGACGACGAGTTGCTATCACAGGTCTACCGTTTTCTCGCCGAATCACGCTGGTCCATCCTGGTCTTTAGGTTGCCATGTATTGCAACCAAGGCATACCCCTGGTTCTTCTACGCAGACCTTAACCTCTGTGAGCCCAGGAGGATCATCTGCAGCCTCACAGAGGGATACCAAGAGTACCCTCACGTCCCCTCGAAGCCTCGGGCTTCGTAACCCAACTCGTTGGAGCCTCCTTTTTACTCAGACGGACATTCGCTCCTTCCTGTGTTATACTAAGAATTACTACTTAGTTTTACTAACTAAGATTTACCACTTAGTTTCCAGAATCGTTGTTTTATTAACTAAGGTTTACTACTTAGTTCTCTTTCCCGTCAATTTGGATTGGTTAAGTGTCATTAGTCAATTCAAGCCAACTTAACCCTCTTCGTTCATCCTGTTAAACTGGTTAAGTGTTATCAGTAATTCATGATGACTTAACCTTACCACAAACCAAGTTATATTGGTTAAGTATTTCTTATTACTTAACCCTACCCATTCATCATGTATTGGTTAAGTGTTCCTTGCCTGTCTGTTTTAACTGACATGTTATTATTAATGGTTAAGTATTATCCCTTCATGTTTTAGACTTAACCCTATTCCTTTATCACAATCCGATGGTTAAGTGTTCAAGCTTACTTAACCCTATGGTCTAGCCCAGCTAACATATCAGATTGGCTAAGTGTATTTACTTAACCCCAACCTCTAATCTAGTTAACATGTTAATTTGGCTAAGTGTATTAACTTTACTTAACCCCACCTTCTAGTCTAGTTAACATGTTGATTTGGCTAAGTGTATTAACTTTACTTAACCCCACCTTCTAGTCTAGTTAACATGTCAATTTGGCTAAGTGTTTCCTTAGTTACTTAACCCCTACAAATCTTGTCTTGTTACCATGTGAAGTTGGTTAAGTGTCCCTATGGAATTAGCCCTCCCATCCTAGCTTAACTGTGTTAAGTTGGTTAAGTGTTCCTATGGACTTAACCCTCCCAATCTAGCTTAACTGTGTTAAGAACCTAACCCCACCCACCGGTCTGGTTATCATGTTGTATCGGTTAAGTGTCTTAGTTGACTTAAACCTGCCATTCTTGTTCCAGCTTTAAATAAATAAATTAAAGCCGCAACCACTCACATTAGACAGATATTGTTGCGAATACTGGATATGCCGGTTGGTTCCGGGCAGGTTTACATCGCAACTCAGTCTAACGTCGGGTTAGGCATATTCATGTTTTCTAAGTTTAAAGGGTTTTGATTAATTTCCAAATCAGGTTTTAAAAGTAACCATCCCGTCCGTCGGATCAGTTAGGGATAGCCAGGGAGAGCATGAAACTTGTATTTTCCAAACCCAAGCCTAAACACTATCCTCTCTGTCACCCTAGAACTTTCTGGTGTATTATTAAAAGAGATGCCGTTAAGAAACCTTTAATTTGCCTAAATTTACATTTCTCATTTAGGACAAATTCTATAAGTAAATCATTCCTAGTTTACTTATTTCCTAATTCCTCTTTTAATGTAAATTGTCAACATTTATTCTTACGGCCCATTTTCCCCTCTATATCATATTTATGCCTTTTGGTATGTGAACTATACCAAATTAAATGTAACTAACCATGATTTTACTAAACCTGACAAGTACTCCCAATTATGGCCTATATCAAATTTATGCCAATGTACTTATCTTGCCAAATTAGCTAATCCAATTCTGATTTACATTCTAATTACGGTTCATGTCAAACTAGACTTATTATTCTAGTTCACAATTCATGTAAATGCTAGATTTACAAGTCAATATTGGATTCAAATTACACATCCTATAATTCAATGTCAAATTTATCAAATTTGCATTTCTATGAACATGCCATAATACATGTTCCCAATTTATGCCAATTTCCAAGTTTAAAACTACGTTTTTTAGTAAATTTCATATTTTTCCCAAATCGTATTCCCACCGTTCGTATAATCGTGATTCAACCTAGATTGTAAATAAATCTAGATTCGTAGAAAATAGGGAATGAACCAAAGATGCTATGAAAAAGATAGATGTAACAACTGGCATAAAAAGGGTTGGATAACGACGTAGGTTCAAGAACATGGGTAGACCTAACTTAATAGGTAAATTCCCAAGGTCTAAAACCAAAGAAAACCAAGAATAGACAGAATAGAGACGTAGGTTCAAGAACATGGGTAGACCTAACTTAATAGGTAAATCCCCAAGGTTTAAAACCAAAGAAAACCAAGAAAGACAGAATAGATAATCGGGTTTAGACCTAATTTCATAGTCACCAAACTTAAGCAACACTTTCCTAGTCATGAATCACAGTTGTTCTTGTTATGTCATAGGCAATAGTTTATTTTTCCTAATCAAAGGCATAGGCTTGTGTTCATGGTCAAGGGAATAATCCTCATGGTCACAGTCACAGTCATAGGCAATGTTCATAGGCATAGGCAATGTTCAGAGTCATAGGCACTGTTTATAGTCATAGGCAATGTTCATAGTCATAGGCAATGTTCATAGTCATAGAGGCATATGGTTCTAAGGTCCATAGTTTCATAGTCACGGTCTTATTTGTCCTTGAATCATGACAGTTCTTAATTAGGTCCAAGGAAATAGGCACTGATTCGAATAGAAAGAATTGGCATACTCTTTTATTCCTTTAATTTCATGTCTCGAAAAGAGAAACGTTCAAATCTGAGAAGTAACTGACTTACAGAGATTAGATTAGAATAGAAAGATGGCGATGCTATGATTCGTGCGATGTTGCTCGAAATCGTTTGAGTTAGCCTTTGATTCTAATCCTGAAGCTTTAATCTTGATTCAAACCTCCTCTTGACAACTTGAGCAGCATTTCCTCGTCTTGATTTATTTTATATATTATTTATTTATATATTTTCTCAGAGGCAACATAAGGATAGAAAAGAATTGTGAATGGAGAAGGAGACTAAGGCTGTTTATATAGTGTTAGGCGGACGAACCTAGGCAGAAAACGTGACCAAATACATCAGAACGAACCAGGTTCAGAAAGCTGGAAAAAGCGGGGAGGTCGACCCCCAGGTCGACTACCCAGTCGACCTGGGGGCCTTGGGCGGGAAAATTCCCGCCCAGCCCAATCTGGGTCTGCTTTTTGAATTTGAACTCGTTTTCTGACCTGTTTAAAAGTTTGAACTTCACTGAATCTTCCGGAGGCCATGTCTTCCTCATACGGACTCCGATTTACGCAAACTCGGACTCGTTTCCATGCAGAATTCCGAGATGAACGTAATGGCGTAGCCCGTTTCGCTTGATTTTGATTTTAAAATTTAATTCTGCCTTGATTTGTGAATCTTAGTGTTACAGAATTACGGGGTGTTACAGACGGCATGGGTACCATATATCATGTCGCCATACTAGTTCTACAATCAAAACCGATGGTATCGTATTGGAAGTTGGATTTCCATCATGAAATCGAGGCTAGGGATCGTCCTCTCCGATTCGAGACACTCTAGCAAATGCCTCAGGATCCCCTGCAGTAGACCCTTGGATCTTCAGGGCCGGTCCCCACCTAACAGTAGCAAATTAGTTATGCCTGAACACATGCTTCCCGGTTCCATTGAACCTATAATATGGCCAGTTTAAGCACTGACACTACTCCTAGCTAGAAAGAAACGTGTGCACTCCCTGCAGTCATAATCCCGTTTTTGACTCATACCGGTGTGTGAGGCTCGCGAAGTCATGCTATACACAAAGCTTCGCCTAAACAGGCTATGCTTTGATCATCCCACAAGGCCTGCTTTTCAACAAAGCCTTGATACTTGCATCTTGGCATGCCACATTGTCAATCCATACCATACCATTGATTTCTGCCAATAAATAACCTTTAAGCTCGTACGTCTTAGAGAAGGGTGTTAACCACCAAACAGATATATATTTAGCAAAGATCAAGGAATACAGTATAAAAGAATACAACGTCAGACATACGATCCATTTACAAGTCCGTTCTGGGTCTGAACGAAACCGGAGTCGCCTTATTCTGCCCCCATATGTCCAATACAGAGGTAAGGTGCTCGCATATCTGACAATCAACAAGTACGGCCGGATGGCTACCACTGAAGCCCCTTCAAGGTAGCTACTCCCATCATGGGTCCCAGTAGCAACACATCCATTCGATGTGAAGATCATCGATCTTCACTCACCGTCTTCAAATCTTCGACTTAGATCGAAGTATAGTCATTTGAAATGAGATTGAACTCGGACTTTTCAAATGTCCCTCGCATATATATATATATATAATTTAAATCCATTTCATATCATTAATAGTGTTTAGTAACGTTTTATCGCTATTTTTATATATATAAAATAGCCATATTCCTTCAACGACGCTTCGGGTCGATCAGCGGCCCTGGCGCTGTTTTTATCAAAATTTGATTTACACATATCTTGAAATCTAACCGTTGGATTTTAACAAAGTTTATATCGTTGGAAAGATCTTCCCAAAGCGGTCCTAATGGTTCTAGTTTTGGGAAAATCCGACGGTCAGATCTTTCAGTATAATCACTTAAAAGCACAATTCCAAAATGCAAACTACCACGCTCGATTTGTTCAATTTCAATTTATATATAGAGATATATATTTATACAATTCCTTCAATGATTTCAATCAATCTATTTTTTTCATGCATATTTTGCCCATTCATATTCATGTCAAGAATTTATAATTCAACGTATGATTCTTTTTATTCTAACAAACATGCGAATAAAAAATGATATTTTTATTTCATAACTTTTCACTAGAATCAACTTCCATTAAAATGAAATCTTTAAATGTTTAATACTTTCCAATGAAAATGATACTAAAATCATATCTCATTTTAGTATATGAACATGACACCACAAACATGTTTCATTTTTAATATATGAGCATGACCCTAAAAATATATTTATTTTTTTGTAATAACATATCACTAAAACATGTTTATATTTCATATAACAAAATGACATTAAAGATATACTCATTTTTGATATTTTCAACATAACACTAAAATATTATTGAGACGACCCGAACTTCCCCGGTAAGGAAAGCACGGATAGAATTGAGGACAGGACAAAATAGAACGCAGACGAAAGAACATTTCATTGTTATTACAACAATTCCATCAGATACAAGAATATACAGAGTATAAATGAATAAATTACATTCAACAAATATCAGAGATTATAATAAATTACATAGCAGCGGAAAAATATACAAAACAAAACTGAAAGTGATACACAGATACAGAGCTTTTCGAGCATCGTTCCAACTGTAAATCAGGATCCTGTGAATATAAATATGCAAAACCAAAACTACTAGCTGCCCGTGTCGAAAATAGGGGCACCCAGAGTTTAGGTTAAAACAATAAACTCCAGGTCAGTCATGTGACTGGTGTGAGAACTAAAATAGTTATTAATCTTTATTTTAAAGTTCGGTAAATCAAGGGACCACGCCGTTTGACACGGAACGGGTTTCCTCCCAAGAATACCAGTGCATAGAACGAACAGCGCAATGCTAAATAAAGAAAAATGAAGCTGTTATAAGACCCAGGTCCCATCACACAATGCAACGCAAGCCGGAGGATAGGGTTTTTACCTTATAACAGCCAAAGCATGCTTGATACGTTTAAAACACATTATTTGATACTATTTTAAGGGTATAGTGTCAAAACAATTTCAATCATAAATATCAATCATAGGCGGCATGAATGACCCATACCACTATGTCGCCATACTAGGTTCTACAAATAAAACCGAAACACACGTATTGGAAATTGGATTCCATCATGAGTCGAGGCAAGGGGCAAGCTCCTCTCCGCGTTCGAGACACTCTAGCAAATGCCCCAGGACCCCACTATGATCCTTGGATCTTCAGGGCCAGTCCTCTCTTACTTTTGAGGATTGGCAATTCCTGAACACACGTTTCCCGGTCCTTACAGACCTATATACGAGGCGCCTCGTATCCAACAACCACACAGGTGAAAAGTATATAAATTTCAGGGCTGGTAGGTCACTGACACCACCCTAGCTAGAAAGAAACGTCGTGCTCTCCCTGCAGTCACTATCCCGTTTTTAACTCATACCGAGGTGTGAGGCTCGCGAATTCACGTTATACACAAAGCTACGCCACACAGGCCATGCTTTGATCATCAACCACAAGACTTTTCTTTTCAACAGAAGCCTTGATCAATTGCCACTTACGCGTGCCACACTGGCAGTTCACTCCATGCGACTGATGTCCATCGATATACAACCTCTGAGCTCGTACGTCTCAGAGAAGGGCGTTTAGCAAGAGAATAAATTCTCTGCCGCCAAACAGATGTAAATTTAATAGAGATCAATCAACACAGAATAAAATCCAATGTCAGACACACAATCCATTTACAAGTTCTTTCTGGGTCTGAACGAAACCGGAGGCACTTTCCTCGCATATCCACCCATCTCCAAGTACGTCTGGACGATCACCAATTGTTTCCCTCATCTTGGGTGTACAGCCCAATCAAGATCATCAGTAATCACCCAAACGATGTGAAGACTTCCGGTCTTCAACCACCGTCTTCCTCTTCGACATCTCGTCGAATCGGTTATTCAGAATGGGTATAACCCGGCCTTTCTGAATAACCCACGTATGTAATAAACGAATGTTAAACAAACACAACAAACGCCTCATTCCAATTCAGAATATTCTTTTATTCACAAAATCACATTCTTAGGGAAAGGTTTCCATTAATTTTATCCAAGATAAATTCTTCGAAATTTATTCTTTAATCTTCCTTTGGATATCATTTCGAACTAGTCGGGATTAGCGAACCACACCGAAGTAATTATTTATTTTATTTCCCAATCCCAACCTATATATCCCATGGAGGAAACTGGTAATACTCCACATCTAACACCACGGTGTTATCGGTAAAATTAATTACCATTTCACGTTCAAATCCAATTAAAGATTTAACTATCGCTTCGGAGCAAAACTGGTGGTACTCCATTCTCGATCACCTTTCAGATTTGATAATTTAAACTATCAATTCACATTTTTTATCTAATTAAAGATTCATTAAAACTCCACTTAGTTTCAATCTTTTCAAAAATCAACATCCTGCCTTTAACTGGGTTAAAGAACCAATGTCATCTAAAACACGATTCACGACAAACCCAAATCACATTTGATATTAAATACAAGGCTCTGAAGAGAAAATATATCGGCTTATATTCAATATCAAATTCTGAAAGCAACAAATATCGTATTGGAAATAACGATATAAAATATATCTTTCAAATTCCCATAACAATATCTGTATAGTCACGAAATCCAACATCGAAATATTCCAAAGATAATTTCGATTCAACTCCAGTCCAATCCACGTATTGGGAATATTGATTATTTTTAAAATCACTTTCAAATTCAATTTATTTATTTCAAAAATAAATTGATTTTAATTCTAGTTCAAAACTAGTTCATTTCGATAAAAATCTATTTTTATCCTTTCAAATGTGGAATTTTTCATCCCAGTTCTTTCCAACTCATATATTATGATTTTACACAAATTATCGATATTTTTAATAATTTTATCAAGGCCCGTACAGTCGATTTCCATCAACGGCCATCGAACTGCACCTACAACGCCTTTTTAAAATTTGATTTGGACATAATTACAAATCCAACATTTAGATTTCAAATGTTCATTGGAATGCTCTTTTCAATATGAAACCAACGGTTCCGGTTTTAGGAGAATCCGACGGTCGGATCTCTCGCAACGTCAATTCGAAGTCAATGGTCGAAATTCACGAACTGCCGCGGCGCGGCGCGTTCTATTCAGGCCATTATATATATATATATATATAATATAAATTATATATATTTCGTCGATTTCCTTTTAAAACATATTTTATAAATCGTTTTAAATTCATTTAAAAAACAATTTCAACTTCATCTTCAATTTCAAATCGATTTGATTACAATTCAATTCGAATTCATTTTAATTTTATTTAATTCGAATTCGAATTCGTTTCAATTCAATTCAAATTCTAATTCGTTTCAATTCAATTCAATTTGAATTTACCTTCTATTTACTTCAATTCGAATTCATTTCAAATTGATTTCAAGTCAATTTCAGTTCGTTTTAAATTTCATTCAAAACGATTTCAATTCGTTTTTAATTCAATTTGAATTCATTTCTATTCAATTCGAATTCAAATTCACTTTCTATTCAATTTGAATTCAAATTCACTTTCTATTCAATTCGAATCGAATTCATTTTCTATTCGATTCGAATTCAATTCAAATTGATTCAATAATATTTCAATTTGAATTTTAATCTAATATAATTCGAATTTCATTTCAAAATATTAAATTTTGAAATCACTTTTCAATATTCATTATAAAAACAAATATAATTGATATAAATATCGTTCACGTCAAAATAGCGCAACTCTAATCAACACGGCTTAATATATTTCAATAAATTCGTTATTCTATTCAACAAAATGAATAATTATTCTATTCAACACATGAATCTATATTTCTTTCAACACACGTCTATTTTTGTTATGTAAAATATTTTATAAAACTATGGTATCTATCGTTTGAATTTCAATTAGACTCCACCATGAAGTAGTTCTAATTTTAAATATGATAAAGGTGTAAATTTTATTGTTAAAATATTTTACTCAACACATAAATAGTTTCAACACATGAATATTTTTATATTCAACACATGAATTTCCTTTTATAATATTCATTATTTTCCCGATTGGAATAAGGCCCAATCAATCACCATATAACGTTAATTATATGGATTCCATACAACACATGTATATAATAGCAATGATAAACAATCAACCATCATCCAAGGTGCACCACACAACTGTATAATCAACGCTTACACAGCCTGTCGACCAATCGATCGACATACAATTAAATAATTGGGATTAGTGTACTCAAATATTATCCCAACACCCGTGTGGGGTTTCAAATCAACAAACACATATTTTTATTTGTGCAGTTGGGCGATGTGTAAAATTTATCGACCCAATCAATATCAGTCAAATCAGTGTATATAAACAAATCAGCCGATTTGTTTATAAATATTTATTTATTCACATTCACGCTAAAAATTATATTTTTAACGATAATTTATTTATTTCAACACATGAATATATTTCATTATCTATTTCACATCAACTTCACAAACAAATTTCACAACACATCAAACAAGCATACAAGCCGTCCATGGTCTGTGGACGACGGGTGTCGGGTGCTACTAAGCACCGTCTGCATCCTAGTATATATATATATATATAACTAGAAAAAGGAAATTTGAGTGAGAAGTTCTCACCGATAGCTAATCCAATCATCTCGACTCCTCTTTTGTAGAAGTTTTCGTCGTTCTCGCCTTTCTTCACTTTAGTCATTTTCGTTGCCCGTATTCACTACATATATAAAAATCGAATTTTTACTTTGCTATTCAATATATAAAAATCAAATTTTTACTTTGCTATTCAATATATAAAATCGAATTTTTACTTTGCTATTCAATATATAAAAATCGAATTTTTATAATCACGCTATTATGGATAAAAATTCTATTTTTACATCGCTACTATATAGATAAAAATTCTATTTTTACCACGCTACTCTCTATACAAATATTTCTTCTTTTCAAAAATAAATATTTATCCTTTTCCTACTTTAAAAATGTCGTCTTTCACTACATAAAAATATCGTCTTTTTATATCCTACCATATAAAGATCACATTTTTATCATCTATATAATATGAAAATTATATTTTCAACCTTTACATGCGATAAAAATTATTCCTTTCTTCGCTAATCACATATAAAAATTATTCCTTTCTTCGCTAATCAAATATAAAAATTATTCCTTTCTTTGAATTAAATAATGTTTATACATAAATAAACAAATTTTAAAACGATTAAAACTCACCGTGTTCTTTCAGGGGGGTTGGACTACTGTGGAGAGGGGGGGGGTCTGCGTCTTGCGTCGGACTGGAGGAAGAGGGGTCGGGGTGGTCAGCAGGCGGAGGTGGGTCATCGGTGGGCCTAGGGGGTGGCGCTGCGGTCGGTGGGCTCGGGGTTTAGGGGTGTCGCGGTTTGAACGGAGCAGGGCTGGAGGAGGAGGGGAAGAAGAAAGGGAGGCGGCGGCAGTGGTGGCGCCCCACCTGGGGCGGCGGCGACTCATCGGGGTGGGGGGAGGGGAGCGGCGGCGATCGATCGCGTCCCCCCCTTCTGTTTTTTTTCGTGAGTGAATGGATAGGGGGGGGGGGGGCGGGGGTGGGGGCTGAGAGATAAAGGTAGAGAGAGAGGGTTTTTTTTATTTAATTATTTTATTTTCCACCAAAAAGCAACTTCTATTTTCGACCTCAAAACGAGGCCCACCGCCTGTCGTCCATAGCTAATTACCCCCATTCCGAACACAATGGGATATGTACCGTAAGTTGATTCGGCTGTTACAATCAGTTTTCGTCAAAATCAACATATACTTCTATATATTGAATTTGAATGCACATTTCAATTTATTGGGGTCACATACTAACTCTATAAATTCTAGAAAAATATTTTCTAGCTTCGTATTGACGATACGGTCCTAACAAAACTAGTTTCGTCAAATTCTGAGACCGTTGGAAAAATGGCCAATTTTCAGTCGATTAAAATCAACTAAAACTGGTCAAACGCGTTTTCCTTCGCCACGCTAACATGTTGATTCATAAAATTATGAAATTTGGAATCTAGCAATAATTTGACATCACGGACCCAACAAAAGTGGTTTCGTCGAAATTCGAGGTCGTTTGCAAAATTTCCATTTTTAAGGGCCTGAATCCCATAGCGACTATTCAGAATTTTCAACTGGACATATTTTTTGATTCCCGCTATGAAATCTCAATTTTTCGGATTCGTTGGAAAGATATTATCAATTACATCCTATTATTTTTGGTTTCACTAAAATCCGGATTGTTTTGCACCCGATACATTCAATTGAAGTTTGAAATCGAATTATCGAACTACCGCGCCATTTTCAATTCTATTTATAATTATATACAATTAATATATTCTAACGACGATGTATATAATATATACGTTCTAATTCTATTCAAAATAAATTTCTCATCGAATTTATTTAAAATAATCTATTTTAAATGTTCAAAATTTGTTAAAATTGCCAAAATAAAAAATTTAATCTAGCCCAGATTTTCGGGTTGTTACAATCTCCTCCACTTAAAACTTTTCATCCCTGAAAAGGAACAAAGTCGAAAGTGGTTTGATTAATCAACTCTACGTTCGATCTGGCTTTCATTCCCCAACTTTTCAGTTTCTGAGAATTTTCAAATTCTTCAAAAATTTGGCTAACACCCGGAATTTTCGAAAAATTTCGCCATAACCTCCCCTGCACCGGGAGCCACGGGAAAATCCCAAAATTGCCATACAGGCCTTCTGATCTCAAAAAGAAAAAGAAAAAGCCAATAGGCTCATAAAATCGTCATCACCCAAACAAAACAGTAAATTATATAGTAAACATGTACCTATTTGTCGGGCAAACAAATTTTATTCTCTGCTCTAGCCTCCTTGCTATGACCTGTTCAATGTAAGTACATGTATATGCAAGCAAATGTGACCAATTTTCAATACAGTTCAATATTTGGTACAATTAGGCTAAATGGTTCAAAATTATCAAACAAATAAACAAACAACACAAACATCAATCAATTAGTGAATTATCATTTCAAATTCATAATTTTGATATATAGTCAAAAAAAAATCAGATTTTTGATGCCAATTCACAACAAATAATCCTATATAAGTTTTGGTTCTCACACCAGTCTAATGGAAATATATAGAAATCACACCTTCGTAACACGAATATAAATACTGATGATGTGGCCACATCATCAGAATTATCCCCGGGTGTCTAGAATGTGATTCTATATCTATCCAGTATATTAAAACTTCGAATATACGTTCATGACGCGTATATGCGAAATCTTTATATACTCGATTGTCCATATTCAATATAAATAAATATTCAAATACGTTTAAAATGATTTAAACTTCAAAACAAAATTGTTTTCATTTGAAAAATATACTCTTCATACTCGTTCTAGGATACTACTGATCCCATCTCTAACGAGTCATTCTAATTGGATATTACTAATCCAATATCTGATGAATTCTTTCGTATGGTTCTAATGTGTCTTGTTCTCGAGCTCTGTAAACCAAAGCTCTGATACCAATTTGAGACGACCCGAACTTCCCCGGTAAGGAAAGCACGAATAGAATTGAGGACAGGACAAAATAGAACGCAGACGGAAGAACATTTCATTGTTATTACAACAATTCCATTAGATACAAGAATATACAGAGTATAAATGAATAAATTACATTCAACAAATATCAGAGATTACAATAAATTACATAGCAGCGGAAAAATATACAAAACACAACTAAAAGTGATACACGGATACAGAGCTTTTCGAGCATCGTTCCAGCTGTAAATCGGGATCCTGTGAATATAAATCTGTAAAACCAAAACTACTAGCTGCCCGTGTCGAAAATAGGGGCACCCAGAGTTTAGGTTAAAACAATAAACTCCAGGTCAGTCATGTGACTGGTGTGAGAACTAAAACAGTTATTAATCTTTATTTTAAAGTTCGGTAAATCAAGGGACCACGCCGTATGACACGGAACGGGTTTCCTCCCAAGAATACCAGTGCATAGAACAAACAGCGCAATGCTAAATAAAGAAAAATGAAGCTGTTATAAGACCCAGGTCCCATCACACAATGCAACGCAAGCCGGAGGATAGGGTTTTTACCTTATAACAGCCAAAACATGCTTGATACGTTTAAAACACATTATTTGATACTATTTTAAGGGTATAGTGTCAAAACAATTTCAATCATAAATATCAATCATAGGCGGCATGAATGACCCATACCACTATGTCGCCATACTAGGTTCTACAAATAAAGCCGAAACACACGTATTGGAAATTGGATTCCATCATGAGTCGAGGCAAGGGGCAAGCTCATCTCCGCGTTCGAGACACTCTAGCAAATGTCCCAGGACCCCACTATGATCCTTGGATCTTCAGGGCCGGTCCTCTCTTACTTTTGAGGATTGACAATTCCTAAACACACGTTTCCCGGTCCTTACAGACCTATATCCGAGGCGGCTCTTATCCAACAACCACACAGGTGAAAAGTATATAAATGTCAGGGCTGGTAGGTCACTGACACCACCCTAGCTAGAAAGAAACGTCGTGCTCTCCCTGCAGTCACTATCCCGTTTTTAACTCATACCAAGGTGTGAGGCTTGCAAATTCACGTTATACACAAAGCTACGCCACACAGGCCGTGCTTTGATCATCAACCACAAGACTTTGCTTTTCAACAGAAGCCTTGATCAATTGTCACTTACGCGTGCCACACTGGCAGTTCACTCCATGCGACTGATGTCCATCGATATACAACCTCTGAGCTCGTACGTCTCAAAGAAGGGCGTTAAGAAAGAGATTAAATTCTCTACCGCCAAACAGATGTATATTTAATAGAGATCAATCAACATAGAATAAAATCCAATGTCAGACACACAATCCATTTACAAGTTCGTTCTGGGTCTGAACGAAACTGGAGGCACTTTCCTCGCATATCCACCCATCTCTAAGTACGTCTGGACGATCACCAACTGTTTCCCTCATCTTGGGTGTACAGCCCAATCAAGATCATCAGTAATCACCCAAACGATGTGAAGACTTCCGGTCTTCAACCACCGTCTTCCTCTTCGACATCTCGTCGAATCGGTTATTCAGAATGGGTATAACCCGGCCTTTCTGAATAACCCACGTATATAATAAACGAATGTTACACAAACACAACAAACGCCTCATTCCAATTCAGAATATTCTTTTATTCACAAAATCACATTCTTAGGGAAAGGTTCCCATTAATTTTATCCAAGATAAATTCTTCGAAATTTATTCTTTAATCTTCCTTTGGATATCATTTCGAACTAGTCGGGATTAGCGAACCACACCGAAGTAATTATTTATTTTATTTCCCAATCCCAACCTATATATCCCATGGAGGAAACTGGTAATACTCCACATCTAACAGCACGGTATTATCGGTAAAATTAATTACCATTTCACGTTCAAATCTAATTAAAGATTTAACTATCGCTTCGGAGCAAAACTGGTGGTACTCCATTCTCGATCACCTTT
Organism: Allium sativum; assembly: GCA_030737875.1. Taxonomy (NCBI): domain Eukaryota; kingdom Viridiplantae; phylum Streptophyta; class Magnoliopsida; order Asparagales; family Amaryllidaceae; genus Allium; species Allium sativum. The sequence continues at coordinate 404,125,092 of CM060913.1, forward strand.
CAGATTTGATTATTTAAATTATCAATTCACATTTTTAATCTAATTAAAGATTCATTAAAACTCCACTTAGTTTTAATATTTTCAAAAATCAACATCCTGCCTTTAACTGGGTTAAAGAACCAATGTCATCTAAAACACGATTCACGACAAACCCAAATCATATTTGATATTAAATACAAGGCTCTGAATAGAAAATATATCGGCTTATATTCAATATCAAATTCTAAAACCAACAAATATCGTATTGGAAATAACGATATAAAATATATCTTTCAAATTCCTATAACAATATCTGTATAGTCACGAAATCCAACATCGAAATATTCCGAAGATAATTTCGATTCAACTCCAGTCCAATCCACGTATTGGGAATATTGATTATTTTTAAAATCACTTTCAAATTCAATTTATTTATTTCAAAAATAAATTGATTTTAATTCTAGTTCAAAACTTGTTCATTTCAATAAAAATCTATTTTTATCCTTTCAAATGTGGAATTTTTCATCCCAGTTCTTTCCAACTCATATATTATGATTTTACACAAATTATTGATATTTTTAATAATTTTATCAAGGCCCGTACAGTCGATTTCCATCAACGGCCATCGAACTGCACTTACAGCGACCTTTTTCAAATTTGATTTGGACATAATTCCAAATCCAACCGTTAGATTTCAAGTATTCATTGGAAAGCTCTTTTCAATACGAACCTAACGGTTCCGGTTTTAGGAGAATCCGACGGTCGGATCTCCCGCAACGTCAATTCGAAGTCAATGGTCGAAATTCATGAACTGCTGCGGCGCGGCGCGTTCTATTCAGGCCATTATATATATATAATATATATATATATATTATATATTTCGTCGATTTCCTTTTAAAACGTATTTTATAAATCGTTTTAAATTTGTTTCAAAAACAATTTCAACTTCACCTTCAATTACAAATCGATTTGATTATAATTCAATTCAAATTCATTTCAATTTTATTTAATTCGAATTCGAATTCGAATTCGTTTCAATTCAATTCAAATTCTAATTCGTTTCAATTCAATTCAATTTGAACTTACCTTCTATTTACTTCAATTCGAATTCATTTCAAATTGATTTCAAGTCAATTTCAGTTCGTTTTAAATTTCATTCAAAACGATTTCAATTCGTTTTTAATTCAATTTCAATTTAATTCAATTTGAATTCATTTCTATTCAATTCGAATTCAAATTCACTTTCTATTCAATTTGAATTCAAATTCACTTTCTATTCAATTCGAATCAAATTCATTTTCTATTCGATTCGAATTCAATTCAAATTGATTCAATAAAATTTCAATTTGAATTTTAATCTAATTTAATTTGAATTTCATTTCAAAATATTAAATTTTGAAATCACTTTTCAATATTCATTATAAAAACAAATATAATCGACATAAATTTCGTTCACGTCAAAATAGCGCAACTCTAATCAACACGGCTTTATATATTTCAATAAATTCGTTATTCTATTCAACAAAATGAATAATTATTCTATTCAACACATGAATCTATATTTCTTTCAACACACGTCTATTTTTGTTATGTAAAATATTTTATAAAACTATGGTATCTATCGTTTGATTTTCAATTAGACTCCACCGTGAAGTAGTTCTAATTTTAAATATGATAAAGATGTAAATTTTATTGTTAAAATATTTTACTCAACACATAAATAGTTTCAACACATGAATATTTTTATATTCAACACATGAATTTCCTTTTATAATATTCATTATTTTCCCGATTGGAATAAGGCCCAATCAATCACCATATAACGTTAATTATATGGATTCCACACAACACATGTATATAATAGCAACGATAAACAATCAACCATCATCCAAGGTGCACCACACAACTGTATAAGCATAAAATATAAATAATCAACGCTTACACAGCCTGTCGACCAATCGATCGACATACAATTAAATAATTGGGATTAGTGTACTCAAATATCATCCCAACACCCGTGTGGGGTTTCAAATCAACAAACACATATTTTTATTTGTGCAGTTGGGCGATGTGTAAAATTTATCGACCCAATCAATATCAGTCAAATCAGTGTATATAAACAAATCGGCCGATTTGTTTATAAATATTTATTTATTCACATTCACGTTAAAAATTATATTTTTAACGACAATTAATTTATTTCAACACATGAATATATTTCATTATCTATTTCACATCAACTTCACAAACAAATTTCACAACACATCAAACAAGCATACAAGCCGTCCATGGTCTGTGGACGACGGGTGTCGGGTGCTACTAAGCACCGTCTGCATCCTAGTATATATATATATAACTAGAAAAAGTAAATTTGAGTGAGTAGTTCTCACCAATAGCTAATCCAATCATCTCGACTCCTCTTTTGTATAAGTTTTCGTCGTTCTCGCCTTTCTTCACTTTAGTCATTTTCGTTGCCCGTATTCACTACATATATAAAAATCGAATTTTTACTTTGCTATTCAATATATAAAAATCGAATTTTTACTTTGCTATTCAATATATAAAAATCGAATTTTTATAATCACGCTATTATGGATAAAAATTCTATTTTTACATCGCTACTATATAGACAAAAATTCTATTTTTACCACGCTACTCTCTATAGAAATATTTCTTCTTTTCAAAAATAAATATTTATCCTTTTCCTACTTTAAAAATGTCGTCTTTCACTACATAAAAATATCGTCTTTTTATATCCTACCATATAAAGATCACATTTTTATCATCTATATAATATGAAAATTATATTTTCAACCTTTACATGCGATAAAAATTATTCCTTTCTTCGCTAATCACATATAAAAATTATTCCTTTCTTCGCTAATCACATATAAAAATTATTCCTTTCTTCGCTAATCACATATAAAAATTATTCCTTTCTTCGCTAATCACATATAAAAATTATTCCTTTCTTTGAATTAAATAATGTTTATACATAAAAAAACAAATTTTAAAACGATTAAAACTCACCGTGTTCTTCCAGGGGGGTTGGACTGCTGTGGAGAGGGAGGGGTCTGCGTCTTGCGTCGGACTGGAGGAAGAGGGGTCGGGGTGGTCAGCAGGCGAAGGTGGGCCTAGGGGGTGGCGCTGCGGTCGGTGGGCTTGGGGTTTAGGGGTGTCGCGGTTTGAACGGAGCAGGGCTGGAGGTGGAGGGGAAGAAGAAAGGGAGGCGGCGGCAGTGGTGGCGCCCCACCTGGGGCGGCGGCGACTCATCGGGGGGGAGCGGCGGCGATCGATCGCGTACCCCCCTTTTTTTTCATGAATGAATGGATCGGGGGGGGGGGGGGGGTTGAGAGATAAAGGTAGAGAGAGAGGTTTTTTTTTATTTAATTATTTTATTTTCCACCAAAAAGCAACTTCTATTTTCGACCTCAAAACGAGGCCCACCGCCTGTCGTCCATAGCTAATTACCCCCATTCTGAACACAATGGGATATGTACCGTAAGCTGATTCGGCTGTTACAATCAGTTTTCGTCAAAATCAACATATACTTCTATATATTGAATTTGAACGCACATTTCAATTTATTGGGGTCACATACTAACTCTATAAATTCTAGAAAAATATTTTCTAGCTTCGTATTGACGATACGGTCCTAACAAAACTAGTTTCGTCAAATTCTGAGACCGTTGGAAAAATGGCCAATTTTCAGTCGATTAAAATCAACTAAAGCTGGTCAAACGCGTTTTCCTTTGCCACGCTAACATATTGATTCAGAAAATTATAAAATTTGGAATCTAGCAATAATTTGACATTACGGACCCAACAAAAGTGGTTTCGTCGAAATTCGAGGTCGTTTGCAAAATTACCATTTTTAAGGGCCTGAATCCCATAGCGACCATTCAGAATTTTCAACTGGACATATCTTTTGATTCCCGCTATGAAATCTCAATTTTTCGGATTCGTTGGAAAGATATTATCAATTAGATCCTATTATTTTTTGTTTCACTAAAATCCGGATTGTTTTGCACCTGGTACATTCAATTGAAGTTTGAAATCGAATTATCGAACTACCGCGCCATGTTCAATTCTATTTATAATTATATATAATTATTATATTCTAACGACGACGTATATAATATATACGTTCTAATTCTATTCAAAATAAATTCTCATTGAATTTATTTAAAATAATCTATTTTAAATGTTCAAAATTCGTTAAAATTGCCAAAATAAAATTTTTAAACTGGCCCAGATTTTCGGGTTGTTACAATGATTATGTTTTGTATGCATTAACACTATAGTAAAACATGATTATGTTTCATATGCATTAACACTACAATAAAATATGATTATGTTTCATATGCATTAACACAACAATAAAACATGATTATGTTTCATATGCATTAACTTGAATTTAAAATATGAATATATTTCATATGCATAAACATGAATCCAAAATATGAATATATTTCATATGCATTAACATGAATCCAAAATATGAATATATTTCATATGCATTAACATGAATCTAAAATATGTTAATTTCATATTTCTATACTTGCGCTAAAAATATATTTATATTTCCTGTTTTCCACTAACGCTGAAAATATATACATATATATAATAATCTAACTTTTGTTTCAACTAACATGACAAATTTATATTACATGAAATAGTCTAACTTTTATTTCAACTAACATGTCAATTTCATATTACATGAAATAGTCTAACTTTTGTGTTAATCTTTTCTTTACAAACAAAACGATAATTTTATGTGTTAATCTATTTATGTAAATTTCTATCTTTATTCTTTTTAATGAAAATGTAAATTTTCTCTTTAAATCTTTTAACATGGAAATGTAAATTTATCCTTTAAATCTCTTTTTCATGAAAATGTAAATTTATCCTTAAATCTCTTTTACATGAAAATGTAAATTTTCTTACTTTTAATCTTTATTACATGAAAATGTAAACTTCATAATTTTAATCTAATTACATTAAAATGTAACTCTCCTTTTATACCAATTGACATTAAAATATAACTTTTAATCAAATAAACATTTCTGAACAAAAAGGGCAATTTTTATTCTAATGTGACATTTTCAACTAAAATCTTATTTTTAATTTAATGCAACATTTTAAACTAAAAATATTATTCCTTACCTATGTAACATTTTAAACTAAAAATGTCATTTCTTTCTACTGTAACATTGTAAACTAAAAATGTCATTTCTTTCTAATGTAACATTTTTATAAGGAAATGTTATCTCTTTTTCTAATGCAACATTTTATATGAAAATGTAATTTCCAACCTAATGTAACATTTTACATATAAATGTAATTTTTTATTCTAATATAACATTTTACATACAAATGTAATTCTTATTGTCTTTTCTCTTTTCTAATGATTTATATTACAACAAAATATAATATTTATTATCTTGACTTTTTAATGTTTTATATTACAACAAAAATGAAATTTTTATTGTTTATTCTTTTTTTTCACTTTTAAAATAAACATGATATTCTATTTTCTAATTATCTTAACAAACATGGGATATTTGTTTTAATTCTAGTATCACGTAAAGTAATATTTTATATGTAAACCTTTCTTAATAAATGACATTTTCTATATAACATTACATTTCTTAAATAATCTCATTTACTATATAACATTACATTTCTTGAATAAATGGCATTTATTATGTAACATTACATTTCTTAAATAAATGGCATTTATTATATAACTTTACCATTCTTAAATAATGTCATTTATTATATAACATTACATTTCTTAAATAAATGGCATTTATCATATAACATTACATTTCTTAAATAATGTCATTTACTATATAACATTACATTTATTAAATAAATGACATTTTCTATTCAAGGTGGTATTAACGTGACAATTTCCACAAGATGATATTAACAAGACAATTTTCAACAAGGTGATATTAACATGACAATTTCCAACAAGGTGATATTAACATGACAATTTCCAACAAGGTGATATTAACATGACAATTTCCTATTCAACAAATTAAGTAATTTTGTTTTTCATCAGAATAATCCATCCAATCAACATATCAACATAATAAAATTCATCATCACAAATCCAATCACGAAAAACAACACATAGCAATTAACAGTGGAGGGCAAATATAACTATCATAATTACTTTCTTTTAATTATTAAAAAGAAACATAATTCTCACATCGCTTTGAATCTGAGTGGTTCAGATCTGAAATTTGTTCTAGATTTGATGTGCTCAGAAATGGTTCTAGTCTGTACCACCATCTAGATCTCATCACAAGGATTCCAACAAATATGAAATCACTGAATTTTGTTAAGATTTGAATGAGTTACACCTTTTATATGTTAATTACTTTTATAATTTAATTAAATTAATTAAATACCCTTAATTACATTGGTTAAAACACGGCCGGTTACTGGTGCTTCTCCTTCCTCTTTTCGTTCTCTGTAAACTCCGTATAACCCATTTATCACCACAAACACGAATCAAAATATATATATATATATATATTTATTTTAAATTTGAGAACTAATCTAATTAACAAACTGATAATTTTTGTTAAACACAATTCTAATTAACAAACATGTTAATTTTTCCAGATCCACATAACACACAAATCACAGTTCAAATCATGTAGCGTAACAAATAGAGATTAACAATGTATAATTTAACCACAACAATTTTAGATCAAATCACGTACCCTAATTAAGTAATTTTAATCATATAAAAAAACATAGAATTTCTCACCTCGTTTCAGATTCAGATCTAAAATTCAAAAGGTTCAGAATCAGTTCTAGGCGGTTCCATAATGTAGATCTTTCTGTCATGAGTGCAACGCATTTCGTTTCATTGAATTCTGATAAGATTTGAAAGAGATATCATTGTTTATACCTTAATTACAAATTTAAAATAATTTAAAATATAATTAATACCACTAATCCCTAATTAGAATTAATCCCTCTCCTATCTTCTTCGTATCAGACGATAAAAGAAAACCCATTGCTCCATGAAGAACACCACCTGCGCACCACCTATGCCGCCACTGTTCCTCGATCTGAAAATGCTCGCTAAATTTCATAGCCTAACTCCTTACGGTTTGGGAGGTATAAATTATTTAATTTTGATTGGCTTTCCTGTAGATTTTCGAGAGAGAGAGAGAAAGAGGGCTTTTGTTAATTCTTTTGAGGAAGAAGAGAAAATGAGGATTTGTGAAGAGGAAAAGATATAATATATGGAGGGTCTTAATTCCTTCCCTTTTTTTGATTTTTTTTTCATGACATATCCATTTTATTTATATATATGAAAAGCTGTTGAAGTATAAATATATAGGAAGAAAACAAAAAAAAAACTAACATAGTCTATATTAAATTTCCTTGGGAACACACTTATCTTTTTACTCAAATTTCAAAAGTAATTGATTGAGGAAACGAGATAATTGGAATATAGACTAAAAATAATGGCAGGTTATAAATGGTAAGGGAAAACAACAATATAAGATGTTAGGTAAAAATTAGAAATTAGTGGTAGGTGGAAGTTTTAAAAGGAACGATACATGAAATGGGAACAAAAGATAGATATAAATCAAAGGAGGGACCCACCCTCAATATCTTTAACTACTATGTACACTTTTTAAACTCATTTGTACATATGGTTCTCTTTCTAAAACCATTGATTACACAATTTTTTTTTATTATTCAAAAATTCCAATTCATCTAAACATTAAATTCTAAATTACAATTTCTAGGAAGAAAATAAAAGGTTGTCCTCTAATTATACCAATTCATATTATTATTATTTTACTACGATATATAAACAATAGGTATGAATTTTCAATTAAATAAATATTTCATTATTACTGCAACCAACATTGCTAAGATACACATCTATATTACTTTTCAATTTTCAAAACATATAATATTAACGTTTTAGTATTTAATGAACCTATTCAAAAATTCAAAAGAAAGACATAGGAAAGAGAAAACGGGAATGTAATTACTGCTTGATCTATTGTGTAATGCCAAATGTTAGAAAGTTTATAACTTCTTTTGCATGTACATGTTAATATTTAATAAATGTACATTTTCTACCTCTAACATGTAAATGTTAATATTAAAAAAATGTACGTTTTCTACTGTTAAAACATTTTTATTACACAATGAATCTCTTTTAATGATTTATTTACATTAAACACATTTTCAAACAGTGAATCTCTTTTACATTAAAAATGTATTTTTTTAATGTAAACATATCTAATCAAACTTTAATCTTTTTATACCTTAAAACATAATGTTTAATGTAAACATATTCCAATCAAAGTTTAATCTTTTTATAATTAAATTAAATTTATTCGTTTAAAGTTTGATTAAAATAAATTTTTCGTCATTATTATTTAAAATAAATCATTTTAAATATTCAAAATTCGTTAAAATTTCTAAAATAAAATTTTTAAATTGGTCCCAAAATTCTGGGCTGTTACAATCTCCCCCACTTAAAATCTTTTCGTCCTCGAAAAGGAACGAAGCTAAAAGTTGTTTAACTAACCTATCTCAACTTTTTAAATTTTTTTTCATATTTGTTTCAATAATCTTATTCGTTGTTTAACCTTTTAAATATATATAACTTTTATATATTCAAAAATCATATTTTCTAAGATCGGATTTTACAAATACGTTAATTAAAGACTTGACACTTTCGACTCATTCTAGGGCATTACTAACCCCATTTCTAATGAGTTTTCCCATTCTAGGATACTAATGATCCTATCTCTAAAGAGTATTCTTGTTGGATATTACTAATCCAATCTCTGATGAGTCTTTTGTTCAGTTCTAACGAGTTGTACCCAAAGATTTGAGCTAACCAGAGCTCTGATACCAACTGTAAAGACTCGTAAATTCCCACCCTATGGATCGACCATAAACCACACAAGGCTGACCCAAAAGTTGGAAATCCACGAATACTTTAACTTTGGAAATACAACACATTAGAACAATAACAGCAGACTTTTATTACATCATGATAATATAACATCAGAGTAAAAAATATCAGAGTACATGGAAAAAAAATAACAGTGGAAGACTTATTACAATAAATGTAATACACTGCAACAAAAGACTATAAATGCTCTGGACACAGCTTTAAGCTTTGATCCAGGATCCTTCTCAAGAGAGAAATATCTGCAAAACAAGCTACTCGACTGCCCATGTGGAAAAATATGGGCACCCGAGTTTACTAGTGAAACAAACTACAGGTCAGTCATGGGACTGGTATGAGAAATCTAACTTAACTAATCTAATAATCAGGCTAATCACAGAACCACGCCGCTAACGCAGAACGGGTTTACTCCATTGGATTGCCAGTGTATAAATAAAGTAAATCGTTAAGCAACACAATGTTTTTTAGAAAAATGAAACCATTATAAGACCCAAGTCCCATCACACAATGCAACACAAAACGGAGAATAGGGTTTTACCTTATAATGGTAAAAAGATGCTTGATACTGTAGAAAAACGGATTTAATATTATTACTAGTGTGTATATGTTTCTAAAACTTTGTAAACATAATGTATCAATCATAGACAGCATGGGTACCATATATCATGTCGCCATACTAGTTCTACAATCAAAACCGATGGTGTCGTATTGGAAGTTGGATTTCCATCATGAAATCGAGGCTAGGGATCGTCCTCTCCAATTCGAGACACTCTAGCAAATGCCTCAGGATCCCCTGCAGTGAACCTTTGGATCTTCAGGGCCGGTCCCCACCTAACGGTAGCGGATTAGTTATGCCTGAACACACGCTTCCGGTTCCTTTGAACCTATAACATGTCCACTAACAACCTATAAATCTAAGGTACCTTAATCCATCATCCACATAAGTAAAATGCCATCCAGTTTAAGCACTGACACTACTCCTAGCTAGAAAGAAACGTGTGCACTCCCTGCAGTCCTAATCCCGTTTTTGACTCATACCGGTGTGTGAGGCTCGTGAAGTCACGCTATACACAAAGCTTCACCTAAACAGGCTATGCTTTGATTATCCCACAAGGCCTGCTTTTCAGGAAAGCCTTGATCCATGCATCTTGGCATGCCACATTGTCAATCCATACCATACCAATGATTTCTGCCAATATATAACCTCTAAGCTCGTACGTCTTAGAGAAGGGTGTTAGCCACCAAACAGATATATATATTTAGCAGAGATCAATGAATACAGTATAAAGGAATGCAACGTCAGACATACGATCCATTTACAAGTCCGTTCTGGGTCTGAACGAAACCGGAGTCGCCTTACTCCACCCCCCATATGTCCAATACAGAGGTGAGGTGCTCGCATATCTGACAATCAACAAGTACGGTCGGATGGCTACCACTGAAGCCCCTTCAAGGTAGCTACTCCCATCACGGGTCTCAGTAGCAACACATCCATTCGATGTGAAGATCGCTGGTCTTCAATCACCATCTTCAAATCTTCGACTTAGATCGAAGTATAGTCATTTGAAATGAGATTGAACTCGGACTTTTCAAATGTCCCTCGCATATATATATGCATGTAGTTTAAAACCATTTCATATCATTAATAGTATTTAGTAACATTTTATCGCTATTTTTACATATATAAAATAGCCATATTCCTTCAACGACGCTTCGGGTCGATCAGCGGCCCTGGCGCTGTTTTTATCAAAATTTGATTTATACATTTCTTGAAATCTAACCGTTGGATTTTAACAAAGTTTATATCGTTGGAAAGATCTTCTCAAAGCGGTCCTAACGGTTCTAGTTTTGAGAAAATCCGACGGTCGGATCTTTCGGTATAATCACTTAAAAGCACAATTCCAAAATGTAAACTACCACGCTCGATTTGTTTAATTTCAATTTACATATAGAGGTATATAATTATATAATTCCTTCAATGATTTCAATCAATCTATTTATTTCATGCATATTTTTCCCATTCATATTCATGTCAAGAATTTATAATTCAACATATGATTCTTTTTATTCTAACAAACATGCGAATAAAAAATGATATTTTTATTTCATAACTTTTCACTAGAATCAACTTCTATTAAAATGAAATCTTTAAATGTTTAATCCTTTCCAATGAAAATGATACTAAAATCATATCTCATTTTAATATATGAACATGACACCACAAACATGTTTCATTTTTAATATATGAACATGACTCTAAAAATATGTTTATTTCTTTGTAATTACATATCAATAAACATGTTTATATTTCATATAACAAAATGACATTAAAGATGTATTCATTTTTGATATTTTCAACATAACACTAAAATATGATTATGTTTCATATGCATTAACACTACAGTAAAATATGATTATGTTTCATATGCATTAACACTACAATAAAAAATGATTATGTTTTCATATGCATTAACATGAATCTAAAATATGTTAATTTCATATTTCTATACTTACGCTAAAAATATATTTATATTTCCTGTTTTCCACTAACGCTGAAAATATATACATATATATAATAATCTAACTTTTGTTTCAACTAACATGAAAAATTTATATTACATGAAATAGTCTAACTTTTATTTCAACTAACATGTCAATTTCATATTACATGAAATAGTCTAACTTTTGTGTTAATCTTTTCTTTACAAACAAAACGATAATTTTGTGTGTTAATCTATTTATGTAAATTTCTATCTTTATTCTTTTTAATGAAAATGTAAATTTTCTCTTTAAATCTTTTAACATGGAAATGTAAATTTATCCTTTAAATCTTTTTTACATGAAAATGTAAATTTATCCTTAAATCTCTTTTACATGAAAATGTAAATTTTCTTGCTTTTAATCTTTATTACATGAAAATGTAAACTTCATAATTTTAATCTAATTACATTAAAATGTAACTCTCCTTTTATACCAATTGACATTAAAATGTAACTTTTAATCAAATAAACATTTCTGAACAAAAAGGGCAATTTTTATTCTAATGTGACATTTTCAACTAAAATCTTATTTTTAATTTAATGCAACATTTTCAACTAAAATGTTATTCCTTACCTATGTAACATTTTAAACTAAAAATGTCATTTCTTTCTACTGTAACATTGTAAACTAAAAATGTCATTTCTTTCTAATGTAACATTTTTATATGGAAATGTTATCTCTTTTTCAAATGCAACATTTTATATGAAAATGTAATTTCCAATCTAATGTAACATTTTACATAAAAATGTAATTTCTTATTCTAATATAACGTTTTACATACAAATGTAATTCCTATTGTCTTTTCTCTTTTCTAATGATTTATATTACAACAAAATATAATATTTATTGTCTTGACTTTTCTAATGTTTTATATTACAGTAAAAATGAAATTTTTATTGTTCATTCTTTTTTTTCACTTTTAAAATAAACATGATATTCTATTTTCTAATTATCTTAACGAACATGGGATATTTATTTTAATTCTAGTATCACATAAAGTAATATTTTATATGTAAACCTTTCTTAATAAATGGCATTTTCTATATAACATTACATTTCTTAAATAATGTCATTTACTATATAACATTGCATTTCTTAAATAAATGACATTTATTATATAACATTACATTTCTTAAATAAATGACATTTATTATATAACTTTACATTTCTTAAATAATGTCATTTATTATATAACATTACATTTCTTAAATGAATGGAATTTATTATATAACATTACATTTCTTAAATAATGTCATTTACTATATAACATTACATTTCTTAAATAAATGGCATTTTCTATTCAAGGTGGTATTAACGTGACAATTTTCACAAGATGATATTAACATGATAATTTCCAACAAGGTGATATTAACATGACAATTTCCAACAAGGTGATATTAACATGACAATTTCCTATTCAACAAATTAAGTAATTTTGTTTTCATCAGAATAATCCATTCAATCAACATAATAAAATTCATCATCACAAATCCAATCACGAATAACAACACATAGCAATTAACAGTATAGGGCAAATATCACTATCATAATTACTTTCTTTTAATTATTAAAAAGAAACAGAATTCTCACATTGCTTTGAATCTGAGTGGTTCAGATCTGAAATTTGGTCCAAATTTGATGTGCTTAGAAATGGTTCTAGTCTGTACCACCATCTAGATCTCATCACAAGGATTCCAACGAATCTGAAATCGCTGAATTTCGTTAAGATTTGAATGAGTTTCACCCTTTTATATTTTAATTCCTTTTATAATTTAATTAAATTAATTAAATACCCTTAATTACATTGGTTAAAACACGGCCGGTTACTGGTGCTTCTCCTTCCTCTTTTCGTTCTCTGTAAACTCCGTATAAACCGTTTATCACCACAATCACGAATCAAAATAAATATATATATTTATTTTAAATTTGAGAACTAATATAATTAACAAACTGATAATTTTTGTTAAACACAATTCTAATTAACAAACATGTTAATTTTTCCAGATCCACATAACACACAAATCACGGTTCAAATCATGTAGCATAACCAATAGAGATTAACAATGTATAATTTAACCACAACAATTTTAGATCAAATCACGTGCCCTAATTAAGTAATTTTAATCATATAAAAAAACATAGAATTTCTCACCTCGTTTCAGATTCAGATCTAAAATTCAAAAGGTTCAGAATCAGTTCTAGGCGGTTCCATAATTTAGATTTTTTTTGTCATGAGCGCAAGCCTTTCGTTTCGTTGAATTCTGATAAGATTTGAAAGAGATATCATTTTTTATACGTTAATTACAAATTTAAAATAATTAAAATATAATTAATACCACTAATCCCCAGTTAGAATTAATCCCTCTCCTATCTTCTTCGTATCAGCCGATAAAAGAAAACCCATTGCTCCATGAAGAACACCACCTGCGCACCACCCATGCCGCCAGTGTTCCTCGATCTGAGATGCTCACTAAATTTCATAGCCTAACTCCTTACGGTTTGGGAGATATAAATTATTTAATTTTGAGGGGCTTTCCTGTAGATTTTCGAGAGTGAGAGGGAGAGAGAGAAAGAGGACTGTTGTTAATTCTTTTGAGGAAGAAGAGAAAATGAGGATTTGTGAAGAGGAAAGGATATAATATATGGAGGGTTTTAATTCCTTCCCTTTTTTTGATTTTTTTTCATGACATGTCCATTTTATTTATATATATGAAAATCTGCTAATGTATAAATATATAGGAAGAAAACAAAAAAAAACTGACATGGTCTATATTAAATTTCCTTGGGACCACACTTATCTTTTTATTCAAATTTCAAAAGTAATTGATTGAGGAAACAAGATAATTGGAATATAGACTAAAAATAATGGCAGGTTATAAATGGTAAGGGAAAACAACAATATAAGATGTTAGGTAAAAATTAGAAATTAGTGGTTGGTGGAAGTTTTAAAAGGAACGATACATGAAATAGGAACAAAAGATAGATATAAATCAAAGGAAGGACCCACCCTCAATATCTTTAACTACTATGTACAATTTTTAAACTCATTTGTACATATGGTTCTCTTCCTAAAACCATTGATTACACAATTTTTTTATTATTCAAGAATTCCAATTCATCTAAACATTAAATTCTAAATTACAATTTCTTGGAAGAAAATAAAAGGTTGTCCTCTAATTATACCAATCCATATTATTATTATTTTACTACGATATATAAACAATAGGTATGAATTTTCAATTAAATAAATATTTCATTATTACTGCAACCAACATTGCTAAGATACACATCTATATTACTTTTCAATTTTCAAAACATATAATATTAACGTTTCAGTATTTAATGAACCTATTCAAAAATTCAAAAGAAAAACATAGGAAAGAGAAAACGGGAATGTAATTATTGCTAGATCTATTGTGTAATGCCAACTGTTAGAAAGTTTATAACTTCTTTTGCATGTACATGTTATTATTTAATAAATGTACATTTTCTACCTCTAACATGTAAATGTTAATATTAAAAAAATGTACGTTTTCTACTATTAAAACATTTTTATTACACAATGAATCTCTTTTAATGATTTATTTACCTTAAACACATTTTCAAACAATGAATATCTTTTACATTAAAAATGTATTTTTTAATGTAAACATATCTAATCAAACTTTAATCTTTTTATACCTTAAAAACATAATGTTTAATGTAAACATATTCCAATCAAAGTTTAATCTTTTTATAATTAAATTAAATTTATTCATTTAATGTTTGATTAAAATAAATTTTTCGTTGTTATTATTTAAAATAAATCATTTTAAATATTCAAAATTCGTTAAAATTTCTAAAATAAAAATTTTAAATTGGTCCCAAAATTCTGGGTTGTTACATTAGTTGTACTTCTTCTATAAAGTAAAAGTGGCTCGAGATGTGAAAGTTGTAACTTAAAAAACAAGTCATGGATTAGTTCGTTTGGAAATTGGAGATAGAAAGGCAAGTAGCTAATCAAGTTAATTGCGCAATCAATTCAGTTACTTCAACTTATATGAAAATTATACCTAATTTGCAAGAAAAACTTGTTGCAAGTCCTACGACTCCACATACGCATGGTGCTTCTAATTTAGGAGATCCTCATATAAATAGTAATGGAACTATTACTCCAACTGTTACTCCAACCATGTCACGTAATGATCTTTATACGTCTACAATGGAAAAGAAATACGTAATGCTATTGTCACATGATTAAGAGAAGCAAGTAGCTAAAGGTTATGTTGGAACACAAACAATTTGTCATTTTAGGAAGGTGATACCGAATGTAAAGAAAGTAATTTGGGTGGTTGATGTTCTTGATCTGGATGCACCAATTTAAGATGGTCCTAAAAATGGAATGTACAAGTTATGTGAATTTTCAGATGGAGGCTTCGTTATATGGCTGGAGTTTTGTATTCAGTATTTGTAGAATTTCATTTATATATTGAATTTGGCAACCTAATTATTTATTGAATTTGGAAACCTGATTATCTATTGAATTTGGAAACTTAATTATGTATCGTACTTGACTGTTATTAACTGATATTCTATGTCCTTAGTTGATTATGAATATTGTCTATTGCTATGCATTGAGTTATAATTTTTAAATTGAGAATAATATTAAATACCATCACTACTACAAAAGTGGGCATATTTGACACTAATGTGTGTGTGTTGCATGAAAAGTGTGGCGAAAGCTATACTTTCTTTGATCTTCTGCAACTATATTCATATGCTGTTGCATTAGATGTAAATGCACTATTGCGGTTGGAAATCTAGTGTTGCGAAGTGCAACACCAGTTCAAAGCATAGGTTTACATAAATACAATCCAGGTCAGCGATCCACGTTATCAAAATAAACAAATAACTGACCATAGATGATGATTAATCCAACGGTTCAAACCAATCCATGCTTTCTATCCAAACATTACCCCTATCATCGAATCGACAATAGCCACCTCATTACGTTCTTCGGCTATGTGAATATTTGACGCGATGTTCCCCCTTCACAAATTAACATGTAAAAATAATCCATTCTTTCTTCTCTAACATTTTTATCTTTGCTTTCCCCTTTTACTAATTGACCCAAATTTAAACCTAAATTCTTTGACGCGATGTTCCCCCTTCACAAATTAACATGTAAAAATAATCCATTCTTTCTTCTCTAACATTTTTATCTTTGCTTTCCCCTTTTACTAATTGACCCAAATTTAAACCTAAATTCTTTTTCCCAATTCTTTTTCTCGCTCTAAAATTGCCATGAATCAAGACTCGGACTTTCGCTCTGCTCATTCACTAGATTTGAGACATCTTCAACAACATGCAAAGCAAGGACAATCTTCGAATCCAAGTATTTCACTGTCTCCTCTGAACTCAAAAATCCATTTTCCAGATCTGGTGTTAAACTCTCAGGAGACTACGAAAAGGGCTAAGTTAGTTCAATCAAGAGCCTGTGTTAATGTTGTGTTCCAGCTCCAGCAATAGCAATACCAGCTCATAATGGTTATATTTTCTATAAAAAACCATTTTCCAGGTTTGGCGTGGCATAGATGGTGAGATACGTTGTTGGAAGGGCAGTAAAGGGGCAGAATTCCCTTGCCAGGGGTATTTGTGTTTGTCGATTAACCTAGAGGGTCGGCCATTAAGTCTTTGGAAAAAACTTGATTAAAAACAGATCCTTTTTGACATTTTAATTCCTTCATATTTGCACCATATACTGACAAGTGATAGCAAACTTATCAGTTTGTTAAACAAGCGATCGGTGGATCCACTTGAATAAGCAATAGGTGGTTCGACTACTGCCCAGGTATGAAACATACCCAATGATGATATCAAATATAAGACTGTCTATTACAATCTTTTACCTTTAAATGTTTATGGAAACATTAGGCCTGACTCTAATTTGTTATTGTACACATATTATGACTTCACAAACTGTTGCTTTTGCATTTTTCTACAACAAGATCTTTTGTTATTAGCGGATCATCATAATTTGGTATTTATATCCCTCTTGCACACTTAACTGGAACAATGCTCACTGTCATATTGATGTTCATCTGCTTATTCTGTATTGTTAATGATTGCATAAAATTATGCTTAAAACGTGCCAATGATTATATATATATATATATGTGCTTTTTCTACGATAACTAACTCACTTTTCGCTATAAGTATAATGTTACGTTGCAAGTTCAATCATCATTTTTGGAGTGTAATATTTCTCTTGTGTGTACGTGTAAATAATCATACAATTTTCCCTTGATTTTCTCTGTGAAAATTAGAGTTGGAATGCTACAGTATTGACATACAATACTTGGTAATAAATTAAAAAGGTTGTGCTCGTAATTGATTTCAAAATTGCATCATTTCCGCTACAACAATTAAGACGGGGTCTCTTCCATGTGTAATCTTTACTCTCTAACATATGTACTAGAAGACGTAAAAACTTAATTACGCCTAATATAGTGTTAGCACCTAAGTCATTATGGTTTGTTTTAAGACTTTAATTTAACCGAGGGTCTTTGTTATGCTATCTGGAATTGTGAAGTGAAAATCTGGGGCTCTGTCTGACTCACTAACACTGCTTCAAAGTGATCTAAACTACCGTGTGTTTGTTATATCTCAATAAGTTCATCTTTAACATCACTAGTTACCTATAAAGTGTGGGTTTATATATAGCTCCTTTACATGTCTACATCTTTCTATCCACAATACTGACATTCAGCGCACTATTTTTAAATGAAATGCTAGATTACATTAATATTTCTTCAATCAAGTAGATAATAGATAAACTGTCAGAAAATATGTGGCGGCCCATAACCTCCTTGGTCTTCGAAGAGAAGGCAAAGAACAGATTGCTTTGACGACAAGACGAATCAGAACACAAACAAAAGAACATTTCATTGTTTATTACAACAATTCCATCAGAGTACAATAATATACAGAGTATGAATAAATATTACACATTTGATAAATATCAGAGATTTAAATTACATTTAAATACATAGCAGCAGAAAAATAATACAAAACATAACTGAAAGAAATAGGAGCACCAAGAGTTTAGGTTAAAACAATAAACTCCAGTTCAGTCATGTGACTGGTGTGAGAACTAAAACAGTCATTAATCTTTATTTTTTTAAAGTTAGGTAAATCAAGGGACCACGCCATATACACGGAACGGGTTTCCTCCCAAGAATACCAGTGCATAAAACAAACAGCGCAATGCTAAATAAAGAAAAATGAAGCTATTATAAGACCCAAGTCCCATCACACAATGCAACGCAAGCCAATGCATAGGGTTTTACCTTATAATAGCCAAAGAATGCTTGATACATTTAAAAACAGATTATTTTGATATTACTATAAGTGTATAGTGTCAAAACAATTTCAATCATAAGTATCAATCATAGACGGCATAAGTGCCCCATCCCACTATGTCGCCACACTAGGTTCTACAAATAAAACCAAATGTCACGTATTGGAAATTGGATTCCATCATGAGTCGAGGCAAGGGGCAAGCTTCTCTCCGTTCAAGACACTCTAGCAAATGTCTCAGGACCACACACAGCGATCCTTGGATCCTCCAAGGCCAGTCCTCTGTTACTTTCGAGGATTAGTATTCCTGAACACACGTTTCCCAGTCCTATAGGAGCTATATCTGAGGCGCCTCGCATCCAACAATCACATAGGTAAAAATAATATAAATATCAGGGCTGGTAGGTCATTGACATCACCCATAGCTAGAAAGAAACGTCGTGCACTCCTTGGGTCCTTATCCCTTTTTGACTCATACCGAGGTGTGAGGCTCGCGAATTAACGTCATACACAAAGTTATGCCACACAAGCCGTGCTTTGATCATCAACCACAAGGCTTTGCTTTTCAACAGAAGCCTTGTTCATTTGCCACTTAGGCATGCCACACAGGCAATTCATGCCATGCGATTGATATCCATCAATATATAACCTCTGAGCTCGTACGTCTCAGAGAAGGGCGTTAAGCAAGAGAATAAATTCTCCGCCGCCAAACGGATATATATATTTAATAGATATCAATCACACAGAATAAAATCCAATGTCAGACACATAGTCCATTTACAAGTAAGTTCCGGGTCTGAACGAAACTCTAGGAACCTCATTCCTCGCATATCCATCGATCTCTAAGTACGTCTGGACGATCACCAACTGATTCCATCCTTTTGGGTGTACAGCCCAATCAATATCATCAGTAATCACCCAAACGATGTGAAGACCTCCGGTCTTCAACCACCGTCTTCACCTTCGACATATCGTCGAATCGGTTATTCAGAAAGGGTATAAACCCGGCGTTTCTGAGTAACC
Source organism: Allium sativum (assembly GCA_030737875.1). NCBI lineage: Eukaryota > Viridiplantae > Streptophyta > Magnoliopsida > Asparagales > Amaryllidaceae > Allium > Allium sativum. Next base: position 404,144,944 of record CM060913.1, read on the forward strand.
CGCGTATAAAATAAACAAGTGTTACACAAACTAGTCGGGATTGGCGAACCACACCGAAGTAGTTATTTATTTTATTTACCAATCCCAACCTATTCATCCCATGGAGCAAAACTGGTAATACTCCATATCTAACAACATGGTGTTATCGGTAAATATTAATTACCATTTCACGTTCAAATCTGATTAAAGATCTAGCTATTGCTTTGGGGCAAAACTGGTGGTATTCCATTCTTGATCATTTCAATCTAATTAAATATTCATTAAAACTCCACTTAGTTTTAATCTTCCCAAAAATCAATATCCTGTCTCTAACTGGGTTAAAGAACCAACGTCATCTAAAACACGGCTCACGATAAACCCAAAATCACTTTCCATTGTTAATCGGGTTAAAGAACAGTTGTTATTCAAAACACCGCTCACGATAAACCCAAAAACCAATTTAAATTCAATTCCTATTAAATACTAATTAACTGGATAATTTCATTAAATCTTAATTAAAAGATTTATTCTTTTCTAAACTGGGTTCAAGAACAGTGTTATTCAAGACACCATTCACGATGTATCCAAAATCCCATTTGATATTAAATACAAGGCTCTGAATAGAAAATATATCGGCTTATATTCAATACTAAATTCTGAAACCAACAAATATCGTATTGGAAATAATGATATAAATATATCTTTCAAATTTCCACCACCATATATGTATAATCACGAAATCCAACATCGAAATATTCCGAAGATAATTTCGATTCAAATCCATTCCAATTCATATATTGGAAATTCTGATTATTTTGAAAGCCATTTTCAATCCATTTTATTTATTTAAAAATAATTGGATTTTAATTCTAGTTATATACCAGTTCATTTCGATAAAAATATATTTTTATCCTTTCAAATCTGGAATTTTTCATCCTAGTTCTTTCCAATTCATATATTATGATTTTACACAAATTATTAATATTTTTAATAATTTTATCAAGGCTCGTATAGTCGGTTTTCAATAACGACCACCGAACTGCACTTACAACGACCTTTTCCAAATTTGATTTGGACATAATTCCAAATCCAACCGTTTCTAATATTCATTGGAAAGCTCTTTTCGATACGAACCCAAGGTTCCGGTTTCAGGAGAATCTGACTGTCGGATCTCCCGTAATGTCAATTCGAAGTCAATGGTCGAAATTCGCGAACTGACGCGGCGCGGCGCGTTCTATTCAGGCCATTAATATATATAATATATATATTATATATACGTCGTCGATTTCAATTCAAAATGTATTTTATAATTCGTTTTAAATTCTTTTTCAAAACAGTTTCAACTTCATATTCAATTTTAAATCAAAATTGAATATTTCATATCATTAATATATAAATGATAATATTTTCAAAATATTATATTTTGAATTCACGTCCTTTTCTATATTCGTTATAAAAACGAATATAACCGATATAAATATCATTCGCATCAAAATGGCGCATCTCTAATCAACACGGCTTTATATATTTCAAGAACTTCGTTATTCTATTCAACAAATGAATATTTTCTTCAACACATGAATTTTCTTTTATTCAACACATGAATATTTATTAATTCTTACTTACAATAAAAATGTGAATTTTATTGTATAAATATTTTATTCAAGACATGAATAGTTTCAACACATGAAGTTTCAACACGTGAATAGTTTCAATACATGAATATCGTCAACACATGACTATTTATTCTATTCAACACATGAATATTTATTTTATAACCTTCTTTATTTTCCAAATTGGAATGGGGCCCAATTAATTACCACATAATGTTAATTATATGGATTCCATACAACACATGTATATAATCGCAACGATAAATAATCAACCATCATCCAAAGTGCACCACACAACTGCATAAGCATTAAACATAAATAATTAATGCTTACATAGTCTGTCAATCAAACGATCGACATACCACTAAACAATTGGAATTAGTGTACGTCGAATATCATCCCAACACCCATATGGGGTTTCAAATCAACAAACACTGAATATTATTTGTACAGTTGGGCGACTTGTAAAATTTATCGTCCCAATCAATATCCTTCAAATAGGAGTACATAAACAAATCGTCAGATTTGTAAATGAATATTTAATTTATTCACATATACGTTAAAAAATTATATTTTTAACGATAAAATATTTTATTTCACACATGAATATTTTATTATCTATTTCACATCAACATCACAAACAAACTTCATGACACATCAAACAAGCATACAAGCCGTCCATGGTCTGTGAACGACGGGCGTCGGGTGCTGCTAAGCACCGTCTGCATCCTAGTATATATTTTTAACTAGAAAACAAGATTTAAAGTGAGAAGTTCTCACCGATTAGCTAGACCAAACACCGCGACTCTTCATATGTAGAAAATCTTCGTCATGCTCGCCTTTTGTCACTTTCGTCGTCCGTGTTCGCTACATATATAAAAATCACATTTTTATATTGTTGTTATGTATATAAAAATCACATTTTTATAACTACACTATATGTATAAAAATCACATTTTTATACTGCTACTATATATATAAAAAATTTATTTTTATACCGCTACTATATAGATAAAAATTCTATTTTTATACCGCTGCTATATAGATAAAAATTTTATTTTTATACCGCTGCTATATAGATAAAAATTCTATTTTTATACCGCTACTATATAGATAAAAATTCTATTTTTATACCGCTACTATATAGATTAAAATTCTATTTTTATATCGGTGTTCATATAATAAAGATCATATTTTTATCACGCTAACTTCATAATAAAAATTATATTTTTATATCGCTCTTCTTCTAATAAACATTATATTTTTACTTCGCTCCTTACATTATAAAAATCATAAGTTCATCGTTATAAAAATATATTCTTTATCACTAAAATCTATACTTCTATATGATAAACATCTATTCTTTTATACGATGAAAATCTGTTCTTTTTGAAGTTAACAATCAAATCTTTTCATTTATAAAAATCAAACCTTTTTCGATTTAAATATCTTATATTTATATAAATAAAAATCGTATCTTTATATTTTAAAAATCATAACTTTTCTCTTTTAAAAATCAAATCTTCCCTAATATAAACATCAAATCTTTCCTAATATAAACATCAAATCTTTTATCTTTCAAAAATTCAATCTTTTATTTTATAAAAATCAAAACTTTACATTCTAAAAATATAGGCTTTTTCATTTTAAAAGTATAGTCATAACCTAGTAATCATATTTTCTATCAACTAAAGGTTTTATTATATATTTTTTATTTTATTTCTTTTCTAAGAAGTTTAAAATCAGAAAGCTTACCAAAATTTGGTTTCTGGTCGGAGTTGGTAGCCAAGGAGGTGAGGCTCGAGTCGTTGGTGGCCAGGGGAGATATCGCCGTCGGGGTGGTGCGCCAGCAGGGCAGCGTCGGCCTCAGTTGGTGGCGGCGGATTAGGGAAGAAGGGGGTTTCGATTGGAGAGGAGGGAGAAGAGAGTGAGGGGGTGGAGAAGATGGATCCGAGAAGGGGGGCGTGGCTTGGAAGGGGAGGGCGGCACACCGGAGTAGGGGTGGTGGGTGGCGGTTCACTCAGCAGAGGAGGGAGGGAGGGGGAGGAGGGGGAAGGGAGATGGGGGGGTGCGCCGTTGGTGCCGCGCGGCGGCGGTTCCCCCTCCCCCCCATTTGTTTTTTTTCTTTATCAATTTTAATTTTGAAGGGGGGTTGACTTCGAGAAGAGAAAAGGGGGAGGTTTTTTTTATTTTTTTATTTTATTATTTAATTTCAAAAAGTATCTTTTTATTTCGAACTCGAAATCAAGCCCACCGACTGTCGTCCATAGATAATTACCCCCATTCCGAACACAATAGGATATGTATCGTAGGCTGATTCGACTGTTTTGATCAGTTTCCGTCAAAATCAAAATATAAATCTATATATTGAATTTGAACACGCATTTCAACTTACCGGGGCCACATACGGACCCTAAAAATTCCCAAAAAATATTTCCTAGTTTCATATTGACGATACGGTCCTAACACAACTAATTTCGTCAAATTCTGAGACCGTTTGAAAAATGACCATTTTCTAGTCGATTTAATTCAACTAAAATTGGTCAAACCCGTTTTCTTCCGCCACGCTCACACATTGATTTGAAAAATTATAAATTTTGGAATCTAGCAATAATTCGACACCCTGGATCCAACAAAAGTGATTTCGTCGAAAACAGAGGTCGTTTGCAAAATTTCCATTTTTAAGGGCCAGAATTCCATCGCGACTATTCTGAATTTTCAAATGGGCATAACTTTTTATTCCCGCTATGAAATTTCAATTTTTTGGATTCGTTGGGAAGATATTCTCAAATAGATTCTAATATTTTTGGTTTTATTGAAATCCAGTTTATTCTGAATCCTGTACATTCATTTGAACTTTGAAATCGAATTTTCAAACTACCGCGCCATTTTCATTTCCTTTTATATTTAAAAATAAAATATTTATATTCTAACAATGATTCGAATAAGTATATACGTTCTTATTCTATTCAAAATAAATTTCTCGTCATTATTATTTAAAATAAATCAATTTAAATATTCAAAATTCACTAAAATTGCCAAAATAAAAATTTTAAATTAGCTCAGATTTTCCTGGTTATTACAAAATAAACCTCAAGCCCACGATGTCATGCAGTCGAATCAATTTGGAAATCGTGATTCTAACTTATTACACTTCCCCTTTTAGTTTTTCAATTGATGCCGCTCTTGATTACAACATCCACTCAGGCTATTTAATGGGTTAATTTTCTAAGATTGTCCGAAAATACATTTTCGTGCGTTAATTTTCTTCATTACTGCTATTTAATGCAGATTTAAAGGTATTTTGATGTTCTTTTCTTATTACACTTCCCCTTTCAGTTCATCATTGACCTCTTAAATCTGATATCAATGATGTTTTGATAACAGTATTATAGAAATGTGTCATCTGGAAAACGGAAATTGAAGCTATTCTTCCAAAATCGCTCATCAGATCTCAGATTCCACAACCTTGGTAACATTCATTCCTATATCATTTTCCAATTTGTCCTTTTTTAATTTAATTTAAGTTTTGATGGTTTTTTAGGCAGGCTGATTAAGTGATTACAACAGAGCCTGATTAGTAGTGTTCTTAGATTCATGAAAATGTATTGTTAGACGATCTGATTATGTGATTACAACAGAGCCTGATTAAGTGATTACAATAGATCTCAAATTCCACAACCTTGGTAACATTCAATAAAATGTATTCTTAGAAATCTAGCAGCAAGAACAAGATCAGAATACAGAGCCTGATTAATAGTGTTCGACATTATTTCATATCTGCGAATGGACATCTCGGTATGTAGTATTAGACTTTTACATTGATTTCTATTGGTTAAAGAATTTTTATATAAGAAAAAAATACCATGACTTATGGTTATGAAATTATGAAGTATAAATGTTTCATAAATGTGACAAGCCCAAGAATGCTAAAGCATCTTGACAAATATAAATTAAATTTACAAGTTTTAAATTTTAGATATATACATGAATGTGGACCTTTGTCTATTGAAAAAGCTTGCAGGCTTCTTTTGTTGTGAACTTTTGGTATTGGCATATGTCAACTTTCTGGGTCAACTTGGTTTCAAACTTTGAATTAATTAATATATTGATGGTATACATTGTATGAACACAACAGAGTCTGGATACCGAAGGCACCCTAGGAGCAGACTTGAATACGTTAATAAGTTCAACAATGATTAAAAACCTAATAGTCTTAATGTTTTAGCATCTTTCTGTAATTTATACTGTAGAAATTGAAAAATTCTCACCTTACTCTTAAAATTTTATGCTTTGACAGCATCAAAGGAAGACATATTTGACTATTTTACCTATGCTCTTGTGTGGGTTATGTGCTCAGCTTCTTCTTCTATTCTGATTCTAGGTTTTGTTGAAGAAGCATCGAAGATTTCCACCTCCTCCGCCTTTGTACAGCGTCAATACTGCTTATATTAAAAATAGTCTAAGAAAGAAATGTTGCTCTTTCATTTATGTGTCAGGCCAAAGCAGTAAGACTATCTGTTGTTCATTTTGGATTGGCAACGAATATTTTAGAAAATTGCAATAAAACTGTTTACACAATCATAGCTGAAGGATATGAATCATCTTCAAAGGACTTTCAGCTGCTATTGCTATTGCTGGAGCTGAAGCATCATGAGTTGTGTTGTAACACCCCACACCCGCTAAGGTCACTCACTAAGGGAATGCCTTAACTTCGGTGGAGTATTTTAAGTGAATATAGAACAGAAAAATTACAACAAGACAGACATAAATAATACTTGTTAACTACAACATCATTTCATTGCAGCAGAAGGTAAACATGTTTGGTTACAATAACAAAACCATAAAACAAGAGTCAAGTACTAAATATCCATCCTGATAAAACATAAGTACATAATCCCACTACATAACTAATAGCCATAATAGAAAAGATAAGCTGAGCTATACATCAACAGTCCAAGCTCCAAAAGATAGATAAAGCAATCTGATCAAAGCCCACTAGTGCTAGGCCCACTCTGAGAACCTGAGGGTTGGGAAAAAGATAAAAAAACAACGGGGTCAGACATAAGTCTGAGCGAGTCCTATAACTTTAACAATACAATCATTAAAGTAATTAGGGTATGATATAAACTTGGTACGGTAACGACTGGGGATAAATGACTACACTAAGCAGCCAACTAGGCATAGGAAGAACGAAGATAAGGGTAAAGACATATCTACCCACCCAAGGATAATTACTACACTGCACCACACCAGTCATTCCTAACTTAAAGGTTGATCCCACCCAAGGACTTAGAAAATTTAACTAGTAGTTTTGTGTACCCCTAGCTGACCACATAGGTGCCGTCTGCCCCTATCTCCACTAGGTGTACCCACTACTCCCCAAGCGATCGGCTCCCTAACGTAGATATCCATGCTGGTCCCACAGTGGGGTGTATCATTCCCCAAAGTGGCAACCCAATACCAACACTGATGCACGGCTTATACCTACACGATGCAACAACGTCTTACCTACCAGCCCGGGTCCACACACGCATATGAAACCCGTTGGACTTGCGTTGCCACCGCTAACCCGTTTTGGCCTCTTATAGTCAAGCCCAGTACGTGTGTCCCATCCTCGACATGGGTCGAGCCCACAAAGATACATATGGGTTACTAGTTGAAATGGGCCCCCACAAGCTACCCATCTAAGCTTGCTCCCTCTAGTGTATCCCACTTAACCCTTTAATCTTGTTTAATTACATGTTTCCACTTTGGTTAAGTATTCTAATCGTATTTTCTATTTCCACCCAAGGCAACCACTAAATATCCACATGCTACCCAAGGCACCCACTTAACCCCTCATGCCCCACTACATGCTTATCTAGTTAAGTGTTTCTTAATTGATTAAGACCGTAACCTTTGTAAAGACCTCTCACATTAGACTGTCTTTTATGGTAGCTGGATTTGCCGGTCGGGTCCGGGCAGCCTTACGCCATAACAGAGTCTAACCTCGTGTCTTTACACTTGTCACGTATTTAGTTTATGCCTAAGACCTCTCACATTGGGCCAATCATTTGTAGCCGTTGGATTTGCCGGTCGGGTCCGGGCAGTCTTATGCTACAAAAGGGTCGAGCCTCGTGTCTTAGTCGATTAATTACACCTAATTAATCACCCCATATTTTGAATTAATTTTCCCTAATTAATTCCAATTTAATGATGTACATAATTGACTCAATTATGTCCATCCACTTATGGTATGCAACATCATACCAATTTCACCACAATTTTGTTAACATGAATATTAACCCCATCGTTCCCCACATAATACGCTAACATGACATACTTAAAAGGGAAGATTCATCACAAATACAATGGGTTCAACTTAGCATAACATTAGCATCAACATGAGTTTTAAAGGTGTCAACTTGCATATATGACCATAGCATCAAACCCAACTAGCATAAATAATCAACCCAAACTTGCATGAATCACATATGTCATAAAGAGGGTAACTTGCATAGATGTTCATGTCATAGACCTATCATAAAGGGATAAACTTGCATACATGTCATAGGTCTAAAAAGGGATGAACTTGCATATGTTACTCATATCATAAAAAGGGGTAAACATGCATATATATGCATGACATACAAAGGGGTAAACTTGCATATGTATGCATATCATACAAAGGTGTAAACTTGCACATGTTACTTGCATATAATCAAACACCAAACTTGCATAACATGTCATATATGAACTTGCATATAATCAAACACCAACTTGCATAACATGTCATATATGAACTTGCATATAATCAAACACCAAACTTGTATAACATGGTGTCATAATGGATCAATGTTTATCATAGTGATTTGCATAACTAGCATCATGAACATATAGCATAAAACTTGCATAACTAGCATCATGGACATATAGCATAAAACTTGCATAACTAACATCATGAGCACATAGCATATGATAACATAACTTGCATTGATCCACACTCATAACCATAACCTCATTACATCCTATCATAATTAGTTTTGCAATTGCTTGCTAAAGGCGTAGAAACTCACAACTTGTTGATTAGCACTCCAATGAAGAAGATTTAGTTGCTAGAGTTGATTAGAAGTTGATTTGAGAAGCTATCTTCCTTTCTAATTTGTGGAGGCTCCTTCTAAGTTGCATTTTGATGGCTTGATGACGTTGTATCTATTTTTAGTATGGATTAGGGTAGTCTTAGGGTGTATTTATAGATTTAGGATGTAGTTTAGGCCCTTAGATTAACCCTAGTTTAGATCTAAACCATCAAAAATCGTCACAGGTCAGCAGAACAGACCAGAGAACCAAAACAGGTGCACCAGGCCAGCCAGGGTCAAACCAGAAAGCCGTGCAGGTTTCTGGCTCGACACGGGCGCACTTCCCAAGTGCGCCAGTGTATTTTTGTGCTGGCGCACTTCACAAGATTGCTAGTGCATTCTGTCTTGTTTTCGGTTTTTCTGCCTAACTTCGTTCGTCCATATCTTCTTCATACAGACTCCGATTTTCGAAAACTCGGACTCTATTTCGCGTATTTTTCCGAGACGAATGCAATGGCATAGCCCGTTTCTCCTGATTCAGATCTTAAAATTTAATTCTGCCCTGATTTATATTATAACAAGTTATTCAACATACGGGGTGTTACATTCTCCCCTACTTAAAGGATTTCGTCCCCGAAATCTCTAAGTCAAGAAGAACGTATCCTACCAACCAAACAATCATCTACTAAAACATCAAACACTGGCATCCATTGTCCTTAAAATTTCTAATGACGTATGAACATATGCAAAAAGTGTGTGTATATGTTCCCTGCCTAATGCAAAATCAAGCGGTCTACTGATTCAGTTGACCTCCTTAATGCAAACCATGATAGTGCCATGCATCCAATATGTATGCGAAAGAACCCTATTGACACATACTATATCTACATGAGTGCACAATCATTCACAATAAAAATGCATCATCCATATGATAACGCAACCATTATACATCCATCAACTAGCTACATACACACAATTTATATGCAATATGAAGTGACTGAGCCGATTGTAAAGACCCGCAACTTCCCCGTAAAGGAAAGCGTCGGATAGTTCGAGAACAAACCACAACAGAACACATACAGAAGAACATTTCACTGTATATTACAACAATGCATCAGATTACAAGAATATACAGAGTAAAAATGAATATTACACAGAAATATCAGAGATTTAAATTACATAGCAGCGGAAAATAATACAATACGCAACTAGAAGTAGATATACGGATACAAAGCTTTCCGGATAACGTTCCAGCTGTAAACCAGGATCCTGTGAATATAAATCTGCAAAACCAAAACTACTAGCTGCCCATGTCAAAATAGGGGCACCCAGAGTTTAGGTTAAAACAATAAACTTCAGGTCAGTCATGGGACTGGTGTGAGAACTAAAACAGTAATTAATCTTTATTTTAAATCATTAGATAAATCAAGGGACCACGCCGTATAACACGGAACGGGTTTCCTCCCAAGAATACCAGTGCATAAAACAAACAGCGCAATGCTAAATAAAGAAGAATGAAGCTGTTATAAGACCCAGGTCCTATCACACAATGCAACGCAAGCCGGGGGATAGGGTTTTCCCTTATAACAGCCAAAGAATGCTTGATACGTTTAAAACAGATCATTTGATACTATTATAAGTGCATAGTGCATAAAGCAACTTCAAATCATAAGTATCAATCATAGGCGACATGAGCGTCCCATGCCACTATGTCGCCATATATAGGTTTACAAATAAAACCGCAAAGTCACGTATTTGGAAATTGGATTTCCGTTTATGAACCGAGGCAAAAGATAGTCCTCAACCGATTCGAGACAATCTAGCCCATGTCTCAGGCAAGTACTCAGTCAAGCCTTGGAGCGACAGGGCCGGTCCACCGATGTGGATTAAAATGCCTGAACACTACGTTTCCCCGCCCTTTGGGGCGTAAACGAGCCAACTAAATGACTCCATCGGTTCGAGAACGACCGATCAATCCGAGGGGCCTCGCAACAGCAACAACCACATAAGTCAAACTCGTCAGGGCGTGTAAAACCACTGACGCCACTTCTAACTAGAAAGAAACGCATGCCCTCCCTGAGGTCCGTCTCCCGTTTTTGGTTCATACCGGGTGTGAAACATGCGAAGTAACCGTTACACAAAGCTACGCCACAAAGGCCTTGCTTTGATCATCACCACAAGACTTTGCTTTTCAACAGAAGCCTTGACCAATTGCCACTTAGGCATGCCACACAGGCAATTCACTCCATGCGTTTGATATCCATCAATATATAACCCCTGAGCTCGTACGTCTCAGAGAAGGGCGTTAAGCAAGAGAATAAATTCTCCGCCGCCAAACAGATATATATTTAATAGAGATCAATCACACGGACTAAAATCCAATATCAGACACACAGTCCATTTACAAGTCCGTTCTGGGTCTGAACGAAACCGGAGGCACCTAGTACCCCGCATATCCATCGATCTCCAAGTACGTCTGGACGATCACTAACTGTTTCCATCTTCTTGGGTGTACAGCCCAATCAAGATCATCAGTAATTACCCAAACGACGTGAAGACCTCCGGTCTTCGACCATCGTCTTCATCTTCGACTTATCGTCGTATCAGTTATTCAGAATGGGATAAACCCGGTCTTTCCGAATAACTCGCGTATATTTTAAATAAGTGTTACACAAACACAACATACGCCTCATTCCAATTCATTAGTCACTAACCGTAAATTAATCAAGAGAATAATTTCCCAAATATTAACCCCGAAGGCCGAAACCAACATCATATCAATATCCAGAAAACCATTCTGCTTAGCTAACCGACAGTTAGTTTCTAAATTTCACATTCATAGGGAAAGGTTCCCATTAATTTTATCCAAGATAAATTCCTTGAATTTATTCTTTAATCTATTTTTGAATCTCACTTCAAACTAGTCGGGATTAACGAAACTTACCGAAGTAATCATTTGTTTTAATTTCCCAATCCCAACCTATTTATCCCATGAAGTAAAACTGGTGATACTTCATATCTAACACCACGGTGTTATCGGTAAATTCAATTACCACTTCACGTTCAAATCTAATTAAAGATTCAACTATCGCCTGGAGCAAAACTGGTGATACTCCATTCTCGACCATTTCAATCTAATTAAAGATTCATTAAAACTTAACTTAGTTTTAATCGTTAACTGGGTTAAAGAATCCGTGTCATTTAAAAACACAGTTCACGATAAACCCAAAATCACATTCATTAATCATCGGGTTAAAGAACGAGTGTTATTTAAAACACTGTCCACGATAAACCCAAAAATCAATATCGATTCAATTCCAATTAAATGTTATTTAATTGGTACACTTCATTAAATCTAAATAAAAAGATTTAATCTTTTCTCAACTGGGTCCAAGAACAGTGTTAGTGAAGACACCATTCACGACAAACCCAAATCACATTTGATATTCAATATAAGGTTCTGAATAGAAAATATATCGGCTTATATTCAATATCAAATTCCATGACTAACAAATATCGTATTGGAAATAACGATATAGATATATATCTTTCAAATTTCCGTAACAACATCCGCATAATCACGAATTCCAACATCGAAATATTCCGAAGACAATTTCGATTCAAATCCACTCCAATGCAATCATTGGAAATTCTGGTTATTTTTAAAACCCTTTTCAAATTCAATTTATTTATTTAAAAATAAATAGAATTATTTTTCTAGTTCAAAACTAGTTCATTTCGATAAAAATCTATTTTTATCTTTTCAAATATGGAGTTTTTCATCCCAATTCTTTCTAAATCATTTCTTATGATTTTACACAAATTATTACTATTTTTAATAATTTTATCAAGGCCCGTACAGTCGATTTCCATCAACGGCCATCGAACTGCACTTACAGCGACCTTTTTCGAATTCGATTTGGACGTATCTCCAAATCCAACCGTTAGATTTCAAATTTCTAACCTTCATTAGAAATCTCTTTTCGATACGAACCCAACGGTTCCGGTTTTAGGAGAATTCGACGGTCGGATCTCCCGTAATGTCCGTTTGAAATAAATGGTCGAAATTCACGAACTGCCGCGGCGCGGCGCGTTCTATTCAGGCCATTATATTATATATATAATATATATAATATATATTTCGTCGATTTCTATTTAAAACGAATTATATAAATAGTTTTAAATTCGTTTCAAAAGCAATTTCAACTTCCTCTTCAATTCAAATCAAAATTGAATTCTTCTTTATAAATTCGTTTTAAAATTCATTTCTATTCAATTCAAATTTCAATTCAATTTGAATTCATTTCAATTCGCTTTCAATTCAATTTGAATTCGTTTTCAATTCAATTCATTTCGAAATCGTTTTCAATTCATTTCATTTCGAAATCGTTTTCAATTCAATTCATTTCGAAATCGTTTTCAATTCATTTCATTTCGAAATCGTTTTCAATTCAATTCATTTCGAAATCGTTTTCAATTCATTTCATTTCGAAATCGTTTTCAATTCAATTCATTTCGAAATCGTTTTCAATTCATTTCATTTCGAAATCGTTTTCAATTCATTTCATTTCGAAATCGTTTTCAATTCATTTCATTTCGAAATCGTTTTCAATTCAATTCATTTCGAAATCGTTTTCAATTCATTTCATTTCGAAATCGTTTTCAATTCATTTCATTTCGAAATCGTTTTCAATTCATTTCATTTCGAAATCGTTTTCAAATCGATATTAAAATCGTTCACGTCAAAATGGCGTCAATCTAATCAACACGGCTTCATAAATTTCTACTTTCAAATATTCTATTTCAAACATTTCTTTTTCAAAATAGTTGTTATTATCAAAATATTTCGTTCAACACATGACCAATCTCAATGAATGAGTACTGTCAACACATGAACTTTTATTTTATATTATAAAGATGTAAATTTTAATATTAAAATATTTCGTTCAACACATGACCAATCTCAATGAATGAGTACTGTCAACACATGAACTTTTATTTTATATTATAAAGATGTAAATTTTAATATTAAAATATTTCGTTCAACACATGACCAATCTCAATGAATGAGTACTGTCAACACATGAACTTTTATTTTATATTATTCTTTGTTTTTCAAATTGGAATGAGGCCCAATCAATTACCATTTAAAATTAATTATATGGATTTTCATACAACACATGTATATCATAGCATTGAAAAATAATCAACCATCAACCAAAGTGCACTACACTGTATAAGCATCAAATATAGATATTCAACGCTTATAACAGCCTGTCAATCAATCGATCGACATATTTAATCAATCAGGATGAGTGAACTTCAAATTTCATCCCAACACCCGTATGGGGTTTCAAACAATCAAACACAGATTTTTATTCGCGCAGTTGGGCGATGTGTAAAATTTATCGTCCCAATCAATGTCATTCAAATAGGTGTACATAAACAAACCGTCCGGTTTATAAATGAATATTTTATTTTATTCACTTCACGTTAAAAATTATATTTTTAACGACAAAACATTTTATTCAATTCATTCTTTAAATAAAATGATATTTTTATTTTTCTAACTTATTTTAGAAAATTTCGGCGGCATAACGGCACGATACTAGAAACGGGACGAGGCCTAGCCTTATCCCCTGTCTAGTGAAGGCCCACGCCATTCACACATCAATCAAATCAATTCGTTATGCAAACCACAAAATTTGGAGTAAGAGTCTAACCTAGCCTTACTCCCTCGCCTTATAACGACGCACGTCTAATCCTAACCAATTTATCGATTCGATTTTTCACACCACAAACCACATTCAAACCAATATCGCAATCAATCACCAAACAGCCAAACAAACAAGTCCATGGTCTGTGGACGATTGTGTCGGGTGCTACTAAACACCGTCTGCATCCTAGTACATATATATATATAACTAGAAAAGAAATTGAAAGGTGAGAAATTCTCACCTATAGCTATCCTAACTCCACGGCACTTCTAATGCAGGAAATCTTCACTGTTCTCCTCTCTAATTAGTTTCTTCGCCCATAGCCACTACATATATAAAAATCATATTTTTACATCGATGTTCGATATATATAAAAATCATATTTTTACTTTGCTATTCAATATATAAAAATCGAATTTTTACTTCGTTATTCAATATATAAAAATCGAATTTTTACTTCGTTATTCAATATATAAAAATCGAATTTTTACTTCGTTATTCAATATATAAAAATCGAATTTTTACTTCGTTATTCAATATATACAAATCGAATTTTTACTTCGTTATTCAATATATAAAAATCGAATTTTTACTTCGCTATTCAATATATAAAAATCGAATTTTTATTTCGAAATTCAATATATAAAAATCATATTTTTATTTCGTAGTTCAATATATAAAAATCATATTTTTATTTAATTTCAAAAACCGTATCTTTAATTTTTCCAAAATCAAGTCTTTATATTTTTCAATTTAAAGATATCGTCTTTTCACATTTTAAAAATCTAACTTTTTGCATTTTAAAAATCTAACTTTTTGCATTTTAAAAATCTAACTTTTTGCATTTTAAAAATCTAACTTTGCATTTTAAAAATCTAACTTTGCATTTTAAAAATCTAACTTTTTGCATTTTAAAAATCTGACTTTAACATTTAAAAAAAATCTGACTTTAACATTTAAAAAAAATCTGACTTTAACATTTAAAAAAAATCTGACTTTAACATTTAAAAAAAATCTGACTTTAACATTTAAAAAAAATCTGACTTTAACATTTAAAAAATCTGTTTATAAATGAAAATAAATAAATAAATAATTAAATAAAACAAAACTTACAGTTGTTTGGAAGAGGGGGTTTTTGG
The DNA here is from genome assembly GCA_030737875.1 of Allium sativum. Lineage (NCBI taxonomy): Eukaryota > Viridiplantae > Streptophyta > Magnoliopsida > Asparagales > Amaryllidaceae > Allium > Allium sativum. Next base: position 404,160,453 of record CM060913.1, read on the forward strand.
GCTCCGGTGAGCGTCGGAGGACGTCGAGGCGGTGGGTCAGAGGCTGGAGCAGGCGTCGGCGGTTTTCACGAGAGGGGGGGGGGGTCTGCGATGCTCGACTGCGGGTGTTCGCGATGGGGACAGAGGCGATGGAGAGGGCGGAGATGAAGGGGGAACTGTGCGAGAGGGAGGCGGCAGGGGAGCTCGTCGGCGGTGGCTCTGACTGGTGGTGCGGTTAAATTGAAGAGGAGCTGTGAGGGAAGAGGAGAGGAGGTTAGCGGCGAGGAGGGGGGGGGGCAGGAGCGTCGGGTGGTGGCAGCGTGAAGCGCCAGTGATGGCGGGGGAGGGGATCGCGACGTGCGATTAGGGATTAGGTTTTTTTTTCTTCTGTTTTCTGTTCGATGGAGAGAGAGAAGAGGGAATTGGGGTTTATATAAAATATTTATATTTAATTATTTATTGATTTCAAAAAGTTGACTTTTTCATACGACCTCTAAACGAGGCCCACCGCCTGTCGTCCATAGCATATTACCCCCATTCTGAACACAATGGGATATGTATCGTAGGCTGATTCGATAGTTACAATCTGTTTCCGTCAAAATCAGCATATAACTCTATATATTGAATTTGAACGCACATTTCAATTTACTGGGGTCACATACGAACTTTATAAATCCCATAAAAATATTTTCTAGTTTCGTATTGACGATACGGTCCTAACAAAACTAGTTTCGTCGAATTCTGAGACCGTTAGAAAAATGGCCAATTTCCAGTCGATTTAGAATCAACTAAAGCTGGTCAAACGCGTTTTCCTTTGCCACGCTCACATACTGATTCGAAAATTATGAAATTTGAAACCTAGCAATAATTTAACATCACGGACCCAACAAAACTGGTTTCGTCGAAATCCGAGGTCGTTTGCAAAATGTCCATTTTTAAGGGCCTGAATTCCATAGCGACTATTCAGAATTTTCAACTGGACATATCTTTTGATTCCTGATATGAAATCTTGATTTTTCGGATTCGTTGGAAAGATATTCACAATTAGATCCCATTATTTTTGGTTTCACTAAAATCCGGATTGTTTTGCACCCGGTACATTCAATTGAAGTTTGAAATTGAATTATCGAACTACCGCGCCATTTTCAATTCTATTTATAATTATATATAAATATTTATATTCTAACGACGACGCGTATAATATATACGTTCGAATTCTATTCAAAATAAATTTCTCGACGATATTATTTAAAATAATTCATTTTAAATAATCAAAATTCGCTAAAATTGCCAAAATAAAAATTTCAAACTGGCTCGCATTTTACGGGTTGTTACAATCTCCCCCACTTAAAACTTTTTGTCCCCGAAAAGGAACAAAGTCGAAAGTGGTTTGATAATTCAACTCTACGTTCGATCTGGCTTTCATTCTCCAACTTTTCAGTTTCTGAGAATTTTCAAAATTTCAAAAATTTGGCTAACACCCTAAATTTTCGAAAAATTTCGCCATAACCTCCCCTGCACCGGGAGCATCGGGGAATTTCAAATAGCTTCCCCGGTCCTTCAGATCTCAAAAAGAAAAAGAAAAAGCCAAGCGGCTAGCCAATAGGCTCATAAAATCATCATCACCCAAACAAAACAGTAAATTATGTAGTAAACATGTACCTATTTGTCGGGCAAACAAATTTTATTCTCTGCTCTAGCCTCCTTGCTATGACCTGTTCAATGTAAGTATATGTATGCAAGCAAACGCAACCAATTTCAATATAACTCAATATTTGATGCTATTAGGCATAATGGTTCAAAATTATCAAACAAATAAACAAACATCAATCAATTAGTGGATTAGAGTTTCAAATTGATAACTTTGATACATAGTCAAAAATCAGATTTTTAATGCCAAATCACAACAATAGGCCCTATCTAATTTTGGTTCTCACACCAGTCAATAGGAAATATATAGATATCACACCTTCGAAACACGAACATAATTATTGATGATGCCATGGTCATTATCAACATCATCCCCGGGCGACTAGAGTGTAATTCTATATCTATCCAGTATATTAAAACTTTGAATACACGCGGATCAGACGTATACGCAAAATCTATATATACTGGATTGTCCAACTCAATATAAATAGATAATCAAATACGAATAATTGATTTATATTTTCAAAACAAAATTTGTTTTCAGTTGAAAAAAAAAATATACTCTTCACACTCGTTCTAGGATACTACTGATCCTATCTCTAACGAGTCATTCTAATTGGATATTACTAATCCAATCTCTGATGAATTCTTTCGTATGGTTCTAATGTGCCTTGTTCTCTAGCTTTGTAAACCAAAGCTCTGATACCACGTGTAAAGACCCGCAACTTCCCCGTAAAGGAAAGCGTCGGATAGTTCGAGAACAAACCACAACAGAACACATACAGAAGAACATTTCACTGTATATTACAACAATGCATCAGATTACAAGAATATACAGAGTAAAAATGAATATTACACAGAAATATCAGAGATTTAAATTACATAGCAGCGGAAAATAATACAATACGCAACTAGAAGTAGATATACGGATACAAAGCTTTCCGGATATCGTTCCAGCTGTAAACCAGGATCCTGTGAATATAAATCTGCAAAACCAAAACTACTAGCTGCCCGTGTCAAAATAGGGGCACCCAGAGTTTAGGTTAAAACAATAAACTCCAGGTCAGTCATGGGACTGGTGTGAGAACTAAAACAGTAATTAATCTTTATTTTAAATCATTAGGTAAATCAAGGGACCACGCCGTATATCACGGAACGAGTTTCCTCCCAAGAATACCAGTGCATAAAACAAACAGCGCAATGCTAAATAAAGAAGAATGAAGCTGTTATAAGACCCAGGTCCTATCACACAATGCAACGCAAGCCGGGGGATAGGGTTTTCCCTTATAACAGCCATAGAATGCTTGATACGTTTAAAACAGATCATTTGATACTATTATAAGTGCATAGTGCATAAAGCAACTTCAAATCATAAGTATCAATCATAGGCGACATGAGCGTCCCATGCCACTATGTCGCCATATATAGGTTTACAAATAAAACCGCAAAGTCACGTATTTGGAAATTGGATTTCCGTCTATGAACCGAGGCAAAAGATAGTCCTCAACCGATTCGAGACAATCTAGCCCATGTCTCAGGCAAGTACTCAGTCAAGCCTTAGAGCGACAAGGCCGGTCCACCGATGTGGATTAAAATGCCTGAACACTACGTTTCCCCGCCCTTTGGGGCGTAAACAAGCCAACTAAATGACTCCATCGGTTCGAGAACGACCGATCAATCCGAGGCGCCTCGCAATAGCAACAACCACATAAGTCAAACTCGTCAGGGCGTGTAAAACCACTGACGCCACTTCTAACTAGAAAGAAACGCATGCCCTCCCTGAGGTCCGTCTCCCGTTTTTGGTTCATACCGGGTGTGAAACACGCGAAGTAACCGTTACACAAAGCTACGCCACAAAGGCCTTGCTTTGATCATCACCACAAGACTTTGCTTTTCAACAGAAGCCTTGACCAATTGCCACTTAGGCATGCCACACAGGCAATTCACTCCATGCGTTTGATATCCATCAATATATAACCCCTGAGCTCGTACGTCTCAGAGAAGGGCGTTAAGCAAGAGAATAAATTCTCCGCCGCCAAACAGATATATATTTAATAGAGATCAATCACACGGACTAAAATCCAATATCAGACACGCAGTCCATTTACAAGTCCGTTCTGGGTCTGAACGAAACCGGAGGCACCTAGTACCCCGCATATCCATCGATCTCCAAGTACGTCTGGACGATCACTAACTGTTTCCATCTTCTTGGGTGTACAGCCAAATCAAGATCATCAGTAATTACCCAAACGACGTGAAGACCTCCGGTCTTCGACCATCGTCTTCATCTTCGACTTATCGTCGTATCAGTTATTCAGAATGGGATAAACCCGGTCTTTCCGAATAACTCGCGTATATTTTAAATAAGTGTTACACAAACACAACATACGCCTCATTCCAATTCATTAGTCACTAACCGTAAATTAATCAAGAGAATAATTTCCCAAATATTAACCCCGAAGGCCGAAACCAACATCAGATCAATATCCAGAAAACCATTCTGCTTAGCTAACCGACAGTTAGTTTCTAAATTTCACATTCATAGGGAAAGGTTCCCATTAATTTTATCCAAGATAAATTCCTTGAATTTATTCTTTAATCTATTTTTGAATCTCACTTCAAACTAGTCGGGATTAACGAAACTTACCGAAGTAATCATTTGTTTTAATTTCCCAATCCCAACCTATTTATCCCATGAAGTAAAACTGGTGATACTTCATATCTAACACCACGGTGTTATCGGTAAATTCAATTACCACTTCACGTTCAAATCTAATTAAAGATTCAACTATCGCCTGGAGCAAAACTGGTGATACTCCATTCTCGACCATTTCAATCTAATTAAAGATTCATTAAAACTCAACTTAGTTTTAATCGTTAACTGGGTTAAAGAATCCGTGTCATTTAAAAACACAGTTCACGATAAACCCAAAATCACATTCATTAATTATCGGGTTAAAGAACGAGTGTTATTTAAAACACTGTCCACGATAAACCCAAAAATCAATATCGATTCAATTCCAATTAAATGTTATTTAATTGGTACACTTCATTAAATCTAAATAAAAAGATTTAATCTTTTCTCAACTGGGTCCAAGAACAGTGTTAGTGAAGACACCATTCATGACAAACCCAAATCACATTTGATATTCAATATAAGGTTCTGAATAGAAAATATATCGGCTTATATTCAATATCAAATTCCACGACTAACAAATATCGTATTGGAAATAACGATATAGATATATATCTTTCAAATTTCCGTAACAACATCCGCATAATCACGAATTCCAACATCGAAATATTCCGAAGACAATTTCGATTCAAATCCACTCCAATGCAATCATTGGAAATTCTGGTTATTTTTAAAACCCTTTTCAAATTCAATTTATTTATTTAAAAATAAATAGAATTATTTTTCTAGTTCAAAACTAGTTCATTTCGATAAAAATCTATTTTTATCTTTTCAAATATGGAGTTTTTCATCCCAATTCTTTCTAAATCATTTCTTATGATTTTACACAAATTATTACTATTTTTAATAATTTTATCAAGGCCCGTACAGTCGATTTCCATCAACGGCCATCGAACTGCACTTACAGCGACCTTTTTCGAATTTGATTTGGACGTATCTCCAAATCCAAACGTTAGATTTCAAATTTCTAACCTTCATTAGAAAGCTCTTTTCGATACGAACCCAACGGTTCCGGTTTTAGGAGAATTCGACGGTCGGATCTCCCGTAATGTCCGTTTGAAATAAATGGTCGAAATTCACGAACTGCCGCGGCGCGGCGCGTTCTATTCAGGCCATTATATTATATATATAGTATATATAATATATACATTTCGTCGATTTCTATTTAAAACGAATTATATAAATAGTTTTAAATTCGTTTCAAAAGCAATTTCAACTTCCTCTTCAATTCAAATCAAAATTGAATTCTTTTTTATAAATTCGTTTTAAAATTCATTTCTATTCAATTCAAATTTCAATTCAATTTGAATTCATTTCAATTCGCTTCCAATTCAATTTGAATTCGTTTTCAATTCAATTCATTTCGAAATCGTTTTCAATTCATTTCATTTCGAAATCGTTTTCAATTCAATTCATTTCGAAATCGTTTTCAATTCATTTCATTTCGAAATCGTTTTCAATTCAATTCATTTCGAAATCGTTTTCAATTCATTTCATTTCGAAATCGTTTTCAATTCAATTCATTTCGAAATCGTTTTCAATTCATTTCATTTCGAAATCGTTTTCAATTCATTTCATTTCGAAATCGTTTTCAGTTCATTTCATTTCGAAATCGTTTTCAGTTCATTTCATTTCGAAATCGTTTTCAATTCATTTCATTTCGAAATCGTTTTCAATTCATTTCATTTCGAAATCGTTTTCAAATCGATATAAATATCGTTCACGTCAAAATGGCGTCAATCTAATCAACACGGCTTCATAAATTTCTACTTTCAAATATTCTATTTCAAACATTTCTTTTTCAAAATAGTTGTTATTATCAAAATATTTCGTTCAACACATGACCAATCTCAATGAATGAGTACTGTCAACACATGAACTTTTATTTTATATTATAAAGATGTAAATTTTAATACTAAAATATTTCGTTCAACACATGACCAATCTCAATGAATGAGTACTGTCAACACATGAACTTTTATTTTATATTATAAAGATGTAAATTTTAATATTAAAATATTTCGTTCAACACATGACCAATCTCAATGAATGAGTACTGTCAACACATGAACTTTTATTTTATATTATTCTTTGTTTTTCAAATTGGAATGAGGCCCAATCAATTACCATATAAAATTAATTATATGGATTTTCATACAACACATGTATATCATAGCATTGAAAAATAATCAACCATCAACCAAAGTGCACTACACTGTATAAGCATCAAATATAGATATTCAACGCTTATAACAGCCTGTCAATCAATCGATCGACATATTTAATCAATCAGGATGAGTGAACTTCAAATTTCATCCCAACACCCGTGTGGGGTTTCAAACAATCAAACACAGATTTTTATTCGTGCAGTTGGGCGATGTGTAAAATTTATCGTCCCAATCAATGTCATTCAAATAGGTGTACATAAACAAACCGTCCGGTTTATAAATGAATATTTTATTTTATTCACTTCACGTTAAAAATTATATTTTTAACGACAAAACATTTTATTCAATTCATTCTTTAAATAAAATGATATTTTTATTTTTCTAACTTATTTTAGAAAATTTCGGCGGCATAACGGCACGATACTAGAAACGGGACGAGGCCTAGCCTTATCCCCGGTCTAGTGAAGGCCCACGCCATTCACACATCAATCAAATCAATTCGTTATGCAAACCACAAAATTTGGAGTAAGAGTCTAACCTAGCCTTACTCCCTCGCCTTATAACGGCGCACGTCTAATCCTAACCAATTTATCGATTCGATTTTTCACACCACAAACCACATTCAAACCAATATCGCAATCAATCACCAAACAGCCAAACAAATAAGTCCATGGTCTGTGGACGATTGTGTCGGGTGCTACTAAACACCGTCTGCATCCTAGTATATATATATATATAACTAGAAAAGAAATTGAAAGGTGAGAAATTCTCACCTATAGCTATCCTAACTCCACGGCACTTCTAATGCAGGAAATCTTCACTGTTCTCCTCTCTAATTAGTTTCTTCGCCCATAGCCACTACATATATAAAAATCATATTTTTACATCGATGTTCGATATATATAAAAATCATATTTTTACTTTGCTATTCAATATATAAAAATCGAATTTTTACTTCGTTATTCAATATATAAAAATCGAATTTTTACTTCGTTATTCAATATATAAAAATCGAATTTTTACTTCGTTATTCAATATATAAAAATCGAATTTTTACTTCGTTATTCAATATATACAAATCGAATTTTTACTTCGTTATTCAATATATAAAAATCGAATTTTTACTTCGCTATTCAATATATAAAAATCGAATTTTTATTTCGAAGTTCAATATATAAAAATCATATTTTTATTTCGAAGTTCAATATATAAAAATCATATTTTTATTTAATTTCAAAAACCGTATCTTTAATTTTTCCAAAATCAAGTCTTTATATTTTTCAATTTAAAGATATCGTCTTTTCACATTTTAAAAATCTAACTTTTTGCATTTTAAAAATCTAACTTTTTACATTTTAAAAATCTAACTTTTTGCATTTTAAAAATCTAACTTTGCATTTTAAAAATCTAACTTTGCATTTTAAAAATCTAACTTTTTGCATTTTAAAAATCTGACTTTAACATTTAAAAAAATCTGACTTTAACATTTAAAAAAAATCTGACTTTAACATTTAAAAAAAATCTGACTTTAACATTTAAAAAAAATCTGACTTTAACATTTAAAAAAAATCTGACTTTAACATTTAAAAAAAATCTGACTTTAACATTTAAAAAATCTGTTTATAAATGAAAATAAATAAATAAATAATTAAATAAAACAAAACTTACAGTTGTTTGGAAGAGGGGGTTTTTGGGCTCCGGTGAGCGTCGGAGGACGTCGAGGCGGTGGGTCAGAGGCTGGAGCAGGCGTCGGCAGTTTTCACGAGAGGGGGGGGGGGGTCTGCGATGCTCGACTGCGGGTGTTCGCGATGGGGACAGAGGCGATGGAGAGGGCGGAGATGAAGGGGGAACTGTGCGAGAGGGAGGCAGCGGTAGGGGAGCTCGTCGGCGGTGGCTCTGACTGGTGGTGCGGTTAAATTGAAGAGGAGCTGAGAGGGAAGAGGAGAGGAGGTTAGCGGCGAGGAGGGGGGGCCAGGAGCGTCGGGTGGTGGCAGCGTGAAGCGCCAGTGATGGCGGGGGAGGGGATCGCGACGTGCGATTAGGGATTAGGTTTATTTTTTTTCTTCTGTTTTCTGTTCGATGGAGAGAGAGAAGAGGGAATTGGGGTTTATATAAAATATTTATATTTAATTATTTATTGATTTCAAAAAGTTGACTTTTTCATACGACCTCTAAACGAGGCCCACCGCCTGTCGTCCATAGCATATTACCCCCATTCTGAACACAATGGGATATGTATCGTAGGCTGATTCGATAGTTACAATCTGTTTCCGTCAAAATCAGCATATAACTCTATATATTGAATTTGAACGCACATTTCAATTTACTGGGGTCACATACGAACTTTATAAATCCCATAAAAATATTTTCTAGTTTCGTATTGACGATACGGTCCTAACAAAACTAGTTTCGTCGAATTTTGAGACCGTTAGAAAAATGGCCAATTTCCAGTCGATTTAAAATCAACTAAAGCTGGTCAAACGCGTTTTCCTTTGCCACGCTCACATACTGATTCGAAAAATTATGAAATTTGAAACCTAGCAATAATTTAACATCACGGACCCAACAAAACTGGTTTCGTCGAAATCCGAGGTCGTTTGCAAAATGTCCATTTTTAAGGGCCTGAATTCCATAGCGACTATTCAGAATTTTCAACTGGACATATCTTTTGATTCCTGATATGAAATCTTGATTTTTTGGATTCGTTGGAAAGATATTCACAATTAGATCCCATTATTTTTGGTTTCACTAAAATCCGGATTGTTTTGCACCCGGTACATTCAATTGAAGTTTGAAATTGAATTATCGAACTACCGCGCCATTTTCAATTCTATTTATAATTATATATAAATATTTATATTCTAACGACGACGCGTATAATATATACGTTCGAATTCTATTCAAAATAAATTTCTCGACGATATTATTTAAAATAATTCATTTTAAATAATCAAAATTCGCTAAAATTGCCAAAATAAAAATTTCAAACTGGCTCGCATTTTACGGGTTGTTACACCGATCTAGTGTCTAAAGTGTGTGTATATGCATCCACGAGCAACCACTTGCAAACACTTGCATCCACATGTATCCATCATACATAACATGTCTCAAACACATGTTTCAACCATAGGTTTACCCTATCTAAAGGTCAAAAGTACTAACGAGAGGACATACTAAAGATAAGATAAGTACAAGATAAGCGATAAAGGAGAAGTTAAAAGACATACCCTCGAAAAGGAAAGGGTACAATGAACGCATCTTCACTTCTGTCTCCCAAGTAGCGTTGCTCTCATCATCTCCCCATTGCACTTTGACTAGTTGAACCTCTCTGTTTCTCAACTTCCTTGTCTCTGACCCAAGGATGCAAGTAGGAGATCGACGAATCGTCGCATCACGCTCTACCTCCACTTCTCTAAGCAAGCTCGACTCTACCACCTCCGCGGTCTCATGTAGGCACTTCCTCAAATGCGACACATGGAATACGTCATGTACACCACTAAGTCTCTCGGGCAACTCTACTCTATATGCCATCTGTCCAATCTTTCCTTAATAGGAAACGGCCCTACAAACCTTGGTGCTAACTTCCCAACGGACCCGAAGCGAACAACATTCCGTAATGGAGATACTTTGACAAAGACCATGTCCCCAACATCAAACTCAAGATCTGTCCTCCTCTTATCCGCGTAGGATTTCTGTCTGTCTTGCGCCGCTTTCATCCTTCTTCGAATCAAATCAATCTTTTCCGAAGTCTCTCTAACCATATTAGGCCCAAGCAAGATCTTATCCGTAGATTCCCACCAACATGTAGGTGACCGACAAGGCCTTCCGTAAAGAGCTTCGAATGGAGCCATACCAATACTAGACTGAAAGCCGTTATTATACGCGAACTCCACCAATGGAAGATGCTCTTCCCATGTACCTCCAAAATCTAAGATACATAGCCTCAAAAGGTCTTCTAGAATACGGTTCACCCTCTCGGTCTGGCCGTCCGTCTGAGGATGATATGCGGTGCTCAAACACAACTGAGTCCCTACCGCTTCTTGCAAGCTCTTCCAAAACTCGCTAGTGAAGAGAGGATCTCGATCGCTCACTATGCTAGAAGGTACACCATGTAACCGAACTATCTCTCGAATGTAGATTGAAGCTAGCCATGGAGCAGTCCTCTTACTCTTCACGGGTATAAAATGGGCGCTCTTAGTAAGTCTGTCTACCACAACCCAAATTCCCGTATTACCCTTCCTCGATCACAGTAATCCATCAATAAAATCCATCGAGACGCTATCCCACTTCCATTGCGGAACCTCCAATGGGTGAAGCAACCCACCGGGTTTCTTTTGCTCCGCTTTCACTTGTTGGGGCACCAAACATCTAGAGACATACTCAGCCACATCCTTCTTCATACCGGCCCAAAAGAAAACTCGCTTCATGTCTTGGTACATCTTGTCCCCACTGGGATGAATGGTCATCTTCGAATGATGTGCATCATCAAGAACAGCCTTCTTCAAACCCTCGTCTTGCGGTACACAAAGTCTACTGTCTCTACGCAACCACCCCTTACCACCTAGGGTGTACCTACTCAAATGGTTGGACGACTCCCCCCTTATGGGCTTCTCCACTAACTCAACCAACTGTGGGACGTCCCGCTGTGCCTCACCAATCTGTCCCGAAAGAGTAGGTCTGACCTCTAAGGATGCTAGCAAACCGGGTATAAAGTCAACGGAAGGTCTGAAGTCAAACATCGAAATAAATTCCAAGCTTCGTCGTTCAACGAACAATGGACTCAAAAACAACCTTTTTCTGCTTAAGGCGTCTGCCACCACATTACCCTTGCCAGGGGTATATGCTATCTCAAAATCATAGGATGCTAAGAACTCCATCCACCTTTGTTTCCTTAAGTTCAAATCCTTTTGAGAAAACAAGTACTTCAATGATTTGTGGTCAGTGAACAATTCGAACCTCTCGCCAAGAAGATAATGGCGCCAAGACTTAAGCGCAAAAACAATAGCGGCCAACTCTAGATCATGTGTAGGGTAATTTTTCTCATGCGCTCTCAACTGCCTTCCCCCATAGGCTATTACCCTTCCCTCTTGCATTAAGACTGCGCCTAGTCCTGTCCCGCAAGCATCGGTATAAACAACAAATGGCTTACTCCCATTTGGCAACACTAAGACTGGACTGTGGTTAAAGCTCTCTTTAACCGTTGGAACGCATCATCACAATCTACGTCCCATGTGAAGACTAGATTCTTCTTTGTCAAGTGAGTTAATGGGGCTGATATCTTCGCAAAGTCCTTGATAAACTTCCTATAGTAGCCAGCCAACCCCAAGAAACTCCTCACCTCGGTAGCATTCTTTGGAACCTTACAATCTTGGATGGACACTACCTTCGCGGGATCCACAGCTATCCCTTCTTTGGAGATCACGTGCCCTAAGAACCGCACCTCCTTCCTCCAAAAGTGACATTTAGAGAATTTAGCCTTAAGGCTATGCGCTCGAAGAGTCTCCAAAACTTCCCTAAGATGTAGGGCATGCTCTTCTTCACTCTTAGAAAAGACCAAGATGTCATCCACAAAGACCACCACGAACTTATTAAGGTACTCCCTGAACACCCTACTCATCAAATCAACAATGTATGCAGGGGCGTTCGTCAAACCAAAGGGCATCACCAGACACACATAGAAACCATCCGGAGTCCTAAAGGCAGTCTTCTCTATACTATCCTCAGCCACTCTCAACTGATGAAACCCCGTGGCTAAGTCCAACTGCGAAAACACTGAGGCGCCAACCAACTGATCAAAGAGATCAACAATCCTCGGCAATGGGTGTCTATTCTTCTTTGTAAGTTTGTTGAGTTCTCTATAGTCTACACAAAGTCTGAGGGACTCATCCGCCTTTGTGGAAAAAACTACTGGAGCACCCCACTCCGATATACTTCGTCTTATGTACCCCTTCTCAAGCAACTCCCCTACTTACTTATGGAGTTCCCTCCTCTCACGAGGAGCCATGTGGCGTACTGGCAAAGATACTGGCTTAGCATTGTCCACCAGATATATTCGGAAGTCTATCTCCCGCTTCGGAGGTAAGCCCTTCACCTCCTCAAACACATCCGAGTATTCCCGGACCACTCTAACAGATCGCAAACTCTCGACCGAAGCGTCAAGCGATTCAAGATAACTTAGCATAACAGAATTCATGGGATTACAAGAGATCTCGAGAGTGTTCCCCAAGCGGGTCATGAGCCTAACAACTCTCCTTTCACAATCAAGAACGGCACCATTACTGGATAACCAGTCCATGCCGAAAATCAACCCATAGCCCGTGAAGCCCAAAACAAAAGGATCACATCTAAACTCAACGCTAAGTATGGAAATCTTCAAACCCAAACATATCATGGACAAATAAGTGGAGCCCCCAATTGGGTTTGAAACAACCAAGGGATCATCTACTAGACTGGTGTCTAAGTGCAGTGACTCAACTAATAATGATGAGATAAACGAATGCGATGCGCCAGAGTCGAATAAAGTACGGACAAGATGATCAAACAGAAAAACCAGACTTTCAATGGAAATAGTTCTACCTCTTTCCTGAATCGGTGGAACCGCGAGAGCCTGAACTTGCCCTCTTGCCTGACCTGGTGCCACAAGATCTTGCACCTGTCCTCCTGAGGTAGATCCCGTCCTCTGCCCCTTCTTAGGGCAGTCCTTCACTAGATGCCCTGCTTCGCCACAGTGGAAGCAGCCAGTCTTCTTCTTCTTCCGACAATCTTTGCTGAGGTGGCCTGGTGTCCCATAGTTGAAGCACTTCTTCTTTCCCTTGCCACCGTTGCCTTTCCCACCCTTGTTTTGCTGTTGCTGTTGAGGTCTCTTCTGATCTCCTTTCTTCTTGGGTGCCTTATTAGCATTGGGACCCTTCTCTTCCTCATGCATGAGTGCCATATCTACTAGCTTCTCAAAGGTGGCCCCCATAGGGATGTGAGTCATAGCCAATCCATGCATCGGTTCATTCAAGCCTTTAACGAACCTCAAAGCCTTCTTCTCCGGTGTATTCACCATGTCTATGCCAAATCTTGCTAGCTGATTAAACTTGTTGACATATTCTTTCACTGATAAGTTTCCTTGCTTTAGTGTCAAGAACCTTTCCATATACAGATTTTCTTCCGCATGTGAAAGAAACTTCGCCTCAAACCTTTGCCTGAAATCCGCCCAAGAGTCAACTAGGTGTTCTCCATTAGTGACCGCCCACCAGAACGAGGCCTCTCCCTTCATTAACCAAGCAGCTAACTTGACTTTCTTTCCTTCTTCCATCTCAAAGATGTCTATCAACTCTTCCGTTTCCTTAAGCCAATCCCTAGCTTCCACAACAGTTTCTGATCCTTGAAAAGGTTTCCCTCCCATAGCCTTAAATTCCTTGCAAGTCTTAGCAAAAGTATTCGCGCGAGGAGGAGGAGGGGGAGGAAGATCGGGTGCAACTGGTGGTGGAGAACATTTGCTGGACCCGCAGCGGCGGTCCTAGCCTCCATCAATCTCCTATACCATACTGGTATCGCTACACCCTCCGGAAAGTTAAGATCTTCAGCCATGCTGAAACGAAAAAGGAAAGATTCAAAACGGAGAATACGAAAGATAAAGATATGGCTATTAGGGATTATGTTTTTTTTCAAAAACTATTCTCTTAAAAGACATGTTTTTGAAAATACTCCTTCAAAAATGTTTTTAGAAAAATAATTTTTCCAAAAATTTTATCTGTTATGGTAACCTTTAGCTCTGATACCACGTGTAACACCCCACACCCGCTAAGGTCACTCACTAAGGGAATGCCTTAACTTCGGTGGAGTATTTTAAGTGAATATAGAACAGAAAAATTACAACAAGACAGACATAAATAATACTTGTTAACTAAAACATCATTTCATTGCAGCAGAAGGTAAACATGTTTGGTTACAATAACAAAACCATAAAACAAGAGTCAAGTACTAAATATCCATCCTGATAAAACATAAGTACATAATCCCACTACATAACCAATAACCATAATAGAAAAGATAAGCTGAGCTTTACATCAACGGTCCAAGCTCCAAAAGATAGATAAAGCAATCTGATCAAAGCCCACTAGTGCTAGGCCCACTCTGAGAACCTGAGGGTTGGGAAAATGATAAAAAATCAACGGGGTCAGACATAAGTCTGAGCGAGTCCTATAACTTTAACAATACAATCATTAAAGTAATTAGGGTATGATATAAACTTGGTACGGTAACGACTGGGGATAAATGACTACACTAAGCAGCCAACTAGGCATAGGAAGAACGAAGATAAGGGTAAAGACGTATCTACCAACCCAAGGATAATTACTACACTGCACCACACCATTCATTCCTAACTTAAAGGTTGATCCCACCCAAGGACTTAGAAAATTTAACTAGTAGTTTCGTGTACCCCTAGCTGACCACAAAGGTGCCGTCTGCCTCTATCACCACTAGGTGTACCCACTACTCCCCAAGCGATTGGCTCCCTAACGTAGATATCCGTGCTGGTCCCACAGTGGGGTGTATCATTCCCCAAAGTGGCAACCCAATACCAACATTGATGCACGGCTTATACCTACACGATGCAACAACGTCTTACCTACCAACCCGGGTCCACACACGCTTATGAAACCCGTTGGACTTGCGTTGCCACCGCTAACCCGTTTTGGCCTCTTATAGTCAAGCCCAGTATGCGTGTCCCGTCCTCGACATGGGTCGAGTCCACAAAGATACATATAGGTTACTGGTTGAAATGGGCCCCCACAAGCTACCCACCTAAGCTTTCTCCCTCTAGTGTATCCCACGTAACCCTTTAATCATGTTTAATTACATGTTTCCACTTTGGTTAAGTATTCTAAATGTATTTTCTATTGCCACCCAAGGCAACCACTAGATTTCCACATGCCACCCAAGGCACCCACTTAACCCCTCATGCCCCACTACATGCTTATCTGGTTAAGTGTTTCTTAATTGATTAAGACCGTAACCTTTGTAAAGACCTCTCACATTAGACTGTCTTTTATGGCAGTTGGATTTGCCGGTCGGGTCCGGGCAGCCTTACGCCATAACAGAGTCTAACCTCGTGTCTTTACACTTGTCACGTATTTAGTTTATGCCTAAGACCTCTCACATTGGGCCAATCATTTGTAGCCGCTGGATTTTCCGGTCGGGTCCGGGCAGTCTTATGCTACAAAAGGGTCCAACCTCGTGTCTTAGTCGATTAATTACACCTAACTAATCACCCCCATATTTTGAATTAATTTTCCCTAATTAATTCCAATTTAATGAAGTACATAATTGACTCAATTATGTCCATCCACTTATGGTATGCAACATCATACCAATTTCACCACAATTTTGTTAACATGAATATTAACCCCATCGTTCCCCACATAATACGCTAACATGACGTACTTAAAAGGGAAGATTCATCACAAATACAATGGGTTCAACTTAGCATAACATTAGCATCAACATGGGTTTTAAAGGTGTCAACCTGTATATATGACCATAGCATCAAACCCAACTAGCATAAATAATCAACCCAAACTTGCATGAATCACATATGTCATAAAGAGGGTAACTTGCATAGATGTTCATGTCATAGACCTATCATAAAGGGATAAACTTGCATACATGTCATAGGTCTAAAAAGGGATGAACTTGCATATGTTACTCATATCATAAAAAGGGGTAAACATGCATATATATGCATGACATACAAAGGGGTAAACTTGCATATGTATGCATATCATACAAAGGTGTAAACTTGCACATGTTACTTGCATATAATCAAACACCAAACTTGCATAACATGTCATATATGAACTTGCATATAATCAAACACCAAACTTGTATAACATGGTGTCATAATGGATCAATGTTTATCATAGTGATTTGCATAACTAGCATCATGAACATATAGCATAAAACTTGCATAACTAGAATCATGGACATATAGCATAAAACTTGCATAACTAACATCATGAGCACATAGCATATGATAACATAACTTGCATTGATCCACATTCATAACCATAACATCGTTACATCCTAACATAATTAGTTTAGCAATTGCTTGCTAAAGGCATAAAAACTCACAACTTGTTGATTAGCACTCCTATGAAGAAGATTTAGTTGCTAGAGTTGATTAGAAGTTGATTTGAGAAGCTATCTTCCTTTCTAATTTGTGGAGGCTCCTTCTAAGTTGCATTTTGACGGCATGATGATGTTGTATCTACTTTTAGTATGGATTAGGGTATTCTTAGGGTGTATTTATAGATTTAGGATGTAGTTTAGGCCCTTAGATTAACCCTAGTTTAGATCTAAACCATCAAAAATCGTCACAGGTCAGCAGAACAGACCAGAGAACCAAAACAGGTGCACCAGGCCAGCCAGGGTCAAACCAGAAAGCTGTGCAGGTTTCTGGATCGACACGGGCGCACTTCCCAAGTGCGCCAATGTATTTTTGTGCTGTCACACTTCACAAGTGCGCCAGTGCATTCTGGCTTGTTTTCGGTTTTTCTGCCTAACTTCCTTCGTCCATATCTTCTTCATACAAACTCCGATTTTCAAAAACTCCGACTCTATTTCGCGTATTTTTCCGAGACGAACGCAATGGCATAGCCCGTTTCCCCTGATTCAGATCTTAAAATTTAATTCTTCCCTGATTTATATTATAACAAGTTATTCAACATACGGGGTGTTACATGTGTGGTGGTTCGATTTTCTATTAGATTTAACTATGGTTATACTTAACTGTTGTGTTCATGTTCATGTTTGTTATGGTATGCTATGTAGAATATTTTGGATGGTTTGAATGTGATGATGGATGTTTTGGATGGGTTTATTATATGTACAAAGCTGGTACTGCAAATTTTTTAATTAAAGCGTAGCATTTACTTTCTTTTAATGTAGCATTTGCCAACTTTAACTGTTGTATTTGCTGTTTTTCTAATATTGCATTTCAGGATAATGGTGTTGCATTACATAATACAACAGTGTTGCATTAAATAAAATACTATTAATGCCACCTGGCACATGGGCCGCACAACTAACATGGCGTGCGACACATGGGCAGCTGACGTGGATAGTTGACGTGGCGTGTGACATGTGGGCATCTTACATGGAAACTGACATGGCCCTCACTATCATGACCTAGGAGCTAGTTGTAACTTATGCTTAAGTCAATGTTGTGTTTTGTTGCATTACGTGTAAATAGTGTTGCATTGCGGCTATAATGCAACACTTTTTTTCCATGGCAGTAGATGAGAAAAAGTGTTGCCTTAGACAGATAATGCAACGACCGCGGATGCCACGCCCCTTTAGTGTTGCCAATTTGCAAAAATGGCCTATGACAATGATTTTTTGATCTACGACCACATAAAAATAGTGCCGAATATGCTCACTTTTGTAGTGCATCTATATTATAATCATGTTAGTTATTAATTGACTATCAATGTTAGAATATGGGAATTACAAATGCATATTTCTGTTACTATTAACATTTATATTCATTGTGACTAAAATTTTGTAACGTGTATAAGAGTTGCAAACAAAAATCTTTCAATGCTTATAACCGTTGCAAACGAAAATATACCAACGCTTATAACCGTTGCACACGAAATATACCAATGCTTGGGATGGAACATCTACCAAAACTTATATGCATTGGAAATAAATTGCCACGCCCCAATTGTAACACTAATAAGCGTTGATGAAATTGTTGGTGATGGTTATACTCATTGGGAATCATATGTTTTGGTATAGCTACTCGAGAACTGTGCAGTTAAAGCGCTTAGCGGTTCCATAGCGGTGGATGTGTAAGAAGGTGCAGCAAGGATAAAGTGGGGAAATAATAAGGATATAGCGGAGGCACAAAAAGGTTCATTAGATGTGAAACCAAATATTAAAAATTAATTATTCATCTTTCCCACATTATGTTTTACAAGAAACTAATATTAATTAATCTTGTATAACGAAATCATGGAATATCACAGTTATGAATGCTAAGTTTGATGAGTGTAATTGATTATTACCATGTATTAGTTCCTTATGCTTTAAATTTAGCCCTTTATGATAACTTTACTAAATTTTTTGAAAAGAGAAGTTAAATAAAGCTCTATATATTAATATTGCTAAAGCAGATGTTAAAAAGCCTTGATTTAGTTGATGCAGCAGAAAATAACAGGGCTAGAAGTGGAACTATTGTTCATCAGTGCTAAAATCAAATAGCGTAGCGGTTGAAGAGTGTTATGGGCTATAGCGAGGATATTGCGGGGCTTTAGCGGGGCTTTAACTGCATAGCTCGAGAACTTAAAGACCAGTTGAAAAAAAAAATTTAGTTGATACGACAACTTCAAGAAATTCAACGCGATGTCGCTCGTCTTGAACTCAACCGGAACACTCGTCCTTTATCTAATGTCTCAGAAAGCTCTTCTTTCGATACTCATTATGTGAAACGAAGCCAAAGGAGGAGGACTAATGCCAATGCACACGCCTATGGAAATGACAATGGAAATATCAATGGCAACGGTAATTATAATGGCAACGGTAATAGAACTATCATGACCTTTAGTGTGGGAACGCGTTAACGTGACTATTCCCAGTTTGTTATCAACAACGGAGAAGGACCTAGTAACCAACCCCTTCAGCAGAGAAACCAAACTGTCGTCGCTCAGAACTTGGCGCCTACGCGTCCATCAAACCAAAAGGCCTAAGTTCAACATAATCAACCTCACCAGAACCAAGCAGCCGAGGTTGGTGACTTTGACGAAGATGATGCTGATATACATCCAAGAAGGCGTCCACGTCCCCAAATTCCTGAGATGAACCTTGACCGCTAGAATCCAACGGAGGTTTAGCCTGTGATTCTCACAGACATGGTCTGAAGGATCATGAGTGAAACATGAGGAATGCCACCGACATTTGTGAAGATAATATAAGGCGTAACCCCTTCGCTCAAGCCGTCCACGACAATGAATGGCCTTGACGTGTCAATGTGCCCCATCTAACGGCTTACGCGAGAAAGGCCGATCCCTGCAAATTCTTAAACTGTTACGAATGACATATGGAATCAATTCGATCCACCAACGCTGTCAAATGCAGGTGCTTTCAAGTGTTCTTAAAAGACATCACTCTACTTTCGTTTTCTCGACTTCAAGCACTATCCATGTCTACCTTCGACCAGCTCGCTTTTGAACTAGTGAAGCATTTCAGAATGCATATCGCAAGGCTGAAGGATACCCTAACTCTTTCAAACCTCTACAGGCACGGGGGAAAATCTAAAGAGTTACCTCGAACGCTTTAGAAATGCCCTAGTAGAGGTCAATGATCCGTAGCCACACAAAGTCTTGGTTCATCTTGCTAAGGGGATCCTGCGCAACTCCGAATTCAGAGCATGGATCGACAGAAAGCAGCAAAGCTTTCTACAAGAAGGATAATCAGTTTCTATGACAAGAGGAAGCAAAGAGAAATAGGGTAGCTCAAAGTGGACATCCTCACAATCCACACTCGGGCACTGTTATGGACAGCATCAAGTGGAATAAGTCAGAGAATCTTCCGACAAGGGTAAGAGGGTAGTTTGATTCAATCCCAAGTTGAACAATAGCAAGCAAAATGGCCGCAACATCCAACCACCTACAGATTAGAAGAAACCCAATCGCTACCCAACTTACAGGGTCTACACTCCACTACTCCACTCAACCGCGAAGTGAAGGAAATTTATCCCGAGACTTGTAATACTACCCAGTACAAGGAGCTGAACATAAGAGAATCTAATGAACAAGAGAAAAACTCCAGCAAATATTATAGATTTCATGACATGTTCAGTCACAATACAAACGACTGTCAGTACCTCAAGGATGCAATCGAGAAGCTCATTCAAAAGAAGTGCTTGGAGCGGCATGTTCAAGGCCCTACTCCCCAAGAACCAGCTGTAGGCCCTTCAATGCACGTACTTCCTCAAACTAATGTGGTCCCAAGGCTATCTAGTCCGAGACGTCCTGGCGGGGGCATCGTGATTAACACCATTTGCGGTGGAGCTCACTCCGCAAATGAAAGCTTCCGGCGTATGGAGGAATACGCCAACTCTATTCAGCATGTTGACTTAGAGGCATGCTCTGCCTTGGATGAATTTGTCTCGGCCATGCTTCAGAAGACTATGCGGTATGACATAGTTTTCCGTGAGAGGGGGTCTGCTGGAATCGAGATCCCAACCATATATCCTCTCATCATATTTGCAACCATAAGACCAACCTATGTCCAAAGAGTTCTCATCGACTCTGGGAGCTATGTTAACATCATCTTCAAGTCGGCCATCACCAAATGAGTCTAGAAGCCAAATTTTGAAGCCTTCCCATGCCACCGTCCATGGTTTCAATGGATCCTCCAACTGACCAGTGGGAATGGTAGACCTACCAGTAGAGCTTGGAGACGGGGATCGCAGCAGAGATCGAATCCTCACATTCATAGCAATCGACATCATTTCTCCCCCACAATGCCTTTTTAGGACGTCCTTTAATTATGGAATTCCATGTCTACATGGCACTATTAACCCTTCTCATGAAGTTTCCAACTGAGAATAGGATCGGAACTTCAAGGGTGACCAAGCCACAGCGAAACTCTGCTACCACATCGAATGGAAAGATGTCATTAACAAGGAGAAAAGCAAGAGCACAGAACCAATCCACTGCACCAAAACCGCCAGTGCATAGAAGCCACTAAAGTCTGGGTCCTGGCTCAGATGTCACTATCATCTTTCCGACGATCTTGATCCGGTGGAAGATAAATAGCCTAATTTTGAAAGGGAAACGCCTGTGGAGCCAACCGACGACAATCCAATCAATTCCTCAATCCGACTAGGGTCTTGAAGATTGGATCACAACTCCGCCTAGACCTAAAGGAAGAGCATGTGGAATTCTTAAGGACCAACCTTGATGTGTTTGCTTAGACCATTCAGATATGTGTTGCATCGACCTAGGAATCGCCTCCTACATGCTCAGTATCAACTTGAAGCATCTTCCAGTCAAATAAAAGCAATGAATCTTGGGAGCAAAAATATCGGTGACACTCAAAGAAGAGGTGAATATACTACTTGACAAGGGTTTTATCCGCGATACCCTCTACCTTGAATGGGTCTCAAACCCTGTCTTGGTCAAGAAATCAAATGGGAAGTGGCGAACATGTGTTGACTACTCAGATCTGAACAAAGATTGCCTAAAAGACAGCTTCTCGCTTCCAAAGATCGACTAGCTAGTTGAATCAACTGCGGGTTACCAGCTTCTCTCCTTCACGGATTCATACTCAGACTACAATCAAATTCCAATGTAACTTCCAGACCAGGAGTATGCTTCGTTCATAACCGACCTTTGGCTCTATTGTTATGTTTTCATGCCTTTCTGTCTCAAGAATGCTGGAGCCACCTATCAACGAATGGTCAACCATATGTTCAAGGACCAGATTGAGAGATACATGAAGGTATACGTTGATGATAAGCTCGTGAAAAGGGGGTATCAAATGACCACATCAACAATCACGTGGAGATGTTCGACATTCGTCGTAAATATGGCATGAAACTCAATCCCTTGAAATGCTCTTTCGACATTGAATCGGGAAAATTTCTGGGTTTCATTCTCAATTCACGGGGAATCGAGGCAAATCCAAAAAAAAATCCAAGCTATCTGGGATATTCAGTCCCCTTAGAGCGTCAAAGATGTTCAAATCTTAAATAGGGAAGTGTCCGTCCTAAGTCGATTCATATCAAAATTTATTGATAAGGGCATTCCCTTTTTTCGAATTGCTTAGGAAAGGGAAGTGCAATTTCTCATGGACACCACAATGCATTGTTGCATTCCAGGACCTCTTAAATCACTTAAAGCGACCGCCTATCTTGTCAAACAAGCGGATTAGGAAGACTTATAAATCTACTTGGTTGTTTCTATGTAGGCAATTAGCACGGCACTAGCGAGCGAATTAGATCGTGTCCAATGACCCATTTACTACATCAGCAAAATATTAACAGGCATAGAAAAGAAGTATCCTAAACTTGAGAAGCTAGCTCACTACATGTTGATCTCTTTCGGGAATCTACAACCATACTTTCAGTCTCATCCAAACAAAGTCTACACTGACCATCCACTAAAACAGGTTCCTAAAATGACCTGAGGCATCTGGGCGACTTTTGAAATGAAATATAGAGCTAAGCCAATTTAATATTACCCGATCCATGATCGGACAAGCCCTAAGAGACTTCATCGCAGAGTTAACTATTCCTGAAGAGCCTCCTCTAAAAGACAGTCAGCCTCCCAACATTCAGTGGAAACTTTTCGTGGATGGTTCATATAACAATCAATGTTTTGGCGTCGGAGTCATACTCATTACTCATGAGGAACACTCAATTTGTTATGCTTTTAATCTCAATTTCCCTACCACCAATAATGATGAAGAACATGAAACCTTGATTGCTGGACTCAGAATTGCAATCAAATTCAACATCAAGGCTATCCAGATTTATTACGACTCACAACTCATCGTACTCTAGGTGTAGGGAGAATATCAAGACAAGGGGGACAAGCTTGCTCCCTACTTAGCTCGAGTCCGCGAACTGCTTACCAACTTTGACTACTACATCATTATACATATCCCTCGACAACAAAACCAGAAATCCAATTCATCGACCAAGCTATCAAGTTCTAGGGGTGCGCAACTCTTAGGACTTGTTCCAGTCGCACTCCTTCATTCTCCGAGTATCAATCAGATGCTGACTGATTCAAAATCAACGATAGAGACCGAGCCCGAACCCAAGTCTTGGATAACACCGATCAAGAATTACCTGCTTCATAGAATCCTTCTCCATAACTCAAAGGAGAAATGAGCACTCATCCACAAGTCATCGCGCTACATCATTCATGATGGAGTGCTCTACCAAAGAAGATTCTCTATTCCATTACTTCGATGTGTAGCTACAAGGACGTTAATCATGTACTACTGGACGTACACAAAGGTGAGTGTGCTAACCATAATGGGGGGAAACTCTTGTAAAGAAGGTTCTATGATACAGCTATTTTTGTCTAACACTCGAGTGAGATACAACAGACTAGGCCTGCAAGTGCGATAAATGCCAGAAGTTTCTAAAATTCCAAGAGCCTCACCTACTGAACATACACAGATGATCAGTCCTTGGTCGTTTTCTATGTGGGGAATTGATATCATCGGAACTCTTCCAATGTCCATAGGCGGTGCACAATATGCAATCGTCACAGTTGATTATTTTACCAAGTAATCTGGAGTCGCGCCCCTTACTACAATTACTACCAAGAAGGTGATCAACTTCATCATACACATTGTAATCTGTCATTTTGGAGTTCTCAAGCCTATTGTTTTCAATAATGGGATCCAACTCGAGAGTGCTGAGTTCAAGACCTTCTGCCAACGAAACAACATTGAGAAGAAATTCTCGACAGTAGCTCATCCTCAAGCCAATGGGAAAGTCGAGGCTATCAACAAAGTGATAGAATCCATTATCAAGAAGCATTTGGAAAATGCCGGAGGATTATGGGTAGATGGACTCCCTCTAGCTCTTTGGGCTTAAAAGACTACTCACAAGTAAATGACCAGTCATACTCCATTCTCACTCTCATGTGGATCCGAAGTCGTCATTCCCATTGTGCTCGAGATCTAATGTCATCCAGTAACATACTATGATCCGAAGACCAATAAGGACCTTCTCTTGGAATCAGTTGACTTACCAGAAGAGAAAAGAGATGAAGCTGAACTCAAAGTCATCGCTCAATAACAACGAGTCTCTTAGTACTTCAATTCAATTTCTGCCTAAAGCACTTTGACATCGGCGACCTCGTCCTGAAGTGGATATTTCCTACATCGATTGGTTTCGGTCCACGTTAGGAAGGTCTGTACACCATACAACAGAGGCTTGGAGTTGGAACCTTCAAGATAACGGCCGCTGATGGGGCTAGACTACCAAGAGCATGGAACAACAAACACCTCCATCATTACTTCACTTAGTCTATTGTATATATTTACGGTGACAACCCACGACCGTTAATGTCACTCTTTATCAGAATGCATTAAGTTCCATGAAGCGTTATAGGTAAACAGAAACAGAATCTCACAAGACAGATATATGAAATAGCAATGGGAATTTAAAACTTTATTTTCAATAGAAAACATCGTGGTCTCAAAATTCGGTTACAACATCAGACTGAAATATTGGAACTAAATACATCAAATAAAAACATCCGTCTTGCGATAAAAACCATCAGAGTACAGAAATGAAAAATCATAATCACCATAAGTAGCCATAAATAAGTAGACAAGTAGTCAAAGCGATACATCAAAGCAGATCCAAATCCAAGTAGAAAAAGAAGAGAAATTCCTAATTAAGCTTGAGCATTCCTACCCTAGGAACCTGGAGGAGGAGGAAGAGAGGGAAAAAGAAACAATCCGGGTTACACATAAAGTCTGGTGAGTCCAGTGACTTTTATCATATAAAGAAATAAAAGTATCAAGACAATAAATAAACTGGATGAGAGATAACTATAGTATATAACAGGTATAAACAGGATGGACAGGATAAACTTGATAAATTATGCTTCTTAATTAGTTTCTCTACACCAGTACTAGTATACTGGATTAAGTGTTTTCCAATTACTTAATAGAAACAAAATGATCCCAACAGAACATAATGGAAGATTTAGGTGTACTTCTAGTAACGGGTTTTACCAAAAACAGAAATAACAGGTACCCCAACAGAAATAACGGTTGTTACCCCAAACAGAAATAACGAGTACCTAAATAGGCAAGATTAGATGTACCCTAATTACTACCCCTAAGCAATCGGCTCCCTAACATGTAAATACCCTACGTCGGCCACATAGTAGGGTGTATTACTTCCTAAAGTGGCAACCTACAGAAGGACATAGATCTATTCACAGGTGTTATGGCGGTTTATTTTCCTGAGCAGCTCAGACCTATGCACACACATGACAACGCGCCATCGGAACACCCCATCCCAGATGAATCTCTTATAATTAGCTAAGTAAGCATGACCTGACCCCTACCTAGTGCGAGGCCCCGTTTAATACAAGAATGGGTTACTGACTAATATGTGTCCACAACAGATGACATAAGTCAAACCCTTAAACTTGTGTCACAAATAGCCTAGGATATCCATAGGTTAAGTCTTATAACCTAACCCCCTCCCCAAATTCAACAGGTTAAGTTTTCATGGGTTAACAATGTCCATACAACCCCAACAGATTAAACAAATTTACTTAACCCCAACAGATTAAACAAGTTACATAGGTGACATATAGTTTTATTAACATGTTCCACTTAATCTTTGAATTCAGCCTTCAGATTTACATGTTCATACACACTCAATTTCAATCATATTACACAGTATAAGGTATTCCCCGAATTCTAGTCATATTCATGGTGCAGGATATGCCCCTAAATTATCATTCCCAATCATTCCCAGTTAATCCTAATTTCGTTCATACGCATATTTCAGCGATATTGGCCTAGGCTCGAAGGTAGCATAGATTATAAAAATAAAAAGAAGAACAAAAATAAGCATATAAAAATAGAAACAGACATATAATAACAACTGAATAGTGGAATAGGTGTATGGAAAATTACATGTAATTATAGCAGACCTGTTTAGATATAAATCAGTTTCTTAACAAGCATAGACTCAGATCCGGTTTATTAACATGTCAAGATGAGTGTTAAATTTTTATATCTAAAAGTAACATGAACTCATAGAGATTGGATCTAAAGAACAGAGAATAATGTGTTGGTATTGTAGAAGAGATTCTTGTATATGTATAGGTTGTTATTGTAGAAGACAGTCTAGTCCAATCCAAGCTGAGACAACATCTCCTTGTCTCCATTGTTTTAGGTGCAGAAAACAATAGAAATGATGGACTTTATATAGACTTTTTTCAACGAATCTCGCAAAGAAACAAGTCCAGATCCAGGAAATGAACCTGGCCAAATCTGGATTAGGTCGACCCTAGGATCAACTCACCCTTGAGTGGGTCGACCCATAGGTTGACCCCCCTGGGTGTGGGTCAATTCCGAACGGGTCAAAATCCCGTGTTGGCCTCCTTCTCTTCGAATTCGAATTATTTTGAATTTCTGATTTGATTTGTTTGTATATATTTCCCTTATATGTA
This sequence comes from Allium sativum, assembly GCA_030737875.1. Lineage (NCBI taxonomy): Eukaryota > Viridiplantae > Streptophyta > Magnoliopsida > Asparagales > Amaryllidaceae > Allium > Allium sativum. Next base: position 404,187,164 of record CM060913.1, read on the forward strand.
TCTAAAATTCTAACCTTAATATCTCCTTCATACGATATCCGTTTTAGGCAAACTCAGAGTCTATATAAACCAGAAAACCGAGATGAACACAATGGTATAGTCTATTTTGCTTATTTCCCAACTTTTAATTAATTATTATTCAGTTTATTAATGTTCTTTAAAATTATGGGATGCTACATTCTCCCCTACTTAAACGATTTCATCCCCAAAATCTCCAAGTTTAAGAAGAATGTTATTGTCCTAGCAACCACACCCATTTACTCATCCAACATCCGCAAGCATCCATTGTCCTTAAGATCTTTCTTATGCTTGTATGAACATATGCGATGGTGTGTGTATATGTCCTTACACTAATTCGAAAATCAGGCGGTCAACTGATTCAGTTGACCTCCTAAATGCAATTTATGTTCGTGCCATATAACCAAAGTGAATGTAAATAATCCTAGTATAACATGTAACCTCTATATGTGTGCACAATCATTTATCCAAATGCAACATCCATATGATGATACGTCCAATTTCATCCATATAAAAGTTTTAATGCATACACATCTATATGTAATATGTAAGTGATTGAACCGATCTAGTGCCATGTGTGTGTGTGTATGCATCCACGAGCAATCACTAGCAAACACTTGCATCCATTTGCATCCATCAAACATAACATGTCTCAAACACAAGTTTACACCCATTTGTTTACCTAAAGGTCGAAGGTTAGATCAATAGGATACACACGAATGATAGAAGCAAGTACAAATAAAAGCTTGGAAAAAGAAGCTAAGAACATACCCTTGAAAAGAAAAGGGTACGAAGCGCGAATCTTGTCCTCATTCTCTTAAGTTGCATTCTCATTGTCTTCTCCCTATTGTACTTTCATCGGCTTGACTTATCTGTTATGTAACTTCTGAATCTTTCATCCAAGTATATGGGTAGGAACTCGTCTAATTGTTGCCTCCCTTTCTACCTTTACTTCTTTAAGCATGCTCAGCTCAACTATCTCTGCCGTATCGGGCAGACATTTCCGCAAATGGGAAATGTGGAAAGCATCATGAACACCTACCCACCTCTCTAGTAGTCTCACCCTATAGGCCATCTGACCTATCCTCTCTATTATGGGAAATGGCCTTACAAACCTTGCCGCCAATTTCCCTAAAGATCGAGAGCGGACCACATTCCTCAACGGTGTTACTTTGACGAAAACCATGCCTCCTACCTCAAACTCGATGTCAGTCCTTCTCTTATTAGCGTAGGACTTCTGAAGTCTCTCTAAACATCTCAGGTCCAAGTAGAAGCTTATCCGCAAACTCCCACCAACAAGTCGATTATCTGCAAGGTCCTGCCTCGAAGGGTGCCATGCTAATGCTAGTCAGACAACTATTGTTGTAGGCGAACTCCACCAATGGAAGGTGATCCTCCCAAGTCCCTCCGAAGTCTAGGATACATGGTCTCAAAAGATCCTCAAGAACTCTATTCATTCCTCAGTCTGTCCATTGGTATGAGGGTGATATGCGGTGCTCAAACATAACTGTTTACCTAATGCCTCTTGCAGGCTCTTCCAGAACTCACTAGTGAAGATGGGATCACGATCACTCACTATGCTAGAAGGTACTTCATGTAGACGGACTATCTCACAAAGATAAACTGATGCCAACCATGTTGTCGATCTCTTGCTCTTAGCAAGAACAAAATGAGTGCTTTTAATAAGCATGTCTACTATAACCTAGATAGTGGTATTGCCCTTCCTCAATCTAGGCAAACCATCGATGAAATCCATAGAGATGCTCTCCCACTTCCACTTCCATTGTGGAACATCCAAAGGACGAAGAAAACCGCCAGGCTTTTTCTGATCAGTTTTAACTTGCTGGCATATTAAACATCGAGCTACGAATTCAATACGTCTTTCTTCATTCCAGTCCAAAAGAAAACCCTCTTAATATCTCTATACATCTTATCGCCACCCGGATCGATAGTCATCCTACAATGACGGGCTTCCTCAAGGACTATCTTCAATAGACTCCCATTTCGGGAACACAAAGCCTGCCATCTCGTCGTTTCCACCCTTTATCATCCATAAAATACCTACTAAGGTGACTAGAAGTCTTCCCTCTACTGAGTCTATCCAAGATGTATGCTATATGTGGTTCCTTTCGCTGCGAAGATCCTATCTGATCCATAAGACTAGGTTGCACCTCTAGCGATGCCAATAAACCAGGTGTAAGATCCGTATATAGCCTAAAATCGAAGGTCGGTTTATACTCCAAACTTCGCCTCTCTCCGAATAGGGGACTCAATGTCATCCTCTTCCTACTCAATGCGTCCTCCACTAAGTTATCCTTTCCAGGGGTGTAAGAAATCTCAAAATCATAGGACGACTAGAACTCCATCCATCTTTGTTGTCTCAAATTGAGATCCTACCGCGAGAACAGATACTTGAGCAACATATGGTCTGTGTATAACTCGAATCTTTCTCCTAAGTGATAATGTCGCCAAGTCTTAAGTGCGAACACTATAGCAACCAACTCTAAATCGTGGGTAGGGTAGTTCCTCTCATGAAATTTCATCTATCTACTACCATAGCATACTACCTTTCCCTCCTGCATCAAGACAACACCGTGTCCTGTACCACATCCATTAGTATACACTGTGAACACCTTGCTCCAACCAGGTAATGTCAAAACTGGGACAGTTGTCAGAGCCCTCTTTAATCGTTGAAAAGCATCCTCATAATCAATACTCCGAGCAAAGGTCAAATTCTTCTTTGTCAATCTAGTGAGTGGGGCTGATATCCTTGCGAAGTCCTTAATAAACTTCCTATAGTAGCCCGTTAAACCAAGAAAACTTCTCACCTCTATGCATTCTTTGGAACTTTCCAATCTTGAACTGCAACTACTTTTGTGGGATCCACCGCTATCCCATCCTTGGAGACCACATGCACTAGAAATATCACCTCCTTTCTCCAAAAGTGACACTTGGAGATTTTCGTCTTAAGATGGTGTGCTCTGAGAGTAATCAGGACCTCTCCTAAATGTAGGACATGCTCTTCTTTGCTCTTCGAGAACATTAGAATGTCATCCACAAAGACCAATAGTTTATTCAGAAACTCCTTAAACACTCTGCTCATCAGATCCACAAAATATGCGAGTGCATTCGTCAAACCAAAAGGCATGACTAACCACTCAAAGAAGCCATCTGGAGTTCTGAGAGCGGTCTTATCTATACTGTCCTTGGCCACCCTCAACTGATGAAATCCCATGGCCAAATCTAACTGCAAGAAAACATATGCACCAACAAGATGATCAAACAGATCATCGATCCTTGGGAGTGAGTGTTTATTCTTCTTAGTGAGCTTATTCAACTCCTATAATCCGCACATAGACGAAGCGAGCCATCTACCTTAGTTGTAAAGACGACAGGAGCACCCCCAATCTGATATACTTCGCCTAATAAACCCCTTCTTAAGTAGCTCCCTTGCTTGCTAAGCTCCCTCCTTTCCCTAGGAGCCTTGTGGTGCACAGATAATGCGACTGACTTCGCATTACCCACCAAGTATATCCGGAAATCAATCTCCCGCCTCGGAGGTAGGCCCCTAACCTCATCAAAAACATCTGGATACTCAACAGACTATAGGTACAGATCGCAAATCGTAGGCAGAAGCATCAAGTGATTCTAGGAAACTAAGCATGACAGACCCCTTTGGGTCATAGGAAATCTCGAGAGTCCTCCCACTGCAAGTCAAAAGTCTAACGAACTTCCTCTCACAGTGTAGGTTGACACCATACTTGGCTAATCAATCCATCCCTAAAATCAAACTATAGCCCATAAAACCAAGCACATATGCGATGCACTCGAACTCGACACCCAACATAGATATTCTCAAACCCCGACATATCATAGACAATACTAGTGCTATGGTGCAGTGATTCAACCACAGAATCAGATATAAAAGAATGAGAAGCGCCAGAATCAAAATGAGTCCTAACTGCATGATCGAAAAGAGGAATCAAACCTTCAATAGAAACTTTCCTATCTTTTTTCGGTCTGCTAGCTTCGAGAGCATGCACCTCGAATCCAGAAGGTCCTGTCCTATGTCCGTGTCCTTGCATCTACAGGCATTCCTTACTATAGTGTCCAGTTCACTACAGCTGTAATGAGCATTCTTTCTTTTTCTGCAATCCTTGACCACATGACCCAAGATCCCACAACCATGACATGTCTTCTTATTTCGAGCTTTTTCATTCTTTCCACCTTTGTTTTGTTGTTCTTTCTTGGGCCATACTTTCCTGTTTTTCATCTCATCAGTCTTAGCCTCCTTTATCTCATCTTACCATCTTCGTGCATCAGTTCCATATCAAGCAGTCTCTCAAAAGTTGCTCCATAGGTATGTGAAATAATGCTAATACTTGAAGAGGTTGATTCAAACCTCTTGCAAACCTTAAAGCTTTCTTGTGCGAGGTACTCAGCAACTCCAGACCAAACCTTCCCAACTGATTAAACTTATCGACATACTCTTTAGTAGACATTCTTCCTTGCTTAAATGCCAGAAACCTCTCCATCTGCATACTCACTTCTGCCCGAGAAAGAAACTTCGTCTCGAATCTCTATCAGAAATCATCCCTAGTATCAACTGGATGCCCTGCTTGCATCACTTCCCACCAGAACGAAGCCTCATCCTTAAGCTGCCAGGCAACTACTATATCTTCCTACGGTCGTCGACCTCAAAAAGCCCAAAAAACTTCTTTGTCTCTTTTAGCCAATTCCGTGCTTCCACAAAGATTTTAGTTCCATGGAATGGTTTTCCTCTCATAGCATAGAAGTCATTGCATAGCTTAGAGAAATTACCCATTCGCGGATGAGGAGGAGCGACAGGTGCAGCTGGGGAAGGGGCGTCTCCTTGGCCTCCGGCACGCGTCATATTCTCAAGATACCTACGGAACCAAGCCAGTATTTAAATGCCCTAGGAAAGATTCGGTTCCCCAGACATGATGAAAAGAAAAGGAGAAGGGGTTCAAATAGAGAATTGAAAGATACTTTATATGGCTTTGGGGAATATGTTTTACTAAAAACAGACTTTTCTTTGGAAATACTTTGCTTCTGAAAACAATTTTCAAAATTTTTATCTGATCTTGTTACCTTCGTCTCTGATACCAACTGTGACAACCCACATCCATTAATGTCACTCTTTATCAAAATGGATTAAGTTCTCTGAAGCGTTATAGGTAAATAGATACAGAATCTCATAAGAAAGATATATAAAATAGCAGTGAGAATTTAAAACTTTATTTTTCAACAAAAAACATCGTGGTCTCAAAATCCAGTTACAACATCAGATTGAAATACTGGAACTAAATACATCAAATAAAAAAATCTGTCTTGTGCTAAAAACCATCAGAGTAATGAAACAAAAAATCATAATTCCCATAAGTAGCCATAAACAAGTAGACAAGCAGAAACAGAAGTTAGAATCCTAATCAAGCCTAAGCGTTCCCACCCTGAGAACCTTGGGGAAAAAGGAAGAGAGAGAAACAAAAACAAAATGGGTCCGATATAAAGTATGGCGAGCCCAGTGACTTTTAGCATATAAAGAAATAAAAGTATCAAGACAGTAAATAAACTAGATGAGAGATAACTATAATATATAACAGGTATAGAAAGGATCGACAGGATAAGCAGAATAAATAGAAATAACTATGCTTCTCAAATACTTTCCCTACACCAATACTTGTATACAAGATTAAGTGTTTTCCAATTACCTAACAAAAATAGAATGACCCCAATAGAACATAATGGTCGATTTAGGTGTACTTCTAGTAACGGGTTTTAACCCAAACAAAAATAACAAGTACCCCAACAGAAATAACGGGTGTCACCACAAACATAAATGATGGGTACCTAAACAGTAAGGACTATATGTACCCTAATTACTACCCCCAAGCTATCGGCTCCCTAACACGTAAATACCTTGTATCGGCCCCATAGTAGGGTGTATTACTTCCTAAACTGGCAACCTACCGAAGGACATAGACCTATTTACAAGAATTATGGCGGCTTATTTTCCCAGGCAGGTCGGACCCATGCATGCACGTGACCTCGTTGAAACGCGCCATCAGAACACCCCATCCTAGATGAACTTCTTATAATTAGCTCAGTAAGCGTGCCCTGACCCCTATCTAGTGCGGGAACCCCGCTTAATACCAGAATATGTTGCTGACTAATATGGGTCCCACACGACAGATGACACAAGTCAAACCCCTAAACTTGTGTCCCCAATCAACTAGGATTTCCATAGGTTAAGTCTTATAACCTAGCCCCCCCACAAATTCAAAAGGTTAAGTTTTCACGGGTTAACAAAGTCCATACAACCCCAACAGATTAAACAAGTTTACTTAACCCCAACAGATTAAACAGGTTACAAAGGTGATATAAAATTTTATTAACATGTTCCACTTAATCTTTGAATTAAGCCTTCAGATTTACATGTTCATACACCCTCAATTTCAGTCATATTGCACAATATAAGGTATGCCCCAAATTTTAGTTGTAACGACCCGCAATCTATGCATCGGAGGATCATAGAGTATTTATTTTATTTTCGTATGAAGTCGTATGGTCGTGTAACTTTGGGGAACGACTATTGGGGTCATTTCCCATGTTCACGATTTTTGTCGGATTTTAACTAACTATTTTACCGCTGGTGAATATTGTTTCGCCTATAACTTTTGATTGGTAAGTAGATTTAACATGAAACCACTTCCATTGGATTCGGATGATAGTTTACCTTTCCGTAGAGTGGTCACATTAACCAAATGGACTTACCATTTGGGAGATATGGCTGAAACAATGTTTGAAAGATGAAAAACAGCATAATTGGGCTTAACACGGTGAGTAGCAGATAAGCCCATAACTCATTTCGGGATTAGGGTTATGAGAGGGCTGATAGGGTTTGGGAAATCTGTTTTATTCATTTTCAGTCGCCGCTTATCATCTCTTCAAATGTAGCAATGGCCTCCAACTCCCAAATCACCTTTTAATCACTTTCTAATCACATATTAAGCTAATCAACATCAAATCAAGGCAAATTAACATCAAATTGGAGGTAGAGCTGTTGTGTCACATTGGGATTCAAACTAAATCAGAGATATTCTCAGACCTGAAATCTATATGTGGCTAAGGTGAGTGATTAGCATGTTTTTACACTAATTACGACTAATTAGGGGTGATTAGTGATAATGAGTGAAATTATGACTTAGAAAAATATAGAAAAATATTTGAAAATTCTTAAATATTATTTTATGCCTTTGGTAGAAATTTGGGTTAATTTGGATTAGGTTTGCTAATCATATAGTTAAAACATGATAAAGGGGGATTAAGGAAAAATCATGGTTTTGGGTATGTTTAATCCATATTAACTTGTTACATTGTTGTTTTGGTGTTTATGGTTGATCTTATATGTTATTACTACTGTTTGGAATGCTTATTGATTGCTTAGTAAATTTAGAATGGTCGAAAATGACGTCGTGCGGCGTAAATAACTTGCTGGAAAAGTTGCAGGAAATAGTGCAGGACCCTGTTCGTGAAGCACCTCCACGACCCGTTCGTGAACAAGCATCACGACCCCGACCCAGATCATGAACAAGCACCACGACCCCAAACTGAAGGCACCTCAGAACCTTGATTTGACCTGTTGACTCGACCCGAAGTGACCTCCACGAATCGACTTGGGGTATCAGCAACGAACCGAACCGATCTCCATGACCCGGAATGGAGGAACCACGAACTGGAGCAGGGAGTCACCACAAGCCGATCTCCTAGAGCACGCTGATCATGAACTGAACAAGCACCCCAAGTGGACCCCAAGAGTAGCTCAAGAACCGGAGGAGACCAAAACCGGAGATGCAAAGGTAGTCCAAATAGGAAGTGAGAAATCAGGATCCAAATGGGAACCAACGAGTTAACTTCTAGGGTTGGGCTTTGCTGCGGGACGTGTGCAAAGGGGTTATCGATATCTATAGCTTTAGTTCACCACGGAGAGATGAATTAGTGGCTATGGATCAACGCAATGGGATCATTAAGACTCCTAAGGGTAAATGATCGTAGCATGGCTATGGATCAGAGCAATGGGGCCATTAGAACTCTCAAGGGCAAGGTGATCGTAGCAACGGATTAGTGGCTATGGACCAGTGCAATGGGGTCATTAAGACCCCAAGGGAAAAGTGGTCATAGCAAAGGATTTGGTGATCAAAGTGGTGGATATCATATACTTTATGCACAAAGTGAGAGATGTGAGGATGATTGTTATGCTTGATGTTTGTTATCACCATACATGCACACTTCTATTTTACATTTTATGTTAGTGTTACCTTAGAGTAATGTACATCTTGTTGTGCTAACTCTTTGGTTACAAGTCCAGGTTCAGTTATGATTATTTATACTTGATATTGTTTTGTTTTGCTGCTATCGATCATACCAGACTTTTGTCTGACCCAGTGTTTTATGTCTCTTCTTATTACTCTGGGTGATCCTAAATGAGCAGACTAGAGACAGGTTAGGTGGTATGCACGAGTAGCTATCCGGAGACGAGCAGGAGGCTTCCACGTACTATTTACATATATTCTCCCTGTATTCTTGATGGTCACTGCTTTGGGCATCAGTAATGTCCCTTTCTTTCTTTTTTGAACGACAAAGAATTTTATTTACACTAATGACCAATACAAAGTATAACAGATTACAACAATACAACTAATTACAACAATGAACTCAATGTAGAGTATTGAGAAAAAAATGATAGACTATTACAATTGAAAAGAGAAAAAAAATCAATATTGTACATGAAAATTACACAACCAAGAATCATTGATTTGCCAAAGCATAACAACAATCATCATCACAGCAGCTAAAGCTCTACAGTTTCCATGAAGAATGTGAAAAACCAATGCATGAATACATTGCCGCAACCATCAAACCATGCGCATAATCATTGAGAACTAAATATTCAAAATCCTCCCGTGAATGTTGCTAAAAATCTGATTTGCATTCAAACTTCCATACCCAAAAGCTCTATGGTTTCATTCTACCTAAATTTCATAAACAAACTTCTTCAAAATAAGCAAAAGCACCCTCGATCTCTTGTTTTTCTAGCGTGTTGCTTTGTACAGGTTGAACCATTCAATTCCTCTATTAGATGAAGGCTTATAAAAGCAACCAATTGCCAAAATTCTTACCCAAATCTGAAAAGAAAAACATCATTCAAAGAACAAATGAACATTTGATTCCACTGCCGCCTTGCAAATATAACAAGTATCGTTAGAAATAATACCAATCCTATGCAACTTATCTTTTGTATTGATCGCATTTGCCATAACTTTTTATAGAAGCAAGTTTTCCTTAGCTGATGTACCCATCATCCAAATTCTTTTAGCCTAAGGAAAAGATTGCCTATAACCTTGCATTATAGAGTATACATGTTTTTTGAATGAGATTTACCCCTCCACAATAAAACTACAGTCATCATGAAACTTAAAATTCCAAGATAAATCAAACCATAAAGTCCTCAGTGTAGTAGAACTGGAATAAGGAAGAATTATCATACCATCATGAATATAATCTTCAACATATGCATTCTCTGGAATACCAGACAATCTCCTCAAATTGTATTCTATTATAGAACTTAAAATCACTCCTGAATTCGCCCAAGGATCATGCCAAAAGGACAGCTTCTTATTCTGCTTGTAATTACATTGAAAAAATGGCAAGAAAGTACTCCTAAGCTTGAGAATGTTCCTCCAGCTCCAGCTGTAGTTCGTAGGAATCTCCATTGTCCAGAAATGCTTGTTACCAATCAAATTAGACTTGACCCATTCCGACCATAAACAATTATCAGAAGCATATAGTTTCTCAATGTAAGCCGAAATAGCTGCCTTATTCCAAAGTTGTAAATCTGTAATTCCCAGACCCCCATACATTTTGTCCTCAAACAATTTGTGAAAAGAAATAAGAATTATTTCTTTGAAAAGGGGTCACCATGCCATAGAAATTTATTAAGAGCTCCAATTATCATATTAATTAGTTTGATAGGAAGAACAAAATGTCTTGTCCAATATGTGGTAAAAGCAATAGCAATAAATTGCACTATTGTTAACCTACTAGCTTGTGGTAGAGAACATGTAGGCCACTGCTGTAATTTCCCTATAATCTTTTCGAATAATGGAAGACATTGAACTTTGGTTATACGAGAACTGATTAATGGAAAACCAAATAGAAGGAATTCAAAGGCATTTCTTTTAACCCAGATTTTGCTATCAAAACAGACTTCCTAGTGGAAGATATCCAAGCAATAAGAATATGAGACCTGTTGAGATTTATTTGCAATCTAGTTATCGAATAAAATAATGTAAAGTGTCCAAGATACACTGAATATTACTATCAGTAGGCTTAGTAAATAAAACTAAGTCATCTGCAAATAGTAAATGAGTGATCATAGGAGACTTACATTTTGGATGAATATCTAATCTTTTCTTCATAACTTGATCAACCAGCAGTGAATTAACAACTCCATCACAATGATAAAAATTTATGCTGATAAGGGATCACCTTATCTCACTCCTTGAGTTCCTCTGAAATAACCATGCAATGCTCCATTTTTGGCAACCGAATAAATTGGTGAAGAAACACATGTATATATCCATGCTAGGTAAGGAATAGGAAAATTCATTCTAGTTAAAATAGCTAGAATGGAATGCCATGCCACTGAATCAAAATCTTTTTTGATATCTAATTTCAACATGCTCCTAGGAGAAATCCCTTTTCTGTTATAGCCGAATAAAAGTTCTTGAGTTAAAAGAATATTGTCAGATATGGATCTGCCCTGAATAAAAGCTGATTGGTTGGAAGAAATGATAGTAGGCAAAACTGTTTGAAGTCTGATAGCAAGAATTTTTGAGATTATTTTGTAGAAAATATTGCAATAGGAAATTGGACGAAAATTTGAAACATTAATTGGATTCTCTACTTTAGGTACAAGAGCAATAGAAGTTGCTGCCCAACTTGATTGTAGATGATTAGTCTCAAAGAAGTGTAGGGTAGTCTTGTAATATCTTCACCAATAATATCCTAGTTTTTTTGCACAAAAAATGCATTGGACCCATCTGGACCCCCACAGCTACTTGCATCTAGTTTGAAGACAACCTCTTTGATCTCTTCCTTAGTAACTAAAACTACAAGGTTTGCAGATTGATGAAAGGACAAGGTTGGTAAATTGATGTGAAAAAGATGGTTAATATTTGCAATATGAGGACTTGGATTGGCTAAAATGGAGGAAAAATACTGAACACATGCTTCATTAATCTTTTCTTGTGAACTATGAACAAGGCCATTCATTTCCTTAATTAATAAAATAGAGTTCTTGACCTTTTATACCTTGATAGAATTATGATATAACTTTGTATTTCTATCACCTTCAAGTTCTCGTCTGATAAAAGCTTGCTTCCTCAAAGCTTGTACTTCCATATTTAACACTGAATCCAGTTGTTTCCTTAAACAAACTTCCTGCTGCTTCAAAGAGATATCAAATGGCTTCTACTGAATTTCTTTTTGAATGCGGCCCAATTCTAATTTAATAGTGTTAGAATTCTGAGACTCGGATCCAAAATGTAACTTTGACCAACTTTTTATATGAGACTTAAGTAACTTCATTTTATACAGAAGATTAATCATTGTGTTCTTATGAGCTTGAATTCTCCAAACCTGCAAAGCAAGATTAGGAAAATCCGAATGGTTACACCAAAAATTAAAAAAATTAAAAGATTTTTTACCCAAGTCATTAGCAACATCATTTCCCCAATGAAACAGTAATGGACAATGATCAGATAAGATTGGAGGAAGGATTGTACAATAAGATTTTGGCCAAAGATCATAAAAGGAGATATTAGCAAAGAGAAGATCAAGTTTACATAAAGTGGGAGGACCAGATTTTGAACAATTAGACCAAGTGAAAGATAACATAAAGCATTGCATTAGGATCAAAGAAAATTTAATGATCATTTGAGTAAGAGGACTAATAACTTTAGAGCAAGAGGGCAACCACCATATTTCTGATTGTTGTTGTACATACAATTAAAATCACCACCTAAAATCCAGGGGTCATTTGAAGATTAAGCAAATGAACAGATTCAAGAAAATTAATACGAGAGGATAGAGAGTTTAGACCATAAACAGAAGTGAGAAGAAAAGAAGAATTTTTGGGGAGATAAGTGCATTTGTAGTGGATGAATTGATAAGATTCAGATAATTTAGAGAGACAAAACATATCAGGATACCAAATAGTAAGAATTCTTCCGAATGGAGCTGTAGCTAAATTATGATCAAGAAGCTAGGAAAGAGCAATGAATTTAGCTACTTTTTCAGTAGTTAACATATCCAGCTTAGTTTTAGAGATACACATGATATGGATTTTATTATCTTTAATCAAAGACTTAATTTCACATTGTTTAGAGGGTAGATTAGCCCCTCGAATGTTCTAAAATCCAATTGGACTTGTCATTTAAATGAGAGAGGATTCATTAATGCACTGGGATTACTACATGTATGTCTTGATGAAGTGAATTTTGAACTATTGGATGGTAAAACATCATCTGGACTATACTCTTTCCCATCACTGAGATCCTCATCAGGAAGAATATTCTCTTTCAAAACAACTTTCTTCTTTCTTTTTGTTTTCTTTTACTCCCAAAAGAAGTAACTTCTGATAAAGATGAATTAGCAGGAGGTGGTAAGGTGATACGAGGAGGGAGTGATAAATGCGAACAAGGGGAAGAAGTATGAATGTTGAAACTAAATGAGGAGTTAGATGGAGATTGAGAACTAAAGGAAGAGGCACATGACATGGTGCTATTAATAGGAATTGACGAAGACGAAGCAGAGTTGATTGTAGATGAAGGATTTGGACAGGAAGCTGTAGGAACATGAAAATAAGAGGATATATTTGAAAGATTAGAGGAAAGAGAAGCTGGCAAAGGCAAAGATGAATCTTCAACAAGTTCATCGAGGATAGAAAAGGGATTATTGACATGAAATTCTTTGGCTACCACTGCTATGATGATTTAGCTTCCAGCTTATGCACTGTCTCGCCTGTTTTATGTCAAGTTATGTTGTTATTATATTTTATTCCATACGTTGTGAGATATACTACAGGTTCTTTAGTGATTCATAGATTCAAATCCCTTTCCTTTTTGACGACCATCTCGTGCTACTAGGGCATTGGCACAACGCATTTAGGGTAAATGTCAGTTGGTTTGGGGCGGGCCGTCACATTAGTCATATTAATAGTACAGGATATTCCCCCAAATTATCATTCCGAATCATTCCCATTTAATCCCAGTTTCGATCGTACGCATGTTTCAGCAATATTGACCTAGGCTCGAAGGTAGCCTAGGCTATAAAAATAAAAAGGAAATGAGAGAGGAAGAAGAACAAAAATAGGCATACAAAAACAGAAATAGACATATAATAACAACTAAACGGTAGAATAGGTGTATGGAAAATTACATGTAATTATAGCAGATCTGTTTTGGTATAAATCAGTTTCTTAGCAGGCATAGACTCAGATCCTATTTTTTAACATGTCAAGATTACTGTTAAATTTTTATATCTAAAAGTAACATGAACTCACAAAGATTGGATCTAAAGAATAGAGAATGATATGCTGGTATTGCAGAAGAGATTCTTATATATGTATAGGATGTTGTTGTAGAAGATAGTGTAATTCAATCCTAGCTGAGGTAGCATCTCCTTGTCTCCATTGTTTTAGGTGTAGAAACCAATAGAAATGTTGGCCTTTATATAGACTTTTTCCAATGAATCTAGCAAAGAAACAAGTCCAAGTTCAGGAAATGAACCTAGCCAGATCTGAGGTGGGTCGATCCAGGGGTCGACCCTAGGGTTTACAAACCCTTGAGTGGGTCGACCCATAGGTCGATCACCAACGGTTCTAAATACCGCGTTGGCCTCCCGCTTTTCGAATTCAAATAATTTTGAATATCTGGTCTTATTTGTTTATATATATTCCCCTTATATGTGTACAAACTTCTAACCTTAATATCTCCTTCATACGATATCTATTTTATGCAAACTTGGAGTCTATCTGAAGCAGAATTCCGAGACGAACACATTGGTATAGTCGGTTTTACTTATTTCCTAACATTTAATTAAATATTCTTTAGTTTATTAATGTTCTTTAAAATTAAGGAGTGTTACATTCTCCTCTAATTAAAGGATTTCATCCCCGAAATCTCCAAGTTTGAGAAGAATGTTATTGTCCTAACAACCACATCCATCTACTTATACATCATCCATAAGCATCCATTGTCCTTAAGATCTTTCTAATGCTTATATGAACATATGCGATAGTGTGTGTATATTTCCATACACTAATGCAAAAATCAGGCGGTCGACTTATTCAATTGACCTCCTAAATGCAATTTATGTTCGTGCCATGTAACCAAAATAAATGTAGATAATCCTAGTATAACATGTAAGCTCTATATGTGTGCACAATCATTTATCCAAACGCAACATACATATGATGATACATCCAATTTCATCCATAGAAAAGTTTTAATGCACCCACAATCGTATACAGTATGTAAGTGATTGAGCCGATCTAGTGCCTAATGTGTGTATATGCATTCACGAGCAACCACTAGCAAACACTTGCATCCATCAAACATAACATGTCTCAAACACATATTTACACCTATTGGTTTGTTCCTAAAGGTCAGAGGTTTGATCGATAGAATACACCCGAATGATAGAAGCAAGTACAAATAAAAGCTTGAAAAAGAAGTTAAGAACATACCCTTGAAAAGAAAAGGGTACGAAGCGCGAATCTTTTCCACAGTCTCCTAAGTTGCATCCTCGTTGTCTTCTCCCTATTGTACATTCATCAGCTTGATCTCTCTGTAATGTAACTTCTTAATCTCGTATCCAAGTATATGGGTATTAATACGTCTAACTGTCGCCTCCCTTTCTACTTTTACTTCTTCAAACATGCTTAGTTTCGCTACCTCTACCGTATCGTGCAGACATTTCCGCAAATAGGAAACATGGAAAACATCTTGAACACCTGCCCACCTCTCTGGTAGTCTCAACCTATAGGCCATCTGACCTATCCTCCCTACTATGGGAAATGCGCTACAAACCTTGGCGCCAATTTCCCTACAGATCCAAAGCATACCACATTCCTCAACGGTGTTACTTTGATGAAAACCATGCCTCTTACATCAAATTAAAATTAGTCCTTCTCTTATTGGCGTAGGACTTCAGCCCGTCCTGAGCTATATTCATCCGTCTGCTGATAAGTTCAGTCTTCTCTGAAGTCTCTCTAATCATCTTAGGTCCAAGTATAAGCCTACTAGAATCCCAACAACAAGTCGATGATATGCAAGGTCGTCCGTATAGTACCTCGAAGGGTGCCATGCAAATGCTACTCTAATAATTGTTGTTGTAGGCAAACTCCACCGATAGAAGGTGCTCCTCCCAAGTCCCTTCAAAGTCTAGGATACACAGCCTCAAAAGATCCTCAAGAACTCTACTCATCCCCTCAGTGTGTCCATCGGTCTGAGGGTGATATGCAGTGCTCAAACATAACTGTTTACTAATGCCTCTTGCAGGCTCTTCCTGAACTCACTAGTGAAGATGGGATCGTGATCACTCACTATGCGAGAAGGTGCTCCATGTACACGGACTATCTCACGAAGATAAACTGATGCCAACTGTGCTGCCATTCTCTTGCTCTTAACAGGAATAAAATGAGTGCTTTTAGTAAGCCTGATTACTATAACCCAGGTACTGGTATTGCCCTTCCTCGATCTAGGAAAAGCATCGATGAAATCCATAAAGTTGCTCTCCAACTTCCACTGTGGAACCTCCAACGGATGAAGTAAACCGCCGTCCTTTTTATGTTTATCTTTAACATGCTGGCATATTAAACATCGAGCTACGAGTTCCGCTACGCCATTCTTCATCCTAACCCATAAGAAAACCCTCTTCATATCTCAATACATCTTATCACCACCTGGATGGATAGACATCCTAGAATGATAGGATCCCTCAAGGACTGTCTTCAACATACTCCTAACTTGGGGAACACGAATCCTGCCATCTCATCATAGCCACCCTTTATCATCCACATAATACCTATTAAGGTGAGTAGAAGTCTCCCCTCTACTAAGCCTACCCAAGATGTCTGTTATCTATAGGTCCTCTCGCAGCGAAGAACTATCTGATCCATAAGAGTAGGTCGCACCTCCAGAGATGCCAACAAACTACGTGTAAGATTCGTAGATGGCCTAAAATCGAAGGTCGATATATACTCCAAACTCCGCCTCTCTATGAATAGAGGACTCAATGTCATCCTCTTCTACTCAATGCGTTCGCCACTACATTACCCTTTCCAGGGTTATAAAAAATCACAAATTCATAGGACGCTAGGAACTCCATCCATCTCTGCTGTCTCAAATTGAGATCCTTATGCGAGAACAGATACTTGAGTGACTTATGGTCCATGTATAACTCGAACCTTTCTCCCAAGAGATAATGCCGCCAAGTCTTAAGTGCGAACACTATAGCTTCCAACTCCAAGGTAGGGTAGTTCCTCTGATGAACGTTCAACTGTCTACTACCATAGCATACTACCTTTCCCTACTGCATCAAGACGACACCGAGCCCTGCAACATGCATCAGTATACATTGTGAACATCTTGCTCCCACCAGGAAATGTCAAAACTGGGAAGGTTGTCAGGGCCCTCTTTAATCACTGAAAAACATTCTCACAATCAATATTAAAAGAAAAGGTCAGATTCTTCTTCATCAGTCTAGTGAGTAGGGCTGATATCCTTGCGAAGTCCTTAATAAACTTCCTATAGTAGCCCACTAAACCAAGAAATCGTCTCACCTCCGTTGCACTTTTTAGAACTTTCCAATCTTGAACTTCAGCTACTTTCGTGGGATCCACTGCCATCCCATCCTCGAAAACCACATGCCCTAGAAATCTCACCTCATTTCTCCAAAAGTGACACCTGGAGAATTTCGCCTTAAGATGGTGTGCTCTAGAGTCCTCAAGACCTCCCCTAAATCTAGGACATGTTCTTCTTCTCTCTTCGAGAAAATCAGAATGTCATCCACAAAGAACACCACAAATTTATTCAAAAACTTCCTAAACACTCTGCTCATCAAATCCAAAAAATATGCGGGTGCATTCATTAAACGAAAAGGCACAACTAACCACTCAAAGAAGCCATTTCGAGTTCTGAAAGCGGTCTTATCAATACAATCCACGACCACCCTCAGCTGATGAAATCCCATCGCTAAATCTACCCATAAGAAAACAGATCCGCTAACAAGCTGATCAAACAGATCATCGCTCCTCAGGAGTGGGTGTCTATTCCTCTTAGTGAGCTTATTCAACTAATGTAATCAACACATAGACGAAGCAAGCCATCTGCTTTAGCTGCAAAGATGACAAGAGCACCCCATTCAGATATACTTTGCTTAATAAACCCCTTCTCAAGTAGTTCCTCTACTTGCTTGCTAAGCTCCCTCCTTTCCCTAGGAGCCATTTGGCACACATGCAATGCGACTGACTTCGCATTATCCACCAAGTATATCCGAAAATCAATCTCCCATCTCGGAAGTAAGCCCCTAACCTCATCAAAATCATCTGGATACTTATAGACTACTGGTACATATCGCAATCATCGACAGAAGCATCAAATGATTCTCTGAAACTAAGCATAACAAACCCCCTTGGGTTACAGGAAATCTCGAGAGTCCTCCCACAACAAATCAAAAGTCTAACGACCCCCCTCTTACAGTCTCGGATTGCACCGTACATGGCTAGCCAATCCATCCCTAGAATCAAAATGTAGCCCATAAAATCAAGCACATATGCGTCGCACTCGAACTCGACGCCTAACACAGATATCCTCAAACTCCGACAATCATAGACATATGATGTAACACCCCACTTCCGCCAGGGCCACTCTCGCAAGTACACTGGCTTTGGAGGGGTGTTGGACAAGGTAAACATGCATGAAGATATCACAAGACACAACATATGAGTAAAACAGAGTAAATAAAGCAGCGGATAAAATTACTATTTCAAAACCATAGTCAAGTTACATCAAAGTACTTAGTCATTATTTTCCAACTACTACAAGTCTAGAAACATAAACTGAAAACTGGAAATAACATAAAGTAAACTATCCCCAAAGTAGACGTGGTAAAGCCATAGCGAGCTCAAGTCCAAACCATACATGAGCTATCCAGAAAGCAAGCTAAAGATCCAAGCTAGGTGCTAGTGTTCCCACCCTGAGAACCTGGGGGGAAACGGAAGAAAAGAGGCGAAAGGAAAACATGTCAGTCAAAAAGACTGGTATGTCCTACCTACTATTAGTATAAAAACTAATGAAGTTAACTAGACATGTAAAACAGAGATGAAACATAGGATGATAACTGGCATGGTGAAAAGTTAACAAGATAGATCAAATGTGGCATCGCATATACAAGGTTAAGTTGCACCAAGTGTACTAGTATTCTAATCCATGTCAAGTACAAACAAGAAATGATCCCTTGGCCCAAAATTGGCCCAACATCATGAGATGACCTAAATCAAGGTCCAACTACATGGTCTAGTCGATCGGCTCCCTATAAGCCTAACTCGTCAAGTGTCGGTGTCATAAGGCCCAACCGCGAGATGTAGTCGACTATGCAAGGTCCACCCTAGGGTGTATCCAGGCCCTTGGGTGCCAACCACTGACACAAAACAAGCACGCACAGTCCAAGCCTACTGGTGCCCATGTCTGTCTTTCATCCTTGGACTATGTGCACGACCATAGTCCGTCGGAATCTACAATGGCGCACCTACCTAGCTGTCCCTTTTGGTCACTTACAATCAGCCCAGTAATCGTGCCCCACCCCTAGCCTAGACCCTAGGGTATCCCGATACTCCCTGGTGGGTTACTGCTGAAAAGGGCCCCGCAAACTAGGGTTTCTAATGGGTTAAGTGTGGTTAACCCTATCCAAACCATGTATCAAGTTGGTTAAGTATACCCAAGTGGTTCATGATTTAACCCCAACAATCCATCGTGTTCAATTGGTTAAGTATTCAAGTGGTCCATGACTTAACCCTACCATGTGGCATTAATTACTTAATGCACCCCAACCTCTCACATTAGACTTTGTTGTGGTTACTAGTTAAGCCGGGCGGGTCCGGGTAGCTTTACAGCACAACCTAGTCTAACCTCGGGTTTTAAGTGCGATATGACCAACTACTCATATTGGGTCCTATTGTTTGTAGCTACTAGTTAAGACGGTCGGTTCCAGGTAGATTTATGCTACAAACTCAACCCAACCTCGAGTTGGCCACTTTCATGTTTTCTACATGTCCACGTTCATGTTTTCAAGCATAATCACATGTCATATTTTCAAGTCATGTTTCATGTCATTTAAGTTTACCCATAACGTAACCCGATCACACGTAAGTTCACATCAACACAAATAGATCAAAAGGGGGAACATAAGAATATGACAAGGTGGGCATAAGATGGCAAAGTCTATCACAAGTTAAACATGGTGATATTTGAGGCAAAAGGAGTTCAACATACTAGCATATGGCCTCAACATGTATGCTAGCATAAAAGGTGACTTGGCCTCAAACATGACAATAACATAAATGTGATTTGGCCTCAAACATGTCAAATAGCATAAGGGTGATTTGGCCTCAAAACATGTATCACTTCAAACTTAGCAAATAAACTTGTGGGTAGCATGTAGTTCAACATCATATGCAAGTTAACATCAAGGTTATGAGAGGTTCTATGTTGCATTATGCATAACTACCAAGTTCTATGTTGCATTACGCATAACCACCAAATAAAGCTCATAGCTTTCTACCCAAAAATCAAGGTAAATGATACTAGGTTCATGATAGTGCCACAATCATAGATCAAAAGAGTCATACATGGATCTATGCATACAAATATAGCCCAAAGACAAGTATTATACCCAAAGGTCTCATTTCAACTTGCTACATGATCATATTAACTTCATAGTTTAAATCTAAGAGTAGAATAGGGCTTACAAATCGTGGCTATGAGAACTAGAATACAATAGAACAAGATAGAGACGTTGTAGAAGCTCTAGGAATGATGTAGCAACGCAAATAGCCTTGAGAATAAGTAGCTCCTTTGATAGAAAGAAGAAAGCTTGCTCCTTTTTGCCTTAGAAGCTCTCAAGATGAAGATGGAGGCCATGATTAGGGAGCATTTTGGCAGAATTTAGTTGTTAGGTTGATTTGTGATGGTTTAGGCTAGGCATTAGGGTGTTTTTATAGGTGTAGAGACTAGTTTAGGCCATAGGATTAACCCTAATTCAGATCTGAGCCACCAAATCACGTCACAAGCCAACAAAACAAGACCTAGGAGCCAAAACAGGTGAACCAGGCCAAACTGGCCCGACCACCCAGGTCGACAGGGGTGTCGACTGGGCAGTCGACACCAGCTGGGGCAAGTCGACTCCCAAGTCGACTTTGGGCTGGGCGGGAAATTTTCTCGCCCAATCTGTTTGGCTCCAGATTTGATTTTCGAACTATTTTTTAAACTCTGGATTTTCTGAAAACTTCGACGGGACATAACTGGGTCATACGGACTCCGATTTTCGAAAACTCGGACTGTATTTCGCGTATTTTTCTGAGACGAACGCAATGGCACAGCCCGTTTCCCTTGATTCTGATTTTAACATTTAATTCTGCCTTGATCGATGTTATAACATGTTATAAAAATTCAGGTTGTTACATTCTCCCCACCTTAAAGGATTTCGTCCCCGAAATCTCCAAGTTAGGAAGAACGTATCCTACCATCCATCATCCATCTACTCAAAACATCATCCACGAGCAGTCATTGTCCTTAAAAGATTCTAAATGTTGTATGATCATATGCGAAAGGTGTGTGTATATGTACTTATCTAATGCGAAAATCAGGCGGTTACTGATTCAGTAAACCTCCTTAATGCAAAGTATGTTAGTGAAATGAGTCCATATGTATGCAAATTCCTAACATAATTCATAATCTCTACATGAGTGCACATAACATTCATCCATATGCAACATCCACGTGACAACATAACAAGTTTCATCCATGAATGAGTATAAGCACTCATGCATATGCAGTATGAAAGTGTGTGAGCCGATCTTAGTGCCTAATGTGTATCATGCATCCATGAGTATCCACTTGCAAACACTTGCAACCACTTGCAAACATCAAGCATAACATGTTTCAAATACATGTTTCATCCAAAGGGTTTCTACCTAAGGTTCTCATGACAAGGTTAACGAGATAACAAGATAAACATGGATAGCAAAAGAAAGATATGCTAACTAGGGAAAGAGATTGAGAATGTACCCTAAAAAAGGAATGGATAAAGCCCACGCATCTTCTCCTCGGTTTCCCAAGTTGCATCTTCATCGGCTTCACTCCACTGAACCTTTACTAACTTGACTTCTCGATTCCTCAGCTTCTTGATCTCCGTTCCCAAGATACGAATCGGAGCTCGCCTCAAAGTTGCCTCTTTTTCTACCTCCACGTCTTCAAGAATGTTAGGCTCAACTACCTCGGCTGACTCATGTAGGCACTTTCGGAGATGCGAGACATGAAAAACATTGTGCACTCCGGCCAGCTTCTCGGGAAATTCCTCCTTATAAGCCATCTTCCCAATCCTCTCTAAGATAGGGAAGGGTCCTACGAACCTTGATGCTAGCTTCCCAACTGCTCCAAAACGAACCACATTTCGCAAAGGAGAAACCTTCACAAAGACCATATCTCCAACTTCAAACTCTAAGTCTGTCCTTCGCTTGTCTGCATAGGATTTGTGTCTGTCTTGGGCCGTTTTCATCCGCCTTCGAATCAACTCAACCTTCTCGGATGTGTCCCTTATCATGTCGGGCCCAAGTATAAGCTTATCCGTCGTCTCCCACCAACATGTTGGTGACTTGCACGGCCTCCCATACAAAGCTTCGAATGGTGCCATCCATATGCTTGCTTGGTAGCTGTTATTATAAGCAAACTCTACTAGAGGAAGGTGGTCTTCCCAAGTGCCACCAAAGTCAAGAATGCATAGCCTCAACAGATCTTCTAGTACCCTATTCACCCTTTCGGTCTGGCCATCCGTCTGTGGGTGATAGGCTGTACTTAGATTCAATCGCGTACCCATCGCTTCTTGCAAACTACTCCAAAATTGGCTAGTGAAGATTGGGTCACGATCGCTAACTATGCTAGAAGGAACTCCATGCAATCGCACTATCTCTCGAAGATAAACGGATGCTAGCCATGATGCGGTCCTCTTGCCCTTTACTGGAATGAAATGAGCGCTCTTCGTGAGTCTATCCACTATGACCAATATGCTAGTATTCCCCTTCCTTGATCTTGGCAATCCATCCACAAAATCCATAGAGATACTTTCCCACTTCCATAGCGGGACCTCCAATGGATGCAGTAGCCCACCGGGCTTCTTCGACTCGGCCTTTACTTGTTGGCAAACAATGCATCTAGAAACAAACTCTGCCACATCCTTTTTCATCCCATCTCAAAAGAAAATGCGCTTCATATCCGGGTACATCTTATCCCCTCCGGGGTGTATGGTCATCCTCGAGTGATGCGCCTCCTCAAGAACTTTATTTACTAAGTCTCCCACTCGTGGGACTCATAGTCTTCCTTCACGCCTTAGCCATCCCTTGTCATCAATAGTATATCTAGCGAGGTGACTCGACGTCTCACCCTGAATCAACTTGTCCATGATCTCGACTATCTACGGGTCTTCCTTCCGTGAAGCCCCAACTTGATCAAGAAGTGTAGGTCTAAGCTCGAGGGATGCTAACGAAACAGTCATCGACCCAACAGCAGGTGCAAAATCAAAGGTTGCCAAGAACTCTAGGCTCTTCATCTCAACAAACAAGGGACTCAAAGTTAACCTTCTTCTGCTTAGCGCATCCGCCACAACATTACCCTTGTCGGGGGTATAAGCTATATCGAAGTCATATGATGCCAAGAATTCCATCCACCTCTGCTACCTTAGATTCAAATATTTCTGCGAGAAGAGGTACTTGAGCGACTTATGATCGGTATATAACTCAAACCTTACGCCTAGAAGATAGTGGCGCCAGGATTTGAGTGCAAAGACGATCGCCGCCAACTCCAAATCATGAGTGGGATAGTTCTTCTCATGAACTTTGAGTTGCCTACTGTAACACCCCGTGTATTTTATAACAGTGAAATACACAAATTAAAGTATAATAAATTTCAAATCAAAGTATTAAGGGAAACGGGATATGCCATTGCGTTCGTCTCGGAAAAATACGCGAAATAGAGTCCAAGTTTTCGAAAAACGGAGCCCGTATGACCAAATTATGGCCCGATGAAGTTTCAGAAAATTCAAAGTTCGAAAACAGATTTGAATCTAAGCCCAATCAGAGTAGGCGGGAAAATTCCCGCCCAAACCCATAAGGTCGACCTAGGGGTCGACCCTAGGGTCGACTTGCCAGGCCAGGTCGACCTGGGAGTCGACCTAGGTGTCGACCTATCCAGGCAGGTCGACTCTAGAGTCGACCTGGGGGTCGACTGGGGAGTCGACCTGGCCCCGGAGCCAGGTTGAACCCAGCCCACCCTGGCTGGCCTAGTCTGTTTTTGGTCGATTTTCTGAGCCTTGCCTTGTCACTAGGGCTAGGTGTCAGCTCCTGGTTGGTCTCTCCTTTGAACGAACGGCTATTATTGAACCAAGCTTCATCGACGGTCTAAATCGACTCACAAACTCTATAAAAAGGACCTAAGACTAACCCTAATTCACTTAAACTAAAATGGAGATAAGACCATCATGCTGCTGAGGAGAGACTGAGGATAGCCGTCAGAAACAGAGAGACAATTAGGGGATAAATCAAAAGCTTAAAGCAACGTTAATCAAATTAAAGCAACGCCTACAACAAAGGATAGCATCTCCAAATTCAGAATTCAGATTCCTGAATTGAAGATTCGTCATACGTTGTAAGTAGAGTGCTATTCCGATGTGAATTAAATAATTGTGTTGATTTGTGTAAAGTAAGAAATGGAATTGTGGCGATAATAATTTATATTTGTATGTTGCTTTGATGCTAAACGATTTGGGAATATTATAGTATACGATTGGATATTTGCAAGTACGCGATTTGCATTGGAAGTTAACAATGAAATGGAATTGTGGCGATAATAACTTATGTTTGTATGTTATTTTGATTCTAAACGATTTGGCAATGCTATGGTGTAAGATTAGATTCATACAAGTATATGGTTTATGTTGACAACCAAATGTTGTGGAATTTTAATTGGGATTCATGCAAGCATATGATTCATATTGAAAACTACATGTTTATGGTAGTTATTTACAACACCCATTTGATAATTGCAAGTATATGATTCATGTTGAAAATAACAACGATATGTTGCAATAGTTTATTTAAAATTCATGCAAGTATATGATTTATTGTTATGCCAACATGATGTATAATCCTATGGTTATCTTTAGTGTAATTTGATCCACTTAAGTATTATGATTCATATGAAGGTTATGTTGGAATTGGCATCATAGTTCAAGTATAAAAACCATGATTTTGTGATAGTGACAAAAGCAAGCGTCTTTGTAAGCTTGTATTAATTTTATGAACATAACTAAAATATGTTTGTTATTATGCCTAGTTGAAAACATGTTTTTAGGCTTATGTTGTTATCATAATCATATGATAATGTATTTGACACATAAGTTACATTAGAATTACACTAGAATTACTTACAAGTTACATAGATAAGATAAAAACCATGATTATATGAATAGTAGGATTCATGTTCAATTATGTTTATGCCATGACTATATGAATAGAAGGACTCATGTTCAATTATGATTATGCCATAATTATATGATCAGAATGGTTCATGTTTAAGTACTATTTATGCCATGACTACATGAATAGAATGATTCATGTTTTGTTTATACCATGATTATGTGAATAGAACGATTTATGTTTAAGTATTGCTTATATTATATGTTGTTACAATTGCAAGTTCACACGTGCCTACCTTATGTTAATTGAATCGTTATGTTGCAAGTTCATGCGTTCACACTCCCCTTTTTATGTTACCTTATAAACACCATGTTATAAGCCTCCCCTTTTCATATGGCTAAATTGGGTTTAAGTGTTAAACCCAAAACACCTTAAATTGGAGCGAACGTATAAAACGGGGGTAATGACGTTTGGGCTAAAATATAGAACATATGTGTTGGCATGTTTGACGCATGCCAACAACCTTGAAAACCAATTAAGTGGCATAAATAAATCTTAATCAAAAAAGATGAATTTGAATAATGGGCCGCAAATATTTACATATAAAAAGAAAAGAGACAAATATGTAAATGTAGAAAATATGATGTGTTTAACCCGAGGTTGGATTGAGTTGTGATGTAAACCTGCCCGGAACCGCCCGGCTGTCCTGTAGTCACAACATTACCTATCCAATGTGGGTGGTTAAACACAGAGCCCAATAAGGACCCGAGGTTAGACTGAGTTGTGACGTAAGACTGCCCGGACCTAACCAGCAACAGGCAGCCACAACAATACCTGTCAAATGTGAGAGGTCAAGGCTTTAATAAGACAATTAAGGCTGAGTCAGGATTGATAGGATTAAGTGAATTAAGACTTAATCAAAATAGAACATGCTAAACTAAACAGACTGATTGGGGGTTAGGTTTATAAAACACTTAACCAACTTAGCATGTTGGCTAGAAATAGAAAACCTAGTAGCGGGGGACCCTTTTCAGCAGTAACCCTACAAGGTATCATGATACCCTGAAACTAGGCAGGGTAGGGCACGATTACTGGGCTGACTGTAAGAGGTCAAATCGACGGCGGTGGTGCAGCAGTGTAGGTTCTAACGGGGTGCGGGCGTGCACACACTCCGGCGCAGAAAAATAAGGCACGGGGCACCAGTAACATACCTGTGCATTCTAGGGTTGTGTCGGGCCGCCACCATGGGACTTGATACACCCCATGGTGGGACCGGCATAGGTAACTACAACATCGGGGGCCGTAAGACACATGTAACTACGCGAGTAGGAGCCGATCATCATAAAATGGATCACTTCACCCTGATTATGGGGTGCCTGTTGGGAACTAGTTTATATGGGTATAGAGATTAATATGGGGTACGATAGTATATTCGACCCTAGACAACTTAACTTAGTTTACGGTGCTTCCCCATTTCTAGTTTATACTTATCATACCCAGTTCTTTATTCATAGACTGAATAGTCCTAGACTTACTCAGGCTTTATGTCTGACTCTACTTTTCTTTCGTCTTCTTTTCTTCCGTTTCCTCCCCCCCCCCCCAGGTCCACAGGGAGGGAATACCGCAGCTTAACCAGCCTTCATATCCAGCTTGAAGAGAAAGAATGTATTGCTTGGATCTTTTCGTTTCGGACTATGGCTTTGGACAGCAATTATGGGACTTTTGCAGTTTATTTATGTTTTCTTTATGCTTCTTTAAATAATGTAATCAAGACAGTTATGATTTTGGAAGTATTGTAAGACAATTATGGCATGGTTTGTGTAACACGTATTTTGATGAAATAAAAGTTGTTGTTTTCCGCTGTTCAAAAATATGTGTTCTTATATCTGTCTTGTATATCTATGACTTATACTTATAAAACCTCCACCAAAATTAGGGCATTCCCTTTGAGAGTGACCCTAACGGATGTGGGGTGTTTCACTTGGTATCAGAGCATAGGTTTACCAGATAAGATAAAAAGTTTTGAAAATTTATTTCCCAAAAAGAAATTTAAAGAAGCATTTTTAAGATAAAATATTATTTTATTTTAAAAGGCAAAGTCCCCACCAAAGCCATAGGAACTATCTCTTATCCTTCGTTTTGAATCTATCCTTTTTGTTTCAGCATGTCCAAAGAACTTAACTTGCCAGAGGGTGTACCAATACCAGGTTGGTTTAGACGGTTCTTATAAGCAAGGGCCACTCAGCCAGGTCCTACCGTTCCTCCTCCCCCAGCTGCAGGAAATCATCCAGTTGCAGCAGTACCTCTTCCTCCACCTCCTCCATGGGGAAACACCTTTGCTAAGATATGTAAAGATTTTAAAGCTATGGGAGGAAAGGATTTTCATGGAACTGAGTCCTTCGTGGCAGCTAGAAATTGGCTGAAAGAAACCGAGGACTTATTCATCATCTTTGAGGTAGAGGATAGACAGAAAGTACAACTGGCAGTATGGCTACTTAAAGGCGAGGCTTCCTACTGGTGGGAAGTCACTAATGCAGAAAGACCAGTAGAAACATGGGAGGACTTTAGGGCAAGGTTTGAGGCTAAATTTCTCTCAGACGCGGAAAGGAGTTTGCAATTGGAAAAATTCTTATTTCTTAAGCAAGGGAACAAGACCGTCAAAGAGTATGTTAATCAGTTCGATGAGCTGGCTAGGTTCGGACTGGACCTAGTCAACACCCCGCACAAGAAGGCTCTCCGTTTTGTCAAAGGGTTGAATGAGCCATTTTAATCAGTTCGATGAGCTGGCTAGGTTCGGACTGGACCTAGTCAACACCCCGCACAAGAAGGCTCTCCGTTTTGTCAAAGGGTTGAATGAGCCATTACACTGTTTGGCCATGACCCATATACCCATGGGAGCTACGTATGAAAGGTTGGTACATAAGGCATTGCTGAACGAAGAGGATAAGGGCAAGAAGGAGACAAAGGCAGAAAACTCTCAAGGGAAGAAAGAGGATTTGCAGCCTAAGAAGACAGACTTTAAGAAGGGCGGGAAAGGCAATAAAGAGAAGAGGAAGTGTAATTTCTGTGGCAAAGTGGGGCACTTAGTGAAAGATTGCCGGAAAAAGAAGGCCAAGATGAATGGTGGGTGCTTTTCTTGTGGTGAGACATGCCACATGGCTAAGGACCACCCAAAGAAACGAGGACAGGGGCAGAGGGCTGGATCCACCTCAGGGGCACAAGTTCATGTGCTAGAGGCGCCACCTCTGCAACAGCGAGGTATAAATACTTCTGTAGAAAGTGTAGTTTATCTTTATGATCACCCCATTCACACTTTATTTGATTCTGGCGCATCACAGTCCTTTATCTCGTCTGCTTTAGTAGAATCTCTGCACCTAAAAACTAGTATAGTAGAGGACCCCTTAATTGTTTCAAACCCAATTGGGGGCCCAGCTCATTTGTCTATGATCTGTTTGGGATTGAAAATTTCTATTCTAAGCATAGAATTTCAATGTAGTGCCTTTGTTTTGGGCTTTTCGGGATATGGTTTGATTTTGGGCTTGGATTGGCTATCCAGTAATGGGGCCATCCTTGATTGTGAGAAAAGGGTTGTTAGGCTCCTAACCCAGCTCGGTAACACTTTGGAAATTTCTTGTAATCCCTCGTATACGGTTATGCTTAGTTACCTTGAATCGCTAGATGCCTCCGTTGAAAATTTGCAATCGGTTAGAGTGGTCCGGGAATATCCGGATGTCTTCGAAGAGGTGAAGGGCTTGCCTCCGAAGCGGGAGATAGACTTCCACATATATCTTGTAGATAATGCAAAGCCCGTTGTGTTGCCCGTTAGACACATGACTCCACGTGAAAGGAAAGAGCTTAGTAAACAGATTAAAGAGCTTCTAGAAAAGGGGTTCATTAGGAGGAGCATTTCAGAATGGGGCGCTCCAGTAGTGTTCGCTACAAAGGCGGATGGTTCACTCCGTCTATGTGCTGACTATAGGGAGCTCAACAAGCTAACGAAAAAGAATAGGCACCCTCTCCCCAGAATTGACGATTTGTTTGATCAGCTTGTAGGAGCGTCTGTTTTCTCCCAACTCGATTTAGCGACCGGTTGTCATCGGCTAAGGGTGGCTGAAGATAGTATCGATAAAACGACATTCAGAACCCCAGATGGCTTCTTTGAATGGCTTGTCATGCCTTTCGGCTTGACAAATGCACCTGCTTACTTCGTGGACCTGATGAGTAGGGTATTTAGAGATTTCCTCAATAAGTTTGTAGTAGTCTTCGTAGACGATATCCTTATCTTCTCAAAGAGTGAAGAGGAACATGCTCAGCACTTAAGGGCAATCATGGAAACTCTGCGAGTCCATCAGCTAAAAGCCAAATTCTCCAAATGCCACTTTTGGAGAGAAGAAGTGAGGTTCCTTGGGCACATAGTATCCAAACAAGGGTTAGCAGTGGACCCTGCTAAGGTAGTGGCGGTACAGGATTGGAAGACACCAAGGAATGCAACTGAGGTCCGAAGTTTTCTAGGACTAGCAGGTTTCTATCGAAAGTTCATAAGGGATTTTGCGAAAATCTCAGCTCCGCTCACAAAGTTGACCAAGAAGAGTCTAGTGTTCAATTGGGACTTGGATTGCGAGTTTGCTTTCCAGCGACTGAAAAGGGCTCTTACAACAGCCCCGGTTTTAACGTTGCCAGATGGAAGCAAGATGTTCACAGTTTATACAGATGCATGTGGGACAGGGCTAGGCGCTGTCTTAATGCAAGAAGGAAGGGTAGTAGCTTATGGCGGAAGACAATTGAAAGTGCACGAAAAGAACTACCCGACCCACGATCTTGAATTAGCTGCCATCGTCTTTGCACTCAAGTATTGGCGACACTATCTCCTAGGTGAGAAGTTCGAACTTTACACTGACCATAAATCGTTGAAATACCTTTTCTCGCAGAAGGACCTTAACTTGAGGCAACATAGATGGATGGAGTTTCTTGCCTCGTATGATTTCGAGATCTCCTATACTCCGGGCAAAGGCAACGTAGTGGCAGACGCGTTGAGTAGAAGGAAACTAACCCTAAGCCCGCTGTTTGTTGAGAGACAAAGCCTAGAGTTTATAGCCAGCTTTGACTTTAGGCCCTCCTCCGATTTTGTACTAGGCTTGCTAGCATCTCTCGAAGTACGCCCGACATTAGTGGACTCGATAGGGACAACACAACGCGAGGACCCTCAGCTTGCGGAGACGATTGATAGGCTAATTAGGGGTGAGACTTCAAGTCACCTCAACAGATACTCCATCGACGATAAGGGTTGGCTAAGGCGAGACGGAAGACTATGCGTCCCACAGACAAGGGATTCAGTAAAGAAGGTTCTCGAGGAAGCACATCACTCCAAGATGACGATACACCCAGGCGGAGATAAAATGTACAAGGACATAAAAAGAACTTTCTTTTGGAACGGCATGAAGAAGGACGTGGCAGAATTCGTTTCTAAGTGTATGGTGTGCCAACAGGTTAAGGCGGAACAGAAAAAGCCTGGCGGTCTGCTACATCCTCTAGAGGTCCCGCAGTGGAAGTGGGATAGCATCTCAATGGACTTCATCGATGGGCTGCCTAGGTCTAGGAGAGGCAACACTAGCATTTGGGTAATAGTGGACAGGCTTACTAAAAGCGCCCACTTTTTACCTGTCAAAAGTAAAAGAACTGCCTCATCCCTAGCATCTCTTTACCTCAAGGAAATCGTTCGACTCCATGGAATACCAACCAGCATTGTTAGTGACCGAGACCCTATCTTCACCAGTGAGTTCTGGCGGAGTCTGAAAGAAGCGGTAGGCACACAGTTATGCTTGAGCACAGCCTATCATCCCCAAACCGACGGCCAAACAGAAAGAGTGAACAGAGTTTTGGAGGACCTTCTAAGACTGTGCGTCCTTGACTTCGGAGGGACATGGGAAGACCATCTTCCTTTGGTGGAATTTGCCTACAACAACAGCTATCAAGAAACCATCGGAATGGCGCCCTTCGAAGCTTTATATGGAAGACCATGCCGATCACCCACTTGTTGGTGGGAGTCTACTGATAAGCTCATACTTGGACCAGATATGATCCGAGAGACTTCTGAAAAAGTAGACTTAATAAGAAGAAGGATGAAGACGGCCCAAGACAGACAAAAGTCCTACGCCGACAAGAGGAGGACCGACCTTGAATTTGAGGTTGGGGACAGAGTTTTTCTTAAGGTATCTCCGCTAAGGAACGTTGTTCGTTTTGGAACCACAGGAAAGATAGCACCAAGGTTCGTAGGGCCATTCCCTATCATTGAGAAAATTGGGGAAATGGTCTATTGATTAGAGCTACCCGAAAAATTGGTCGGAGTTCACAACGTCTTTCACGTTTCACATCTCCGAAAATGTCTACATGAGTCTGCTGAAGTGGTAGAGCCAAATATCCTAGAAGAAGCTGAAGTGGAACGCGAAGCAACCATAAGGAAAGTTCCAACCCGCATATTAGGAACGGAAGTGAAGAAGCTACGCAACCGCGAAGTCAAGCTCGTCAAAGTTCAGTGGAGCGACGCCGAAGGAGATGCAACTTGGGAAACTGAAGCTAGAATACGCGCAGCCTACCCTTTTCTTTTCGAGGGTACATCTTTGATCTTTCTTTTTCCTTAAGTTGCGCTTTTATCTATCTTTTTAGGTATATCACCTCGACCTTATCTTTTAGGAAGAAACCCTTTGGATGGAAACATGTAATTGAAACATGTTATGGATGATGATTGCAAGTGGTTGCAAGTGATTGCTAGTGGTTGCTCGTGGTTGCATATACACACACAATCTAGGTTTTAGATCGGCTCAATCACTTCATATTGCATATGCATATATGTTTGCATTCGTATATGGTTGAACTTTAATGTGTTGTCATATGGATGTTGCATTTGTATGAATGATTGTGCACTCATGTTGAATCATGAATAGGAGGATTTGCATACATAATGGATTCATAGCACTTACATAATTCGCATTAAGGAGGTCAACTGAATCAGTAGACCGCCTGATTTTGCATTAGATAAGTACATGTACACACACACTTCGCATATTATCATGAAGCATTAGAAGTCGTTTAAGGACAATGGATGCTCGTGTTTGATGGATGAGTAGATGGATGTTTGGATGTTAGGATGTACATTCTTCCTGAACTTGAAGATTTCGGGACGAAATCCTTTTATGTGGGGGAGAATGTAACACCCCGTGTATTTTATAACAGTGAAATTCACAAATTAAAGTATAATAAATTTCAAATCAAAGTATTAAGGGAAACGGGATATGCCATTGCGTTCGTCTTGGAAAAATACGCGAAATAGAGTCCAACTTTTCGAAAAACGGAGCCCGTATGACCAAATTATGGCCCGATGAAGTTTCAGAAAATTCAAAGTTCGAAAACAGATTTGAATCTCAGCCCAATCAGAGTAGGCGGAAAAATTCCCGCCCAAACCCACAAGGTCGACCTGGGGGCCGACCCTAGGGTCGACCTGCCAGGCCAGGTCGATCTGGGAGTCGACCTAGGTGTCGACCTGCCCAGGCAGGTCGACTCTAGAGTCGACCTGGGGGTCGACTGGGGAGTCGACCCGGCCCCTGAGCCAGGTCGAACCAAACCCACCCTGGATGGCCTAGTCTGTGTTTGGTCGATTTTCTGAGCCTTACCTTGTCACTAGGGCTAGGTGTCAGCTCCTGGTTGGTCTCTCCTTTGAACGAACGGCTATTATTGAACCAACCTTCATCGACGGTCTAAATCGACTCACAAACTCTATAAAAAGGACCTAAGACTTACCCTAATTCACTTAAACTAAAATGGAGATGAGACCGTCATGCTGCTGAGGAGAGACTGAGGATAGCCGTCAGAAATAGAGAGACAATTAGGGGATAAATCAAAAGCTTAAAGCAACGTTAATCAAATTAAAGCAACGCCTACAACAAAGGATAGCATCTCCAAATTCAGAATTCAGATTCCTGAATTGAAGATTCGTCATACGTTGTAAGTAGAGTGCTATTCTGATGTGAATTAAATAATTGTGTTGATTTGTGTAAAGTAAGAAATGGAATTGTGGCGATAATAATTTATATTTGTATGTTGCTTTGATGCTAAACGATTTGGGAATTTTATAGTATACGATTGGATATTTGCAAGTACGCGATTTGCGTTGGAAGTTAACAACGAAATGGAATTGTGGCGATAATAACTTATGTTTGTATGTTATTTTGATTCTAAACGATTTGGCAATGCTATGGTGTAAGATTGGATTCATACAAGTATATGGTTTATGTTGACAACCACATGTTGTGGAATTTTAATTGGGATTCATGCAAGCATATGATTCATATTGAAAACTACATGTTTATGGTAATTATTCACAACACCCATTTGATAATTGCAAGTATATGATTCATGTTGAAAATAACAATCATATGTTGTAATAGTTTATTTAAAATTCATGCAAGTATATGATTTATCGTTATGCCAACATGATGTATAATCCTATGGTTATCTTTAGTGTAATTTGATCCACTTAAGTATAGTGATTCATATGAAGGTTATGTTGGAATTGGCATCATAGTTCAAGTATAAAAACCATGATTTTGTGATAGTGACAAAAGCAAGCGTCTTTGTAAGCTTGTATTAATTTTATGAACATGACTAAACTATGTTTGTTATTATGCCTAGTTGAAAACATGTTTTTAGGCTTATGTTGTTATCATAATCATATGATAATGTATTTGACACATAAGTTACATTAGAATTACACTAGAATTACTTACAAGTTACATAGATAAGATAAAAACCATGATTATATGAATAGTAGGATTCATGTTCAATTATGTTTATGCCATGACTATATGAATAGAAGGACTCATGTTCAATTATGATTATGCCATAATTATACGATTAGAATGGTTCATGTTTAAGTACTATTTATGCCATGACTACATGAATAGAATGATTCATGTTTTGTTTATACCATGATTATGTGAATAGAATGATTTATGTTTAAGTATTGCTTATATTATATGTTGTTACAATTGCAAGT
Organism: Allium sativum; assembly: GCA_030737875.1. Taxonomy (NCBI): domain Eukaryota; kingdom Viridiplantae; phylum Streptophyta; class Magnoliopsida; order Asparagales; family Amaryllidaceae; genus Allium; species Allium sativum. The sequence goes on from CM060913.1 coordinate 404,221,063, forward strand.
TCACATGTGCCTACCTTATGTTAATTGAATCGTTATGTTGCAAGTTCATGCGTTCACACTCCCCTTTTTATGTTACCTTATAAACACCATGTTATAAGCCTCCCCTTTTCATATGGCTAAATTGGGTTTAAGTGTTAAACCCAACACACCTTACAATTGGAGCGAACGTATAAAACGGGGGTAATGACGTTTGGGCTAAAATATAGAACATATGTGTTGGCATGTTTGACGCATGCCAACAACCTTGAAAAACAATTAAGTGGCATAAATAAATCTTAATCAATAAAGACGAATTTGAATAATGGGCCGCAAATATTTACATATAAAAAGAAAAGAGACAAAATATGTAAATGTAGAAAATACGATGTGTTTAACCCGAGGTTGGATTGAGTTGTGATGTAAACCTGCCCGGAACCGCCCGGCTGTCCAGTAGTCACAACAATACCTATCCAATGTGGGTGGTTAAACACAGAGCCCAATAAGGACCCATGGTTAGACTGAGTTGTGGCGTAAGACTACCCGGACCCAACCGGCAACAGGCAGCCACAACAATACCTGTCTAATGTGAGAGGTCAAGGCTTTAATAAGAAAATTAAGGCTGAGTCAGGATTGATAGGATTAAGTGAATTAAGACTTAATCAAAATAGAACATGCTAAACTAAACAGACTGATTGGGGGTTAGGTTTATAAAACACTTAACCAACTTAGCATGTTGGCTAGAAATAGAAAACCTAGTAGCGGGGGACCCTTTTCAGCAGTAACCCTACAAGGTATCATGATACCCTGAAACTAGGCAGGGTGGGGCACGATTACTGGGCTGACTGTAAGAGGTCAAATCGACGGCGGTGGTGCAGCAGTGTAGGTTCTAACGGGGTGCGGGCGTGCACACACTCCGGCGCAGAAAAATAAGGCACTGGGCACCAGTAGCATACCTGTACATTCTAAGGTTGTGTCGGGCCGCCACCATGGGACTTGATACACCCCATGGTGGGACCAGCATAGGTAACTACAACATCGGGGGCCGTAAGACACATGTAACTACGCGAGTAGGAGTCGATCATCATAAAATGGATCACTTCACCCTGATTATGGGGTGCCTGTTGGGAACAAGTTTATATGGGTACAGAGATTAATATGGGGTACGATAGTATATTCGACCCTAGACAACTTAACTTAGTTTACGGTGCTTCCCCATTTCTAGTTTATACTTATCATACCCAGTTCTTTATTCATAGACTGAATAGTCCTAGACTTACTCAGGCTTTATGTCTGACTCTACTTTTCTTTCGTCTTCTTTTCTTCCGTTCCCCTCCCCCCCTAGGTACACATGGAGGGAATACCGCAGCTTAACCAGCCTTCATATCCAGCTTGAAGAGAAAGAATGTATTGCTTGGATCTTTTCGTTTCGGACTATGGCTTTGGACAGCAATTATGGGACTTTTGCAGTTTATTTATGTTTTCTTTATGCTTCTTTAAATAATGTAATCAAGACAGTTATGATTTTGGAAGTATTGTAAGACAATTATGGCATGGTTTGTGTAACACGTATTTTGATGAAATAAAAGTTGTTGTTTTCCGCTGTTCAAAAATATGTGTTCTTATATCTGTCTTGTATATCTGTGACTTATACTTATAAAACCTCCACCAAAATTAGGGCATTCCCTTTGAGAGTGACCCTAACGGAGGTGGGGTGTTTCACCTACCCCCAAAGCATATCACTCTACCTTCTTGCATCAGGACAGCGCCTAATCCCGTGCCACATGCATCGGTGTACACGGTAAACAACTTCCCTCCATCGGGTAATGCTAGAACTGGAGCTGTGGTGAGGGCTTTCTTGAGCCTTTGAAAAGCAAGCTCACACTCTAAGTCCCATGCAAAGACTAAGTTCTTCTTCGTTAACTTAGTAAGAGGGGCTGAAATCCTAGCGAAGTCCTTAATGAACTTCCTATAAAATCCTGTCAGACCGAGAAAGCTTCTCACTTCAGTTGCATTCTTCAGAACTTTCCAATTTTGTACCGCTACCACTTTAGCGGGATCCACAGCTAAGCCCTGCTTAGAAACTATATGCCCAAGGAACAGAACTTCCTTTCTCCAGAAATGGCATTTAGAGAACTTGGCTTTCAGCTGATGAGCTCTAAGCGTATCCATAACCTCCTTGAGGTGTGTAGCATGCTCTTCCTCGTCCTTAGAGAAGACCAGAATATCATCCACGAAGACAACCACAAACTTGTTAAGGAACTCCTTGAACACCCTACTCATCAAATCAACAAAGTATGCGGGTGCATTAGTCAAACCGAACGGCATGACTAACCATTCAAAGAATCCATCTGGAGTCCTAAACGCAGTCCTATCAATACTATCCTCAGCCACTCTAAGCTGATGGAATCCGGTGGCTAGATCGAGCTGAGAGAAAACAGAAGCACCAACAAGCTGGTCAAAGAGATCATCAATCCTCAGTAACGGGTGTCTATTCTTCTTTGTCAGCTTGTTCAACTCACGATAATCAACACATAGACAAAGTGAACCATCCGCCTTAGTAGCGAATACCACCGGAGCACCTCATTCTGAAATGCTTCGCCTAATGAAATTTTTCTCAAGCAACTCCTTGATTTGCTTGCTAAGCTCTCTTCTTTCTCGCGGGGCCATGTGCCTAACAGGCAATGAAACTGGCTTGGCATTATCAACCAGATAAATACGGAAGTCTATCTCGCGTTTAGGGGGTAGCCCCTTCACCTCATCAAAAACATCAGGATATTCTCGGACCACCCTCACAGATTGAAGATTGTCAATAGACGAGTCGAGGGATTCAAGATAACATAACATGACGGGATCTAGAGGGTTACAATAAATCTATAGGGTATTGCCAAGGCGAGTCATAAGCCTCACTACCCTATGCTCACAATCGAGAATGGCTCCATAACTGGACAACCAATCCATGCCCAAAATCAACCTGTATCCCATGAACCCGAGAACATAAGCATTGCATGTGAATTCTACGGTCAAGATAGAAATCCTCAAATCCATACCAATCATAGATAGATGGGCGGAACCCCCAATTGGATTTGAAACACTAACGGAATCCTCAACTAGACTAGTACTTAGATGCAAACTTTCAACAATGTCAGAAGAAATAAAGGTATGCGACGCACCAGAATCAAATAAAGTTCGAACAGGAAAACCAGAAATGTAAACAAGGCTTTCTACAGAAATACTACCTCGGTCCGGAACTGGAACAGTGTTGAGAGCATGCATCTACCCTCCAGAAGGTCCTGCTCGCTGAGTCTATCCTTGCCCCTGCCCTTGCTTCTTTGGGCAATCCTTACTGAAGTGTCCAGACTCTCCGCAATGAAAGCATTCTCCCAACTTCCTCTTCTTCTTCCTACAATCTTTGGCTATGTGTCCAGTGATCCCACAGAAGTTGCACTTTCTTGTGTCCTTTGCCTTGTTGTTGTTGGCCTTGTTACCCTTGTTGTTCTTGTTGTTCTGATTACTCTGGTTGCTCTGATTGCTCTGGTTGCCTCCCCACTTGGAGTCCGCCTTCTTGGTTTGAGTCTCATTAGGCTTGACTCCTTTCTTGCCATTCTTATCATCTCCTTGAAGCAAGGCCATATCCACTAAGCTCTCAAAAGTGGACCCCATGGGTATATGAGACATGGCTAAACCATGTAATGGCTCATTCAATCCTCGTGCAAAGCGTAGAGCCTTCTTCTGAGGTGTGTTAACCATGTCTAAACCGGATCGAGCAAGCTGGTTAAACTTATTCACATACTCCCTCACTGTCATGTCCCCTTGCTTCAAAGATATAAACTTCTCCATTTGCAGATTCTCCTCAGCAGATGATAGAAACTTAAGCCCAAACCTCATCCTAAAGTCGGCCCAAGTCACTATAGACCTAGTAGCGTTGGTGACCTCCCACCAATAAGCAGCTTCCTCTTTCAATAGCCATACTGCCAACGGAACTTTCCTACGGTCATCCACATCAAAGATAGCAAAAAGGTCTTCAGTTTCCTTTAACCGGTTTCTTGCCTCCACATAAGTCTCTGTCCCAACAAAATTCTTGCCACCCATCGCCTTAAAATCTTTGCAAATCTTTGTGAAATCCGCTTGTGGATGCTGAGGAGGAGGAACCTCAGGTACGGGAGGAGGAGTGGGACTGTTTGCTGGGCCCGCATCGTTGGCCCTAGCTTCCAAGTACCTTCGGAACCATCCGGGTATGGGTACTCCCACGGGAAGGTTAAGATCAGCCATGCTGAAAAAGGAAAAGATAGATTTAGAACGAGGAAACAAAGGATAGTGCTAATGGCTTTTGGGGAATAGCCTTTGAAAATAAACTAGACTTTTCTTGGAAAAATACTTAATTGGTTTTGAAAATAGTTTTTCAAAAGGGTTTTTAAAACTTTTGTCCGGTCTAGTAAAACCTTACGCTCTGATACCAAATGTAACACCCCACTTCCCCAGGGTCACTCTTGCAAGTACACTGGCTTTGGAGGGGTGTTGGACAAGGTAAACATGCATGAAGATATCACAAGACAGAACATATGAGTAAAACAGAGTAAATAAAGCAGCGGATAAAATTACTATTTCAAAACCATAGTCAAGTTACATCAAAGTACTTAGTCCTTATTTTCCAACTACTACAAGTCTAGAAACATAAACTGAAAACTGGAAATAACATAAAGTAAACTATCCCCCAAAGTAGACGTGGTAAAGCCATTGCGAGCTCAAGTCCAAACCGTACATGAGCTTTCCAGAAAGTAAGCTAAAGATCCAAGCTAGGTGTTAGTGTTCCCACCCCGAGGAACTGGGGGGGGGGGGGGAGGTGAACGGAAGAAAAGAGGCGAAAGGAAAACAGGTCAGTCAAAAAGACTGGTAAGTCCTACCTACTATTAGTATAAAAACTAATAAAGTTAACTGGACATGTAAAACAGAGATGAAACATAGGATGATAACTGGCATGGTGAAAAGTTAACAAGATAGATCAAATGTGGCATCGCATATACAAGGTTAAGTTACACCAAGTGTACTAGTATTCTAATCCATGTCAAGTACAAACAAGAAATGATCCCTTGGCCCAAAATTGGCCCAACATCATGAGATGACCTAAATCAAGGTCCAACTACACGGTCTAGTCGATCGGCTCCCTATAAGCCTAACTCATCAAGTGTCGGTGTCATACGGCCCAACCGCGAGATGTAGTCGACTGTGCAAGGTCCACCCTAGGGTGTATCCGGGCCCTAGGGTGCCAATCGCTGACACAAAACAAGCACGCACAGTCCAAGCCTACCGGTGCCCATGTCTGTCTTTCATCCCCGGACTATGTGCACGACCATAGTCCGCCGGAGTCTACAATGGCGCACCTACCTAGCCGTCCCTTTTGGTCACTTACAATCAGCCCAGTATTCGTGCCCCACCCTTAGCCTAGACCCTAGGGTATCCCGATACTCCCTGGTGGGTTACTGCTGAAAAGGGCCCCGCAAACTAGGGTTTCTAATGGGTTAAGTGTGGTTAACCCTATCCAAACCATGTATCAAGTTGGTTAAGTATACCCAAGTGGTTCATGACTTAACCCCAACAATCCATCGTGTTCAATTGGTTAAGTATTCAAGTGGTCCATGACTTAACCCTACCATGTGGCATTAATTACTTAATGCACCCCAACCTCTCACATTAGACTTTGTTGTGGTTACTAGTTAAGCCGGGCGGGTCTGGGTAGCTTTACACCACAACCTAGTCTAACCTCGGGTTTTAAGTGCGATATGACCAACTACTCACATTGGGTCCTATTGGTTGTAGCTACTAGTTAAGCCGGTCGGTTCCGGATAGATTTATGCTACAAACTCAACCCAACCTCGAGTTGGGCACTTTCATGTTTTCTACATGTCATGTCCATGTTCATGTTTTCAAGCATAATCACATGTCATATTTTCAAGTCATGTTTCATGTCATTTAAGTTTACCCATAACGTAACCCCATCGCACGTAAGTTCGCATCAACACAAATAGATCAAAAGGGGGAACATAAGAATATGACAAGGTAGGCATAAGATGGCAAAGTCTATCACAAGTTAAACATGGTGATATTTGAGGCAAAAGGGGTTCAACATACTAGCATATGGCCTCAACATGTATGCTAGTATAAAAGGTGACTTGGACTTAAACATGACAATAACATAAAGGTGATTTTGCCTCAAACATGTCAAATAGCATAAGGGTGATTTGGCCTCAAAACATGTATCACTTCAAACTTAGCAAATAAACTTGTGGGTAGCATGTAGTTCATCATCATATGCAAGTTAACATCAAGGTTATGAGAGGTTCAATGTTGCATTATGCATAACTACCAAGTTCTATGTTGCATTATGCATAACCACCAAATAAAGCTCATAGCTTTCTACCCAAAAATCAAGGTAAATGATACTAGGTTCATGATAGTGCCACAATCATAGATCAAAAGAGTCATACATGGATCTATGCATACAAATATAGCCCAAAGACAAGTATTATACCCAAAGGTCTCATTTCAACTTGCTACATGATCATATTAACTTCATAGTTTAAATCTAAGAGTAGAATAGGGCTTACAAATCGTGGCTATAAGAACTAGAACACAATAGAACAAGATAGAGACGTTGTAGAAGCTCTAGGAATGATGTAGCAACGCAAATAGCCTTGAGAATAAGTAGGGCCTTTGATAAAAAGAAGAAAGCTTGCTCCTTTTTGCCTTAGAAGCTCTCAAGATGAAGATGGAGGCCATGATTAGGGAGCATTTTGGCAGAATTTAGTTGTTAGGTTGATTTGTGATGGTTTAGGCTAGGCATTAGGGTGTTTTTATAGGTGTAGAGACTAGTTTAGGCCATAGGATTAACCCTAATTCAGATCTGAGCCATCAAATCACGTCATAAGCCAACAAAACAAGACCCAGGAGCCAAAACAGGTGCACTAGACCAAACTGGCCCGACCACCCAGTTCGACAGGGGTGTCGACTGGGCAGTCGACACCAGCTGGGGCAAGTCGACTCCCCAGTCGACTTGGGGCTGGGCGGGATATTTTCCCGCCCAGTCTGTTTGGCTCCAGATTTGATTTTCGAACTGTTTTTTAAACTCTGGATTTTCTGAAAACTTCAATGGGCCATAACTGGGTCATACGGAGTCCGATTTTCGAAAACTCGGACTATATTTCGCGTATTTTTCCGAGACGAACGCAATGGCACAGCCCGTTTCCCTTGATTCAGATTTTGACATTTAATTCTGCCTTGATCAATGTTATAACATGTTATAAAAATTTGGGTTGTTACAGATGAGCCATACCCCCAACTGGGTTCGAGATAATAATGGGATCAGAAATAATACTAGTACTAATGTGCAGAGAATCAACCACATAATCAAATATAAAAGAATGAGAAGCACTAAAATTAAAAAGAGTCCTTACTGGATGATTGAAAAGGAAAATCAAACCTTCAGCAGAAACTTTCCTCCCTCTGTCTGATCCGCCAAACTCGAGAGCATGCACCTGCCCTCTAGAAGGTCTTGTACTTTTCCCCTGTCCTTGCTTCTTCGGGCATTCCTTACTATAGTGTCCAGTTTCACCATAGCTGTAACAAGTTTTCTTCCTTTTTCTATAATCCTTGACCACATGACCTAAGCCCCCACAACCATGGCATTTCTTCTTATTCTGAGCTTTGTCGTTCTTTCCACCTTTCTTTTGTTGTTCTTTCTTGGGCCACACTTTCTTGTTTTGTGACTTATCAGTCTTATCCTCCTTTTTTTCATCCTTACCGACTTCGTGCATCAATGCCATATCTACCAGTCTCTGAAAAGTTGCTCCCATAGGTTTGTGAGATAACGCCAATGCTTGAAGAGGATGATTCAATCCTCTTGCAAACCTTAAAGCTTTCTTGTGTGGGGTATTCACCGTCTCCAAGCCAAACCTTGCCAATTGATTGAACTTATGGACATACTCTTTAACAGACATGCTTCCTTGCTTAAGTGTTAGAAACCTCTCCATCTGCATACTCTCTACTATTTGAGAAAGTAACTTCATCTTGAATCTCTATCAGAAATCATCCCAAGTATCATCTGGACTCCCTGCTTACGTCACTTCCAACCACAATGAAGCCTCATCTTAAGCTTTTGTGCAGCCAATTATATCTTCCTGCAGTCATCAACCTCAAAAAGCCCAAACAATTTCTCTGTCTCTTTTAGCCAATTATGTGCTTCCACATAGCTTTCAGTTCCGCGGAATGGTTTTCCTCCCATAGCACAGAAGTCCTTGCATATCTTAGAGTAATTTTCTACTTATGGAGGAGGAGGAATAGCGGCTGCAGCTGGGGAAAGGGCGTCTCCTTAGCCTCCGGCAGGCGCCATAGCCTCAAGATACCTACGGAACCAAACCGGTATCTGAACGCCATCGTGAAGATTCGGTCCCCAGTCATGTTGAAAAGAAAAGGAGAATGGGTTCAAACAGAGAAGCGAAAGAAACAATATATGGATTTGGGGAATATGTTTATCTAGAAACAGACCTTTTTTTGAAAATACTTTGCTTTTGAAAATAGTTTTCAAAACTTTTATCCGATCTTGTAACCTTCAGCTATGATACCAAATGTGATACCCCACGTCCATTAATGTCACTCTTTATCAGAATGCATTAAGTTCTGTGAAGTGTTATAGGTAAACAGAAACAGAATCTCTCAAGATAGATATGTAAAATAGCAGCGGGAATTTAAAACTTTATTTTTCTACAGAAAACATCATGGTCTCAAAATCCAGTTACAACATCAGCCTGAAATACTGCAACTAAATACATCAAATAAAAACATCTGTCTTATGCTAGAAACCATCAGAGTACAGAAAAAAAATTCATAATCCCCATAAGTATCTATAAACAAGTAGACAAGTAGTCAAATTGATACATAAAAGAAGATCCAAGTACAAACAAAAGAGAGAATCTTAATCAAACCTTAGCATTCCCACCTTAAGAACCTAGGAGGGAAAAGGAAGAGAGGGAAAAGGAAACAAAATGGGTCAGACATAAAGTCCGGCGAGTCCAGTGACTTTTATCATATAAAGAAATAAAAGTATCAGGATAGTAAATAAACTGGATGAGAGATAACTATCGTATATAATAGGTATAAACAGGATGAAAAAGATAAACAGGATAAACTATTCTTCTTAATTACTTTCTCTGCACCAATAATAGTATACCCGATTAAGTGTTTTCCAATCACTTAACAAAAACAAAATGATCCCAACAGAAAATAATAGTAGATTTTTGTGTACTTCTAGTAACAGGTTTACCTCAAACTAAAATAACAGGTACCCTAACAGAAATAACGGGTGTTACCCCAAAACATAAATAATAGGTACCTATACAGGAAGGACTATATTTACCCTAATTATTACCCCAAGCGATCAACTCCCTAACACATAAATACCTTGTGTCGGCCCATAAGTAGGGTGTATTATTTCCAAAAGTGGCAACCTATAGAAGGACACAGACCAATTTGCAGGTGTTATGGCAGTTTATTATCCCAGGCAGGTCAGACCCATGCACGCACATGACCCCGTTGGAACACGCCATCAGAATACCACATCCAATATGAACCTCTTATAATTAGCTCAGTAAGTGTGCCCTGACACCTACCTAGTGCAGGGTTCCCTTTTAATACCATAATGGGAAATTGACTAATATGGGTCCCACACAACAGATGGCACAAGTCAAACCCCTAAACTTGTGTCCCCAATCAACTAGGATTTCCACAGGTAAAGTCTGACAGCCAAACCCCTCCCCCCCCCCCAAATTCAACAGGTTAAGTTTTCATAGGTTAACAATGTCCATACAACCCCAACAGATCAAACAAGTTTGTTTAACCCCAATAGATTAAATAAGTTACATAGGTGACATACAATTTTATTAAAGTGTTATACTTAATCTTTGAATTAGGCCTTCATATTTACATGTTCATACACCCCTAGTTTCATTTATATTACACAGTATAAGGTATGCCCCAAATTGTAGTCATACTCATAGTACAAGATATACCCCTAAATTATCATTCCTAATCATTCCCGATTTCGTTCGTACACATATTTCAGCGATATTGACCTAGGCTCAAAGGTAGCCTAGGCTATAAAAATAAAACGGGAATGAGAAAGGAAGAAGAATAGAAATAGGCATATAAAAACAGAAATAGACATATAATAGCAACTGAACAGTAGAATAGGTGTATGGAAAATTACATGTAATTATAACAGATCTATTTAGATATAAATCAGTTTCTTAACAGGCATAGACTCAGATCCGGTTTATTAACATGTCCAGATTACTGTTAAATTTTTATACCTAAAAGTAGCATGAACTCATAGAGATTATATCTAAAGAACAGAGAATAATATGCTGGTATTACAGAAGATATTCTTATATATGTATAGGCTGTTGTTGTAGAAGATAGTCTAATTCAATCCAAGCCGAGGCAGCATTTCCTTGTCTCCATTGTTTTAGGTTTAGAAAAAAATAGAAATGATGGCCTTTATATAGAATTTTTCCAATGAATCTCACAATGAAACATGTCCAGGTTCATGAAATGAACTTGGCCAGATCTGGGGTGGGTCAACCCTGGGGTTGACCCTAGGGTCGACACACCCTTGAGTGGGTTGACCCATAGGTTGACCCCCATGATGTGTGGGTCGACCCCCATGAGTCTAAATCCCGTGTTGGCCTCCCGCTCTTCAAATTAGATTTTTTTTGAATTTGTGGTTTGATTTGTTTATATATATATTCCCCATATATATATATATAAACTTCTAATCTTAATACCTCCTTCATACGATGTCCGTTTTATGCAAACTCAGAGTCTATTTAAACCAGAATTCCAGGACAGACGCAATGGTACAGTCTGTTTTATTTAATTCCCAACATTTAATTAAGTATTCTTTAGTTTATTAATGTTCTTTAAAATTATAGGGTGTTACATTTACTGCTTTCCAATAATGTTTTATTTTCAAAGTTCAAGGCATTGTTAAGAAAATACCATTATTGCCAAAGTTATCAGTAAAGGGATTTCAGATGCCCATGTTCTTGGTGTTTTTACTTTCTTCTTAATATGTTTGAGCAACTATGACAACCGAGTTGCATACACGAGCACACTACTCTGGATCGGCCACTTGAAGCTTGGCATTGGTCTGCCCACTTGAGTCTTTACAAAGGCTCCAACCTTGTGATATGGTCCGCCCTTCACAAGAAAACTTGATTCTCGAACCAATGATGAGGCCAAGTATAAATAAGTCTTGATTCTCATTAACTTGAATGTCCAATCCCATTCCTAGGTCTATGGATTTGGAGGCAACCCACTAGCCAAGTAAGTGTGATATTGACCGCTCGCTCAGCTCCATCTGACCCAAAGGTCTGGATCCGAGTACAAAACTGGCAAACCAACGACACCCTTGAAGTTTAACCTAAACGAAACGACGGGAGAGTCTAAGGAATGAAACATCGACATCCACCGTGCCTCATCACAACTCCGAATCAACGAACACAAGGAGATCCTGAGCGGAGAGGTACCAAACTCGAACTCCACACGACTTAAGGCGTCTAATAGAAGGGAAGTCCCGATAGTAGAGTCAGCATGTACAAGCTTTGCACAACTAGGGAATCTCAAGAGCGAAGTAATATGCTTTCCTAAGTGTGAGACGACGAGTAAATTTACGCAAGTACAAATACTGGAAAGCTTCGACGAAAGTTCAAACATTTAGTACAACATGTAATATAAGCAAAGTCAATTTAACTTTCATTCACAAAAGTAAACTACAACTATCTGTTTCTTTATAATGACGTGAAGTACATGAAAACCATATCATGCCTCCAAAAGCGAGGGTCGTACTCGCATATCCTATTAACCTACATAACCAAAAAAACTTTCTATAACCATCACTTAGACAAGCCGCTCTTCTTCTTCTTATCGGACTCAACACTGGATGGCTCATCACTAACCTTCGTTTTCCTCTTTCGGGAACTATTCCCTCCTCTTCCTTTTCTCCCTCTGGTTGGGGTAGTTAACCTATGAGGCACCAACTTGAACTTCTCTTTGTCGTCACCACTCAAGATCTCAGTGAATTTATTAACAACGGGTGGGATAAATTGCAAAGGTTTGGGGGTGATTACGCTGTTGAGCACTAGTATCGCCGAGGTGTCCCTCTCCTTCCCTGTCTCCTTACCTTTCTTTGCATCATTACCGACCTTTTTCTTTGCTCCCTTTACGCTTTTTGCTGGGCCATGCATCCATCCTTGAGCTTCTTAACTTCTTTCTCTTGCAGCTTGTTGAATGCCTCTTCTCCCCTCTTCTTGGAGGCCTCATCTGCGGCACTCTTCTTGGCGGCCTCATCATCATCCCTCTTCTTGATGGGCTCATCATCAGATTTCTTCTTGGTCGCCTCCTGTACCTTAATCTGAGCTTCATCCCTATCTTTCTTGCTAGCCCCTCTTGAGCCTTTTTAGGGCTACCTCAGTTGTCTTCCTCTTCTTCTCCCTCCCTTCTGACTTAATGAGCAGCTCGACTTTCTGCTTTTTAACCAAATCGTGCATTGTTTGCTCACTCGCTTCCATTGGTTTAGTCACTTGCACATCTTCGCCATCCTTCCCTTTCTCTTCTGAGAGAAGGTCTCCAAAATCCTCAAGAGAAAGTCTGAGAATGTGTCTAAGTGACTGCCTCTCTCTCTAAGATGCTCCTCTTGAGTTTGCGCATCAAATCCAGGCAATACAGGTAGTGTTGGTACAAGGCCCATTGTCACCTTTAATTCGAAGGAACCTACATGACGAAAAATAAAACAAATTAGTCTACTTTAACTTCGTGTCATCATCCTTCTAAGCACTCGTGAGAATGAGACTTTATCTTCCAACACTTGAGCCATGATTTCAATAGGCATAGTGCTCCCAACTGTTGGCTTAAGAGAGATTCTGTGTCCCAACCTAGGATAATCGGGATCATACTCGGTATTGATAGGAGCCGAGATCAACGAACCACTTATAAAAGCGGATGAAACAACTAGCTGCTGCTGAGAGAAACCTCCTCCAAACTCTTGAGTGACTATCACGCTCTCAATGTCTAGCAATTTTTTTTGCAGCAACGAGTTGCTCCATCCTCGCCTTCTCAGTATCCTCTCTCAACAGCGTTCCCTCTTCAACCGGCAACTTGCGCTCCTTTTTGGTCAAATGTTTAAAAATTAAATCAAGTTCATCAATGAGTCCACCTGCCGCAACCTAGCTTTGAACTACACCAACCTCTCTCAAGACTGAGCCATATTTTGGGGATAATCTTCGAACTACGAGATTCCATAGAATCGAAGTGCTGTGATGTACATGCCCCAAATGTATGGCTGCAAAGACTCCTCCACTCTATCCACAGTGTTTGCAACTTCAACTTTGAGCCTTTCTACCTCATCCTGGTGCTCAGGTTTTATGTTATCCACCTGGATCAAAACCTCCTCATTTGGGGCTACCGCGTCTTCCCTCTCCTTCATAGCTTAAGTGAGCTCAGCATTCCTCAAGTCAAGAAGTTTTCTAAGCTCGTTGTTCTCATTGATGAGTCATTACACCTGCTCATTCTCCGTTTGAAAGATTCTTGTTTTCCTCAACCAGAGTCTCACTGCTTTTGCAGAATTGGTGCATCTCCTTATTCTCATTCATCAACCAAGCGTTCTCCACTTCCAAAGCCATGTTATCTTTCTTAAATGTCGTATTCTCGGATGTAATCTAGGCTACGACATCTTTGAACGACTCTCGGGCCTTATTCACCACATACTTGACCTGCTCGAGTTCTCTCTATGCCTAACTTATTTTGACAACATAAAAATTAGCACTTAAACGTGTTATTTGAATATGTGGAAATGGACGGGATGGGGTGTTGTCTTACTCAATGCATTCTCCCTATTCTAAGGGCTCTCTCTTTCAGTCTTAACATCCAATTCTAGATTTTGGAGTGCTACATTCTTCTTTAAAACCAACTTCAAGAGATACCCTACGTACTATGCATTTCTCTGTATTGGAAATAGACATCATACACTTTTTCATACACGTCCTTGTCCACATCCATCGCGGTCTGATGAATGTTCGGCAACCACACAAGGTCGTCAAAATTGAAGCTAGGGAATAACTTCTTAAGCATCTCTTTCTTCTGTTCAGGACTGATGTGACGACCCCAAACCCTGTATTGACGGCGGCAAGGGTAATCTTTGGAATATAACACATAAACAGATAATAGTAGAACAAAAATAAATAAATACACCAGATAATGTACACATAATACACTGGATAAACATACTTAGTACAAATACAGGATCATACTTAGTACAAATAGCATAAAATAGATAAATACAGTTCCAACTCCAGTATACAGGATCATACTTAGTACAAATACAGTTCAGCTATACATAAATGTCTACAGTGGAAAACAAAAATAATATGTACAGTAGGAGCTGAACAACATAAAATAGATAAATGATAGAATCCATCTTCAGCTACAGCTATCCAAAAAGAGCTTGCTAAAACCTAAATACAAGGTTGCCCGTGTAGAAAGAGGGGCACCCGAGTTTGCAAGTGAAACAAACTACGAGTCAGTCATGCGACTGGTATGAGAAATCTACTTAACACATTATACAATTGGCTAATCATAGGACCACGCCACTCTCGTGGAACGGGTTTACTCCATTGGATTGCCAGTGCTTTAAAACAAATAATTCTTTTAAACATCGCAATGTTTTTTATAAAAATGAAGCCATTATAAGACTCAGTTCCTATTACACAATGCAACGCAAACCAGGGGATAGAGTTTTACCTTATAATGGCCAAAATATGCTTGATACGAATAAAACAAAAGAATTGATATAATTGCTAGTGTTTATAGGTTTCAAAAACAATTTTGAATCATAACTATCAATCATAGACGGCATGGGTACCATATATCATGTCGCCATATATAGGTACACAATCAAAACCGCACAGTCACGTATTTGGAAATTGGATTTCCGTCATGAACCAAGGAAAAAGATAGTCCTTACCGACTTCAAGACAATCTAGCCGATGTCTCAGGATCATAGCTCGAGTGACCCTTGGAGCGACAGGGCCGGTCCACCGATGTGGATTAAATTTCCTGAACACTCCGTTTCCCCGCCCTTTGGGGCGTAAATAGGCCAACGAATGACTCCGTCGGCTTCACATAGTCACCGATCTAACCGAGGCGCTTCGCAACAACCACATAGGTGAAAATAATATAAATGTCAGCCAGTTAAAGCACTGACACCACCTCTAACTAGAAGGAAACGCATGCAATCCCTAAGGTCCTCTCCCGTTTCTGGTTCATACCGGGGTGTGAGGTTCGCGAATTCACGTTATACACAAAGCTACGCCACACAGGCGGTGCTTTGATCATCACCACAAGACTTTGCTTTTCAACAGAAGCCCTGATCACTGCATCTTAGCAAGCCACGCAGGCAATTCACGCCATGTAACTGATGGCTATCAATCACACACAATGAATTCCAATGTCAGACACACAGTCCATTTACAAGTCCGTTCTGGGTCTGAATGAAACCGGAGGCACTATATACCTCGCATACCCATCGATCTCCACGTACGTCTGGACGATCACCACTCATTATCCATATTTCGGGATGCCTCCCAATCAGGACATCAGTTACCATCCAAACGAGGTGAAGATTTCCGGTCTTCAACCACCGTCTTCATCTTCGATTTCTTATCGTCGATTCAGTTATCCAGAATGGGATAAACCCGGTCTTTTTGAGCAACTCGCGTATATAAATAACTTGTGCTACACAAACACAACATACGCCTTATTCCAATTCATTAGTCACTAACCGTAAATCAGTAAGAGAACGATTTCCCAAATATTAACCCCGAAGGCCGAAACCAACACCAGATCAAAACCCAGGAAACCATTCGACTTAGCTAACCTTCAGTTAGTTTCTAAATTTCACATTCCATATCGTTTATAATATTTTACAACGATTTATCGGTATTTTTATTTATTTATTTATAGCCAATTCATTCAAACGACGCTTCGGCCATAACGCGGCCGTGGCGCTGTTTTTCTTCAGATTTGATTTACACATATCTGGAAATCTAACCGTTGGATCTTCAGAAAATTTATATCATTAGAAAGATCTTTTCAAAACAAATTCAACGGTTCCAGTTTTGGGAAAATCCGATGGTCGGATCTCCCGGTACAATCGCTTGAAGTTTCAATTTCAAAATACGAACTGCAACATCGTTATTCGATTTAATATAATTATATTTATATGTGATGACCCCAAACTTCCACGGAATGAAAGTAAGGAATAATCATTTGGAATACAACATAAATACAATAATACATATCACAGATACAACATAACATAGGAAATTCATAGGGTAACAACATCATAGCAGCAGAAATATAATGTCATCAACTACAGAAAATCCACAGTCACAGAATTCTACATTATTACATCAAGTTTGCAGAAAAGAAATAAGTTCCAACTCCAACTTAAAAAACGTGGGATAAACCAAGCTTAATGTCTGAAATAAAAAGAAAGATAAAAATGCAAAAGCAGCGAATGATAAGTGTCTTCCAGCTTCTAGTCATCACCTCTCCACAAGCAAATCCAAGAAAGACAATAAGCAACTCCAAAGAAAAGACTCCAAGCGTAGAATAAACCTGTTTACTTGGCTGCCCGTGTAGAAAGGAGGGCACCCGAGTTTGCAAAAAGGTGGAAACAAACAACGGGTCAGTCGTGGGACTGGTGTGAGAATTCTTAACTACTTAATCACTATTAATGGGACAAATCCAAAGACCACGCCGCTAACGCGGAACGGGTTTACTCTAATGGATTGCCATGCATAAAAGTGTCAGAATAAATGATAAGTAAATCGTACAACAATGTTATGCTTTTTAGAAAAATGGAATCACCATAAGACCCAGGTCCCATCACATAATGCAACACAAATCAGAGGATAGGGGTTTACCTTATAGTGATTAAACATTCTAAATACGGCAAATACGAGTTTAATATTATTATTAGTATATATAAAAAAATTCAAATTAAATGTAGAAATCCTAGGAAGAATAGTATCCCATACTACTATGCCTCCATACTAATAATACAATCAAATTCGGAGGGTCGTATTTGGATTTTGGTTTGCATCATGAGTCAAGGCTAGGGAGGAGCTCCTACCGATTCGAGACACTCTAGCTAATGTCTCAGGATCCCCCGCAGTGAACCCTTGGAAAGCTGCAGGGCCGGTCCACCATACGAGTTGCGGATTAGTTATTCCTGATCACACGTTTCCCAGTCCTATAGGACCTATCATCTGAGGCGCCTCATTCCATCATCCACATAAGTAAAATGTTGGGTTGTGTTAAAACCCAATCACCACTTCTAGCTAGAAAGAAACGTGCTGCTCTCCCTGCGTTCCCTTCTCCCGTTTTAGACTCCGCCGGTGTGTGAGGCTCGCGAAGTCACGCGGTACACAAAGCTATGCCTAAACAGGCTATGCTTTGATCATCCCACAAGGCCTGCTTTTCAACAAAACCTTGATTCTATGCATCTTAGCATGCCACATCATCACTCCATATCGTACTATCGACCCATTGCCGAAATATATGAACGGGAGTTAAGCAAGATAATAAATTCCCCGCCACCAAACATCCATACCTTCGACAAAAGATCAATAACATGATATTTGATAGAGTATGATGTCAGACACACGATCAGTTTAGTAGCTTATGCTCTGGGTCTGAGCGAAAGCCAAACCCGTGAAATCAACACGTGCGTTTGGGCAATGACCATGACCTTTGAATTGGGAGCAAGTCAAATTAAGGCCTCGATCGTTGTCCATTCGAGGGAAGATTTATGGTCTTCATTCACCATCTTTATACTTCAATTAACGTCGTTTGACTATTTAGAATGAGAGAACTCGGACTTTCCAAATAATCCTCATATATATATATATATTTATATATGTTATAATCCCTCTTATACATTAGTAATTATTTTTATTAATGATTCATTCCTATTTTAATTATTTAAAATAATTAAATTTTTATATAACGACGCCTTAAGTCCATGGGCGACTGTGGCGCTGCATTCAAACAATTTTGATTTTCATATTTATAAGAATTTAACCGTTGGATCTTAATGTAATATATATCATTGGAAAGATTTTTCCAAGACGGTCCTAACGGTTTCAATTTCAAGAAAATCCGACGGTCGGATCTTCTTGTATAGTCGTTTAAAAGTACGATTCCAAAACGCGAACTACTATGCCTTATTCATTTAATTTTAATTATATTTATATATATATTGTTGGCTAGCTTTTTGACCAAGCCACCAAGGTTCACACACAAGAAGAAAGTATGAAACCACGTTCCCTAAGTACATGAAGGAATGGATCGCACCATCGACTCGCCCCTCATCGGATCGCCCCTTATCGGATCGCACCTCATTGGATCGCACCTCATCGGATCGCCCCCATTTCATCAGCGAAACGACACCTCTATGCGATTCGATCCGTACATGCATTATTGCCCAGTATAGACCGATCTGATCCCCTGATGCACGGCGAAGCCTCTGACCCGTTCAAACACGAGCTAGTCTTCAACGATCCGAGACGCACGGATCCAGCGACACGTGTCCCTAACCGTCATTTTGACTGATTCTCCCCATTTGCTCGATCTGATTTTCAAGGAGATCGCGACACCTGTCCACAACGGCTAATTTGACTATTTCTTCAACGGCAGCGATGCGATCCGATGTTATCGGGATTCGTGCCACGTGTTACCATGATCCTCCTGACAAAATCAGCTATAAATAGCCCGGAGTTTGGCATTTTGGAGGATCTTTTCGGCAATATTGAGGACTGATTCCGCCATTATTGTCATACTACCATTTCTTATCAGATTCATTACTAGATTACTGAGAGAAATCACAATTGTAAAAGTGAGCTAGAGAGAAATCATTGATTGTACCTGCATTCAAAGTATAATCAATAACATATAAAGTGGACGTAGGCTTGTTAATGCCGAACCACTACAAATTCTGTGTGTTATTTTCATTTTCTTGATTCTTCAGTTAAAACTCTATAAGATTCAGAACAATTTGGGTGTTAGGTCCAAATTTTGATCTAACATTTTGGTGCTTTCACTGAGAAAACAATGCTAAAGCTTCACTATTCAGTTTCTTGAAGATTCGAGCGACTCGGATATCATGGCTGGAAAGAGATCTAAGGAAGTACGAGCTTCACGAACCAATGAAACCGCGAATGAAGCAGTTGAAGAAAGTGTGCACGAGCTAGGCAATGAAGGAACTTTTGATCGCGGAGCGCAGGGGGCGAACCGATCCGATGAAGACGCCACGCTCTGAGTCGACGAGAACGAGGCGATCCGGACTTCTGAAGGGGTTGTTACTCAATCCCGAGATAACGCCACGAACCCTCCGCGTACCGTGACCACGAACCGATCCCAGGGGGGCGCAGCGAGCCACCATCCTCGAACCACAGCGATCTGAATTGATGATCGGACTACAACTCGACCTGGAAAGGAGCCTATGGCTCGCTCCTACCGTCCTAGCCCCTCCGCTCGAACTGGCTCAAGCTCTTTGCACATAAGAGAAAGTGATGATGATCAGTATGACCCTTCTGCTCCCGTTACTGAGGGGGATCTCTCTCGCTTTTCCGAAATGTGGGAGAGATTGTTTGATGAATTAGCTGCCCAAAGGCAGGAAAGCTCCGTCCTACGACAAAATTTGACTGCTATGGATAGAAGGCTTGATGAACTCGCAAGGCAAAGGACGCCACCAGCTCGTCCGCTCACTCTAGGTTTTTCTTCTTCGTCAGAGGAATCGCCGAGACCTCCACGGCGACCATACGAGAGAGCCGAAAACATAGAGTAGATTTGGTTCGGAACACTGCCATCATGGGAAGAAGAAGCACTGGAGGCGGGGCCTTCAAACCATAATGTGAACGATCACGCCGCAACTCCCAGAGCTCGAGGTGTGGACAGTCCTGTACAGAATAGACTACCTCAGCCCCGTCGCCGCGCAAATGCTTATGGCAACAGGGGGCAACGAAGCCCAATCCGAGCCCCGGATTTTGTGACTGCTCCCGGAAGAGAGATTAGAGAACCCCGCCGAGCAAGAAGCACTGATCCTGAACCTTCGCTGACTAGTGCAAATGTTGCAGCTATGATCCATCAAATCCTGGCAGATAGCCGTGGACAACAGAATGAAGATTGGGGAATCGACCGCAGTCACACCCCTTTCACTGATGATATTTTGGATGCGACTTTTCTGAGGCGTTTCAACATGCCACAGATGAACCGATACGCGGGCAGGTCTGATCCCGTCCAGCATCTGATGAGATATTCTTGGTCAATGACCGCTGCCGCAGCTTCTGACGCTGTCAAGTGCAAAGCATTTCCCATATTCTTGGAGGATGTAGCATTGTTATGGTTTACTCGATTACCAGCAAGATCGATTTCTAGCTTCAGGGAGTTGAGTGAAAAGTTCGTAGAACAATTCCGCATCTATGCACAAAAGACAAAGAATGTGATTGACTTGTTCCTTGTCAAGCAGCGACCAGGCGAAAGTTTGAGGATGTACCTAGACCGTTTCAACTTGGCCGCTACTGAAGTTAAAGATCCCCATGAGCCAACCGTAGTCGTAGCTCTGATTGATGGAGTAGATAAAGACACTGAATTTGGGAGATACCTGGCAGGCAAGCCACCCCATACTAGAGAGTTATTCTACGAAAAAGCTAACGTACATTTACGCCGGGAAGAAGTATATGCTAACCGAAAGGCAAAAACGGCCGATAAGGAGGAAATCCAGAGCAATGTCGCCATCAAGCAGACAGGATACAGCTCGGAAAAGGTCGAAGTTAATGTCGGAAATCGGAATCAGGGTGGTCGTCAGTCAGGGAACAATGATAATAATAATAATGGCAACAACCGGAAGAGGAACCGAGGGAACGACTCCCAGAGAAGGACTCGTCCTAGGGCCTTTGAGAGATATACGCCATTAAATGATACTCTGGAAAATATCTTCATGGATTCGTACAACGTCCTCTAGAATAAGAGGCCGCCTCCCAGAGAGTCGACGGAGAAAGAACGAGAAACGAGGAAGTTTTGTCTCTTTCATCAGATTCATGGCCATTCGACAAATGAATGCCGTCACCTAAGAGATGTAGTCGAGAGGCTTCTTCGAGAAGGAAAATTAGATGAATACAGAGTAACGCCCATAGATAAGGGGCAAGCAGTACATGCCCCAAACCAGAACCAGAATCAACTTGCTGCCAGGCCAACTGCCCAGCAAAAGGGAAAGAACATCGTTATCAATACCGTAATCGGAGGACTTTATCTCGCCGGACATAGTTCCAAGGCATTGGATCAATATGTCAATGCAGCCAAGCAACACCTCGAGGTAGGGGAGTGTAGCAACCCCGAGGACAATATCCCGGTAAAGCAACAAAAGATGATGACCGACGATGTCGTTTTCCGCGAACGAGAAAGCAATGGAGTCCATGCTCCGACTGAGGATCCATTTGTAATCACAGTACCTATTGGACCAGCCACTGTTCATAAGGTTTTAGTGGACAACGGGAGTTCCGTCAACATTCTTTTCAAAAGGACATTCGACCAGATGAACCTCGAAATAAAAGACTTGAAGCCCTGTCAAGGATGGATCCGTGGATTTAACGGAGCATCCACCGCTCCAATGGGTTATGTAGAGTTACCAGTTACGCTTGGGGAGGGAGAACGCCAGAGAGTGAGAATCCTTCCCTTCGTGGTTTTGGATGTTGAATCACCCTACAATGCCTTCTTGGGCCGGCCGGCCCTCGCAAAGTTTAGAGCCTGTATAGCCCCCTGGTTCTTATTAATGAAATTCCCCACAGAAGCTGGCATTGGTATTGTCAGAGGAGATCAGATTGCCGCACGAGCATGTTATGTGGCCTAGCTAAAGTTACTTCGCAATGGAGGAGACATAGAAACCAAGGGCGCTTCTCCCCCTACAAGGGCAGAGACCTTATAGCAACTAAAGAGGATAACCGTTGGAGAGTCGCCCAGAGAGTTGCCCGAGGATATAGATCCCAGAGAGGACCAAGAACCTGGGGGCAGAATGGCAACTCCCAACGAGACAACTGTGGATGTAACGATCGATGATAGTGACCCGGAGAAGGTCCTTAAGATTGGATTCCAGTTAAATCCGAATCTTGCTAAAGAGCTGACAGACTTCTTAAAAAATAACTTGGATGTATTTTCTTGGACCCATGCAGACATGTGCGGGATATCTCCATCAATCATGAGCCATTCATTAAGCATTAACCCTAAACATCCTCCGGTAAAGCAAAAAAGGCGAATGCTGGGCCCAGAGAGGTCCGCTGCCTTGAAAGAAGAGGTTGGAAAGCTAAAGAGTAATGGATTTATTAGAGATTCGACCTACCCAGACTGGAATTCAAATCCAATCCTAGTAAAGAAGGCCAACGGGAAGTGGCGAACGTGTATTGACTTCTCGGATTTGAACAAAGCCTGCCCAAAAGATAGTTTCCCGTTACCCCGAATTGACCAGTTGGTAGACTCGACGGCGGGTCATGAACTTCTCTCATTTATGGATGCTTACTCAGGATATAACCAGATTCCGATGCATGTTCCAGATCAAGAACACACTAGTTTTATCACGGATCTGGGATTATATTGCTATGTAGTGATGCCCTTTGGCTTGAAGAATGCAGGCGCTACATATCGACGTTTAGTCAACAGAATGTTCTATAACCAGATCGGGAAAACAATGGAAGTATACGTCGACGACATGTTGGTTAAGTCCAGGCAATCCTCCCATCACACTATGGACTTGGCAGAGATGTTCGGCATCCTTCGAAAGTACGGAATGAAACTCAATCCAACAAAATGTTCATTCGGTGTCGCTTCTGGAAAATTCTTGGGGTTCATCGTTAGTTCCCGTGGGATTGAGTTTAATCCAGACCAGATCGCGGCAATCAGAGACATTCAGGAACCTAGGCAAATTAAGGATGTGCAAAGCCTTGTAGGAAAAGTAGCCGCGCTAAGCAGATTTATCTCTAGGGCTACGGATAAATGCATCCCATTCTTCGAATTAATAAAGCGGGGAAAACGCCACTTCAAATGGACGCCCGAATGCGTAGAAGCATTTCAGAACTTACTGAGGCACCTGGAGAAACCTCCGATATTATCTAAGCCGATGGATCACGAGGACTTATTCGTGTACTTGGCAGTGTCATCCCACGCGATTAGCTCGGCGTTGGTAAGAGAAGAAGATAAGGTCCAAAGACCTGTGTATTACGTAAGCAAAAAATTGACGGCAGCAGAGCGTAATTATCCAAGGATAGAAAAGTTGGCGTATAGTTTACTGATCGCCTCTAGAAAGCTTCGACATTATTTCCAGGCGCATCCCATTACCATATACACCGATCACCCACTCAAGCAAGTCCTACAGAGACCAGAGGCGTCTGGAAGATTACTCAAATGGAACATTGAGTTAAGTCAATTTGATCTGAACTTTCAGCCCAGACGGTCAATTCGGGGGCAAGTGATAGCCGACTTCATAGCAGAATTTACCGTCCCGGAGGAGGATATAGTAAACGAAGAAGTTGATCCCTCAAAGTTACTTCTCGATCCCAATGCCTGGAGATTGTATACTGATGGCGCAAGGAATGACGAAAGATCCGACGCTGGAATAGTGCTTGAAACTCCCGAGAAACGATTAATATCCTATGCTATCCGGATGGAGTTTCACGCCACTAACAACGACTCTGAATATGAAGCCCTGATAGCTGGATTAAGGATCGCAAAGGAGTTAGAGGTCACAAAGCTGAACATCTTTTGTGACTCTAAGTTAGTTGTGAACCAGGTTACTGGGAAATTCCAAGCTAAAAGTGTAAGATTGATTTTATACTTGAAGAAAGTGAAGGAGTTGCTGAACGATTTTGATCACTACAGCATATCTCACATTCCGCGGTCAGAGAATCAGCAGGCAGATAAGTTGGCAAAGATGGCTAGTTCTGACGATCCTGAAGAGACCGGGCTAGCCCCCATTGAAGTGCTTCGGTCTCCTAGCATAGATCAGATGGAAATTGATCCAGTGCTAGAGACGGAACCAGAAAGGGAGTCGTGGATGACCCCTCTAAAGAATTTCTTGATGAATGGAGCGCTTCCGACCAAGAAAAGCGAGAGGCGTAAAGTGATTCATAAAGCTGCCCGATACGTTCTGCAAGGCGGAGTTCTTTACAGACAAGGATTTTCGATGCCCCTCCTCCGGTGTATAGCTCACGATGACGTCAAGCGTGTGCTACAAGAGGTACACGAAGGCGAATGCGGCGATCACACTGGAGGGCAAACTTTGGCAAAAAAGGTGTTGCGGCATGGTTATTTCTGGCCTACCATAAACAAGGATGCGGCAAGATACACACGACGGTGTGATGCGTGCCAGAGATTTTCAAAAATACCTAGATCACCTCCTAATCAGTTAAAAACAATGATGAGCCCATGGCCTTTCGCTATGTGGGGAATTGATATCATTGGAAGTCTCCCCATAGCAAGGGGCGGAGCAAAGTTCGCTATTGTGGCCGTGGATTATTTCACTAAGTGGGTCGAGGCTGAACCACTAACTACAATCACAACCAAACGAGTGATCAATTTTATCGTTAGAAACATCATCTGTCGATTTGGGATTCCGAAGATTGTGATAACGGATAACGGAACTCAGTTCGATAGCACTGAATTCAGAAATTTCTGCCAAAAGTACCACATTGAGAATCGGTACACCTCTGTGGCGCACCCGCAATCGAACGGACAAGTCGAAGCGGCAAATAAAGTGATTAAGTCCATTCTGAAAAGAAGACTGAAGCGGGCCAGAGCCATGTGGGCTGATGAATTGCCCTTGGCACTATGGGCCTACAGGACAACATATAAATCAGCAACAGGACAAACCCCCTTCTCCCTTGCTTTTGGAACAGAAGCAGTCATCCCGGTTGAGATAAAGGTACCTTCTCACCGGGTGACTTACTATGATCCGATGACCAATAATGAATTTCTCCTTGAGTCCCTGGATATGATTGAAGAAAAGAGGGATGAAGCAGACCTGCATGCCTTGAGATGCAAACAACAGGTCGCTCGATATTACAACAAAAAGGTTCGAGCACGAACCTGGGAACCCGGAGACTTGGTTCTGAAACGTGTCTTTCCACCCCCAACTCATATGGGAGCGAAGTGGGAAGGACCGTACTCCATTCTAAGCAAGCTTGATAATGGAACCTTCAAGCTGGCAACCGTAGATGGAAAGGAAATCCCCAGAGTGTGGAATGCCTAACATTTACGACCATACTTAACATGAAAGTTTCAAATCTATTCTTTTTCTTTGTTGAAAACCATGTACAAGGCATGACTTGCCTAGAATAGTCTGATTCCTTAAAGCAAAAAATTATAAAGTGGACGTAGGTCATGATTCGACCGAACCACTATAAAAATATTGTGTGTCATTTACCTTTATTGCGCCTTTATTTATCTGCCTGTTTATTTTTATGGAAATCGCTGTGAATAATGCAACGATCCCAGAAGCATATAATCATAAATGCCATCCATCAGAATGGAATGTAATCACAAGTCAAAATTCTGAGAATGCAATAAAGTAAGTTATATCCTTGATAGCGCTCTAACTCTTTAGAGCCGAGAGAGAGAGCATAACGGAAATGAAGCCGATATCCATAAGTCATGGCGGTGTACCATGATCGGAACCGCCCTGACGGAACTCTAACTCTCCAGAGAGAGAGAGAGAGTATAAAAGCGTCTCCGATTGAGCGCTGAGAAAGAGCTCCTTCCCCGCTGAAGGATCGGGGAGCGAATGAATCGCTGAGCTCGAACTCTAACTCTCCAGAGAGAGATAGTATAAAAGCGTCTCCGATTGAGCGCTGAGAAAGAGCTCATTCCCCACTGAAGGATCGGGGAGCGAATGAATTGCTGAGCTCGAACTCTAACTCTCCAGAGAGAGAGTATAAAAGTGTCTCTGATTGAGCGCTGAGAAAGAACTTCTTCCCTGTTGAAGGAACAAGGACCGACTGAACTACTGAATTCAAACTCTAACCTCGGCGACCGTCAGGAGAGTATAAAGAAGTCTATGATTAAGCACTGAGAAAGGTGCCAGAAATTCGGTACCACAAGAACAGTTATCCTATGAAATTTTCTAAGTCCCCCATATTCAGAAATAGGGGGCAACCTGCGAATAATGCTAATCAATCTTTAATAAGCCCTAGTTAAGCGCCACATTGACGATTGATTGGGGGCCATATACATATACACATGAACTTTAATGCAGCAATGCGTCACGAAAATTTTCTTTCTATTGTTTGACTGATTTGTAGTTATAATTAGATGGTCTATGACTAAACATGGAAAGTTTATTTGAATACAGGTACACAATGATGCAAAAAGAGATAAACTTTCCTTTATATACTGCAAGCCTACAAAGTGAAAAAATAACCTAGAAAACAAAAGTGAGGGCCAGTCTCACAATTACACTTCCTAGCCAGTGAAAAACCTAAAGACAAAATATAAACCAGCGATCAGTATCCTATTTACGCTTCGACCTCTTCTCCTGCTTCTGTCTCTCCAGCTTCACCTTGTCAGCTTCAGATTGATCTCCTTTCTTCCTCTTTCTTTTGTCTACGAGGGGAACATCCGACTCTTCAGAAGATTCCTTTTCCGCCTCCTTTCTCTTCCTTTTATCAGAAAGGGAAGCCGGGAAATCATCAGGATTCGCAAAATGAAGTTGTCTGCTGATGGACTTGGGCTGGACTTTAAAAATCATCCCAGTTTTGGGATCAAATTCTGCGATAGGGACTACGTCCAAAGGCTCTTGTCCCACCTTCTTCGAAGCCATCTCTTTTTCCTGCCTAGCTTTTCTGCTGGCCAAAGTTTCGTTGTCGTCGTCTTTGGTCTCTTCGGCGCCAATGATATCTTCTTCATCCTCTACATGGCACCCATCCATGTCTTTCAAGGCCTCGATGGTTTCAGCATCCTTGGGGGCATCAGCACTAGGTGCCAGGACGCTTTTTTCTACCGTTGTATCCTCAGTCTGCATCGATATATCAACACCGGTACCTGGCAAGACAGCCTCCTTCTCCGCCTCTTTTCCTTTTTCAATACCCTTGTCGATGGGCTCATCACCTGTATTATGGGGAACACACGTTACTAATTCAATTGGTTGTTCTACCAGACGACGACAATTCACAATTGCTTTGACAAATTGTGGTGAAAAAAGGGAGATACCTTCGGCAGATCCTCCTTCTTGAGTAGCTGCAGGAGCTCCAACAACCACAGGAGTTAGGCCCAAAGGGATTAGTGGATCATCAGGATGGTATTCCTCAACTCCGGAGGTCTTGGGCTCCACGGCTGAACTCGAGCCTTCGTCAGCTTTGCCTTTACCCTTAGCCAGGGCCCTCTCCTTTTCCATTTCCGCTTGAATCAGACGACGACCCTCTGCCAGGTCCTCAGGCTCGTTATCCCTCAAGATCCTCTTCATCAACTCATCTTTATCAATTTCATCAACTCCCAATCTCTGCCTCTCACCCTCAACAATGGCATCCCATAAATTGGCTAAAGTAACGTGGTAATCCGGGATCCACGAAATGTTGCGGGTTTTGAGGACTTGGCCAAGGAAGTCAAAAATCATCTCTTCAAACCCCTCGATATCCTTCTCTCTCTCGAGGAGCTTGTTGTTAGAAGCAATAGCCATTTCAATGGCACTATCAACATTCTTTTCGGCAAGAGTCGCGCGCCTCTCCGCATCCGCGACTTGATCATTCAAAATCACCTTTTCCGCTTCAGCCATAGCTAAACTTTCTTTCAAACTTGCTTTTTCTGCCTCCCAAGCAGCTCTCTCAGCTTCAAAATGGCCTTGTGCGGTCTGCAGCTCAATGTTGGCCATTTTGAGATCTTCTACCTCCTTCTTTAAAGCCATCTTTTCTTGGTTATTGGAGTCGAGTTCCGAATGAAAGCGCTTCTTAGCATTCTCCAATTCGATCTTATAATTTTCAGCGTCTCTCCGCGCTAAGGCGAGTTGGGATTGAGCATCTTCTAGGTACTTCTCCATCTTTGCCCTGGCCCTTTCGTTGTTATCAAGTTTCGCTTTAGATCTATGTGCTTCTATTTCAAGCGTTCGAATGACTTCTGAAAGGTTAACTGCGTGTTTCTTCATCATCTCATATTACCTGGCTACATGGCGAAAGTGCCCGACAACTTCAGTATCCCAGTTCCTAGGGACTGGCTCCAAGGCTGGAACAAATGTCATCCTTTCAAATAAAATGTCTGGGAATTGTTCCCGCAGCTTTTCCAGCCTACCTTGAATCTCGGGACCATGGATGCAATCCCGTGACCCGGGGGGAGCCAACTCTGGCTGGCTGGACGGGACGATGTCACTCCTCTCCTTTGCAGACTCTCTGATTGGATCCTTGCCTTTATCCCTAGACTCGTGATGCCTTTTTGACGACTTGCTGTGAGAAGGTGCACTCTTTGGAGGAGTTAACTCCTTAGGAAGTTGTTTTCCTCCTGCAGGAGCTACTGGATAACTGGGGAGCTTGCCAGATGTCGATTTTGGTGGAGACCGGGGTTGCGAAGAAGTAGGCCTGTGAGAAGGGCCGCGAGATCGCTCGGTACTCGGATGGAGACTGGGTGTGCCTCGCGAAGAGAACGATAAGAATAAGATCGCATGTGGGACATCTTTCCTACAAAAAAAGAAAAGAGTATATTAAAACTTTGAATGCTGACGATGTAAAAGTGCGGGGTCAGATAGTGTGTGTGATTTGTGCATCCCATATAATTCCCCCTAACAGACCCGGGCCTGAAGACAGGCTCATCTGACTAGTTTCTTGTTCTCTAGTTGGAGCAATGGTCTCCTCAGAAGCAGGGAAGAATGGCTTCCCTTCAAAGTCCCTCTCTATATATACATCGTCGGGAAGAGGAATTTTGCTCAGCTCTTTGAATAGCTGTTCATCTGTCAAGTCATCGGGAGCAGCGGGTTCGATTGGAGTAGAAACTGGAATTTCCTTGGACTTGTCACCGAGGGCCTCATCCCCTCTGTATATGTTCAGGTCCTCATCGTCTTGGATGACTATCGGGGAAGGACTCTTGCGAAATTTAGTTGTTTCTACTGCTTGCGATGTTCCCTCTCCCTCCGTTGGAGGCACATATCTATAAGGTTTGCCGCCAACGCCAAGTCCAAATCTTATATCTAGGAGATGATGCTTATGAAGATTCTCGTCAGTGATGCACCTTTTGATCCTTAGAAAATCGGATCTTCTTTGCAAAAGAATAGACAATCGATTATTGTATAATGGACCCTCCGTTTTCGGGAAGACGTGATCTGTTTAAAACAAAGAAAAAGGGGGAGAATGTTAATGCTTCGGCTTCTTGAACAAGGTATTCAATCAAAAGATTAAAGTTTACTTGATTTAAGCCATCTTCTTGAGCATCCGGCCTGTTTCTTTATATAGAACCAATCAGACTTAGGATCCCCTATATTGCTGTATCCGTTATACAGAACCTTCCTATTGGCCACCGATTCAAAGAAAGAGAAATTTGGAGTTGCCGAGGAGCGATGCTTGAAAAGAAAAAAGAATGTCAAATCTCTAAATGTGAGTGCGGTATGTAGGATCTCCGCGTATGCAATATATAGGGTGTATAGAGATGCGTAGGCGTTAGGATGGAGCTGCATCGGAGCGATACCCAGTCGTTTTAAAGTCTCGATGACGATTGGAGGAAACAGAGGAATAGCTCCTACCAAGCACATGGTTCGACTGACTTCCATATACCCTTCCGGAGCTAAGTGAGGTCTATCTTCACTACCGGGTGTCATCACATCATCCCAAGGGATCCCATCACTCAGGAAGATTCTTTTAAGCTTTATGTCATCGAGTTTAGATGCTAAAGAATCGGAAAATTTCTCTATCCCGAGCGCGCCAGGAATCTCGTCGGGAGCTTGCCTGTCTATCTCAGACTCCTCACTAGATGAAGTACTTCCAGACGGATCCGATTCCGTTGCCTCGTATTCAGATCCAGAATCTTCGCCTCCTAGGTTAATTGGAGGGATCTCGGGGTTGTATTGCTCAGGAACCTCGGACTCCATTTCTGTAACGGATCTTGAGGAAGATTGATTGTCCGACATTACTGTTAGGAGAGAAAACATGAAAAATGAGATTAAAACTACCCGTCCCCCGTGTGTGCGAGTGACGGTGTGTGTGTTTGTGCATGCATTAAAGAAAAGCGTAAAGACTGATGAGATCGTCAAAATATTGATCGTTTTATGCTGTTAAGTTATGCATTTGGTCAGTCCAGAGTGTTCGTCATGAAGGGTCTATCCTAACTGTCCATTGGTGTACTGGAAATAAATTGCATTGCTTATTCTACACGTTCTTTGGAGCATTCACTCTTCGGTTCGTGAAAACCCTTTCGGGTCGTGGAGTGTGGATCGGATCGTGGCGCGATCACGGGTTCGCGAGGCCAGCCTGGACCAGCAACAGAAGCGCTAACTCCAGGAAGTATTTCGGATCGGATTGCTATAATCTCGTAGCGATCCGTGTCCCCGCCACCTCGTCACGATCCGCTGCTTGCTCTTCTCCCATCCTCACAAGCATCTCCACGATCCGATTCACCACTTCACCATTTCCTCACTCCGATCTGATGCAAGACTTCACACTACTACTTTCCCTTTCTCCTCGTCTCGCCACCGCTCCGACCTCGCTCACGAATCAACCTGGTCATCTCTTCCTTCTTCTTCCTCAATTCTCCCCTTCGCACCAGGCACACTCACGACCGTTCTCACCAAAACTTATAAAATCTCGCTGTCCATGCTCTCTAAACTAGTGCGAACACGGTAGATATTCAAGAGAAATCGTCTAGTTACCTTTTTAAAAGTTTGAAATCGGGCGGAAATTTGGAATTCGAGACTAAGGTTCTTTCCACGGTGAGATAGCGATACGATACGAAAGCGAGAAGAAGGAAGAAAGTGGAGAGGGGGGTCGACTTATATAGGCAGAAGGGCGACCGTTTTTCTCCCCTTTTTGGCTTATTCGATCCGCGAAAATAGACGGGCCGCGAACCAAAAGCCCACCACGTCTCGAAGAGAAGCCCATCT
Organism: Allium sativum; assembly: GCA_030737875.1. NCBI lineage: Eukaryota > Viridiplantae > Streptophyta > Magnoliopsida > Asparagales > Amaryllidaceae > Allium > Allium sativum. The sequence continues at coordinate 404,252,261 of CM060913.1, forward strand.
CGTTCCGTTCCGTGAAGAGGCCCAAGTGCTCACCAAAGAACGAGGCGAATGGCTTGATAACGGACCGCGACTCGAGCACGCGATCAGAATCGATAAATGACCTTTTCGAAGTAATATGACGTTCCGGACAGACGTAACTGCTGACTTACATCGTTTCGCAAAAAGATGTCTTGGCGACTTCGAAGCATGTTCCATCCTCGATAAAACATACTTCGAGGGGGCAGAATGTTAGCTAGCTTTTTGACCAAGCCACCAAGGTTCATACACAAGAAGAAAGTATGAAACCACATTCCCTAAGTACATGAAGGAATGGATCGCACCATCGACTCGCCCCTCATCGGATCGCCCCTTATCGGATCGCACCTCATTGGATTGCACCTCATCGGATCGCCCCCATTTCATCAGCGAAACGACACCTCTATGCGATTCGATCCGTACATGCATTATTGCCCAGTATAGACCGATCCGATCCCCTGATGCACGACGAAGCCTCTGACCCGTTCAAACACGAGCTAGTCTTCAGCGATCCGAGACGCACGGATCCAGCGACACGTGTCCCTAACCGTCATTTTGACTGATTCTCCCCATTTGCTCGATCCGATTTTCAAGGAGATCACGACACCTGTCCACAACGACTAATTTGACTATTTCTTCAACGGCAGCGATGCGATCCGATGTTCTCGGGATTCGTGCCACGTGTTACCACGATCCGCCTGACAAAATCAGCTATAAATAGCCCGGAATTTGGCATTTTGGAGGATCTTTTCGGCAATATTGAGGACTGATTCCGCCATTATTGTCATACTACCATTTCTTATCAGATTCATTACTAGATTACTGAGAGAAATCACAATTGTAAAAGTGAGCTAGAGAGAAATCATTGATTGTACCTGCATTCAAAGTATAATCAATAACATATAAAGTGGACGTAGGCTTGTTAACGCCGAACCACTATAAATTCTGTGTGTTATTTTCATTTTCTTGATTCTTCAGTTAAAACTCTATAAGATTCAGAACAATTTGGGTGTTAGGTCCAAATTTTGATCTAACATATATAATCATTGAATCGTAATAACGTCGTTTGATTAAAACAACACTCTACACAACTACCGATACTTGCCAAATTTTTTAATTCATTTAAAAATGAAAATAATATTACCGCATCCTAAATTCGTTCTTTTACTTACATTGAAAATGTAAATTTTGATACACTTAAAATCCTACCTTTAAATTATATATAAAAATATAATTTTTAATGACAATGCAAACTCTACTCTTAATTCACATTGTAAAAATATGATTTTTAATTACAATGCAAACACTACATCTAATTCACATTGTAAAAATATAATTTTTAATTACAATGCAAACACTACATCTAATTCACATTGTAAAAATATAATTTTTAATTACAATGCAAACACTACATCTAATTCACATTGTAAAAATATAATTTTTAATTACAATGCAAACACTACATCTAATTCACATTGTAGAAATATGATTTTTAATTACAATGCAAACACTACATCTAATTCACATTGTAAAAATATAATTTTTAATTACAATGCAAACACTACATCTAATTCACATTGTAAATATATAATTTTTATTTACAATGCAAACACTACATCTAATTCACATTGTAAAAATATAATTTTTAATTACAATGCAAACACTACATCTAATTCACATTGTAAAAATATAATTTTTAATTACAATGCAAACACTACATCCAATTCACATGTTAATTACAAAGAAAAATGTAATTTTAAACATACGACATTAATTCACTTTATAATTTACATATAAAAATGTAAATCTTAACATACGATGAAATTCACATGTTAATTACAAAGAAAAATGTAATTTTTAACATGCGACATTAATTCACTTCTAAACAACATAAAAAAATGTCATTTTTATTTTACCGTTCTAATTTACATTTAAACATATAAAAATGATGTAAATTTCATACGAGGCAAATTTCTATTTTATTTCACCTAAAAAAACAATGTAAATTTCTACTTTATTTACATTAAAAATAATGTAGACTTTACATATGGTGAAATTCCTATATATTTACATTAATAAAAATGTAAACTTTTCATACGATGAATATTCTATATATTTACATTAATAAAAATGTAAACTTTTCATATGGTGAATATTCTATATATTTACATTAATAAAAATGTAAACTTTTCATACTGTGAAATTCTTATATATTCACATTAATAAAAATGTAAACTTTTCATACGGTGAAATTTCTCATTATAATCACATCTAAAAATGTCATTTATATTTTATCCTTCTAATTTACATTAAATTAACATATAAAAATGTCATCTTTATTTCATCGTTCTTATTTACATTAAAATAACATATAAAAATGTCATCTTTATTTCATCGTTCTTATTTACATTAAAATAACATATAAAAATGTCATCTTTATTTCATCGTTCTAAGTTTCGTACTTTTTCATGTTTTATACTTCTTTGCATTTACAAGGATATGTAAATAAATATAAATGTCAAGTTTCTAATGTCAAGGTTCAATTTCAATGCATTAACATAACGGTTCAACTTCAACGTCATATCATAACACAAAATATAAGGTTCGACTTTGTGTGATAACATTCATGTGATGAATACATATAGATTTATAATTATCTATCATAGCAACATAGCATCATCGTCAATCATATCTAAACAAAATAGATCTGAAGATTAACCATGGGATTACTGCGTCACAACAAAGTAATTATTTAATTAATTAATTTAAATGAGGAAATTTCACATCTAACACTTAAAATTTCATATCTAATATCATAACATCGCAACAATTCAGATCTGCAACTTATATTAACATCCATCATCGATCCATTTATTTTTGATTCTCAACTTCTCATAACGCAAGAATAACAACTAAATTAATTAAATTTATTTAAAAATAAGTTCTCACCTTGATTAAAGCGAATAGAAAAATCCAAAAATTCAGAAAATGAGCGCGCTTGATTTCAGCAACCTCTATTTGCCGTCACGGTCTCGCACAATCTAAAATTTTTCAGTTTGGATTTCGTATGTGTTAGTTATCAATTTTTGAACAAAAATAACTTTTAACAACTGCAGTTGCCACAGCCAGAAGCATGGCAAATTCTGAAATGAATTTCACCTTTATATTTTCAGAACGTTCAATACTTTGGCTCAGGAAATCAGGAGATTGGATGATCGATAGGAGGTGCAGGTGGTTGGACGTGGTGCGGCTACGAGAGGCGCACGTGCGCCTGGCATCTGGGGGGTGCAGCGGCACCTGGGGGGTCGGCGGCGACTTGAATGGCCGAGCTTTGGAGGCGCGGTTCTCGGAGACCGGGGCACGAGGGAGGTTGGTTCTTGTCGGAGAGGGAAGAGGAGAGAAGGAGCTTCGGAAAACTCAACTATGGGGTGGTCTAATTCTCTATGGATTGATGGGAAAATGGAGATGAATTTTCCAAAAGGGGGGCCACTATGGGTTATGCAATTCGGGAAGAAGACGACGTATAGAGCCGTATTTATACAGGTATTTCCACGTATTTTCTATTTAATTAATTTATTTATTTAATTCCGGAAAATAGGGTTTTCTCGTTCGAACTCCAATTCGCGCTCAACGACTGTCGAACAATAGGTTTTGACGCCTTCTGAACGCAATGGCACTATTGTCGAAGTCCAATTCTGAAGTTAAAAGCATCTTTCTTTTATTTTCAAATTAATTCTTTTATTTTTAATTCGAACGTACTTTCTAATTTTACTGGGGTCACAAATGAAGTCAGAAAAATCCAGAAAAAATATTTTTGGCTTTCTTATGACGATACGATCCTAACAAAAATTTATTTCATCGAATTATGAGACTGTTTGAAAAATGGCTATTTTTCAGTCATTAAATTTTGACCGAAATTGACAAAACACAGTTTCTTTTGCCACGCTCACATACTAGCTTCAAAAATCAGGAAATTTGAAACCTAGCAATAATTTTACATTCCGCATCCAACAAAAGTGGTTTCGTCGAATTCCGAGGTCGTATGCAAAATGTCGATTTTCAAGGGCGATATATTTTCTATAGCGACCTTTCTGAAAATTCATTTGGCCATAACTTTTGATTCCCGCTATGAAACTTCGATTTTTCATATTCGTTAGAAAGATATTCATTAAAAAATTTAAATATTTTTCATTCCATCAAAATCCGGTTCATTCTGCATCCTGTGTAGTTAGTTAAAGTTCAAGTTTGACTTTTCAAACTACCATCCTATTTCTAATTCTTTATGTAATTTATTTGAATATATTTGCATTAACTTTGCTCAAAATAAATTTCCATTCATTTTTATTTGAAATAATTTATTTTAAATATTTAAACACCCCTAAAATCTCTAAAATGAAAATTTTAAATTGGCCCCAAATTCTGGGTTGTTACAGTCTCCCCCGCTTAAGAACTTTTCGTCCTCGAAAAGAAAAAGGGAAGAATAGAAGGGTAGGAACCAACATAAAGAATAGAAAGCGTACCTCAAAATAAAACTAATCAGGGATATCCACTCTGCATTTGGGATAGGCTTGTTTGATACTCTCCTAGGTTTCCAATAACAATTTTCCCTATTGTTCTAACTCTAGCAGTTCTAGCGACACAAGTATTCCTTTCGAAATGAATTGAATTGAAAACGATTTCGAAATGAATTGAATTGAAAACGATTTCGAAAGGAAATGAATTGAAAACGAATTCGAATTGAATTGAAAGCGAATTGAAATGAATTCAAATTGAATTGAAATTTGAATTGAATAGAAATGAATTTTAAAACGAATTTATAAAGAAAAATTCAATTTTGATTTGAATTGAAATGGAAGTTGAGATTGCTTTTGAAACGAACTTTAAAACTATTTATATAATTCGTTTTAAATAGAAATCGACGAAATATATATTATATATATAATATAATGGCCTGAATAGAACGCGCCGCGCCGCGGCAGTTCGCGAATTTCGACCATTTATTTCAAACGGACATTACGGGAGATCCGACCGTCGGATTCTCCTAAAACCGGAACCGTTGGGTTCGTATCGAAAAGAGCTTTCTAAGGAATATTAGAAATTTGAAATCTAACGATTGGATTTGGAGTTACATCCAAATCAAATTTGAAAAAGGTCGCTGTAAGTGCAGTTCGATGGCCATTGATGGAAATCGACTGTACGGGCCTTGATAAAATTATTAAAAATGGTAATAATTTGTGTAAAATCATAAGAAATGATTTGAGAAGAATTGGGATGAAAAACTCCATATTTGAAAAGATAAAAATAGATTTTTATCGAAATGAACTAGTTTTGAACTAGAAATATAATTCTATTTATTTTTAAATAAATAAATTGAATTCGAAATGGTTTTGAAAATAACCAAAATTTCCAATGATTGCATTGGAGTGGATTTGAATCGAAATTGTCTTCGGAATATTTCGATGTTGGAATTCGTGATTATACAGGTGCTGTTATGGAAATTTGAAAGATATATATTTATATCGTTATTTCCAATACGATATTTGTTAGTCGTAGAATTTGATATTGAATATAAGCCGGTATATTTTCTATTCAGAGCCTTGTGTTTAATATCAAATGTGATTTGGGTTTGTCGTGAATGGTGTCTTCACTAACACTGTTCTTGAACCCAGCTGAGAAAAGGTTAAATCTTTTTATTTAGATTTAATGAAGTATGCCAATTAAATAATATTTAATTGGAAATTGAATTGATATTGATTTTTGGGTTTATCGTGGACAGTGTTTTAAATGACACTGATTCTTTAACCCAGTTAACGATTAAAACTAAGTGGAGTTTTAATGAATCTTTAATTAGATTGAAAATATCGAGAATGGAGTATCACCAGTTTTACTCCAGGCGATAGTTAAATCTTTAATTAGATTTGAACGTGAAATGGTAATTGAATTTACCGATAACACCGTGGTGTTAGATATGAAGTATAACCAGTTTTACTTCATGGGATGAATAGGTTGGGATTGGGAAATAAAATAAATGATTACTTCGGTGTGGTTCGCTAATCCCGACTAGTTTGAATTGATATTCAAAGGAGATTAAAGAATAAATTTAAAGAATTTATATTGGATAAAATTAATGGGAACTTTTCCCAAAGTATAGGAAATTTTGAATAAAAGAATATTCTGAATTGGAATGAGGCGTATGTTGTGTTAGTGTAACACTTTTATAATATATACGCGAGTTATTCAGAAAGACCGGGTTTATCCCATTCTGAATAACTGATTCGACGTGGTGTCGAAGATGAAGACGGTGGTCGAAGACCAGAAGTCTTCACGTCGTTTGGGTGATTACTGATGATCTTGATTGGGCTGTACACCCAAGAAGATGGAAACAGTTAGTGATCGTCCAGACGTACTTGGAGATCGATGGATTAGCGGGGTGCTGGGTGCCTCCGGTTTCGTTCAGACCCAGAACGGACTTGTAAATGGACTGTGTGTCTGACATTGGATTTTAGTCCGTGTGACTGATCTCTATTAAATATATATCTGTTTGGCGGCGGAGAATTTATTCTCTTGCTTAACGCCCTTCTCTGAGACGTACGAGCTCAGGGGTTATATACTGATGGATATCAAACACATAGAGTGAATTGCCTGTGTGGCATGCCTAAGTGGCAATAGATCGAGGCTTCTGTTGAAAAGCAAGGTCTTGTGGTGATGATCAAAGCACAGCCTGTGTGGCACATCTTTGTGTAACGTGAATTCGCGAGTTTCACACCCGGTATGAACCAAAAACGGGAGACGGACCTCAGGGAGGACTTGCGTTTCTTTCTAGCTAAAAGTGGCGTCAGTGGTTTTACACGCCCTGACGAGTTTGACTTATGTGGTTGTTGCTGTTGCGAGGCGCCTCGGATTGATCGGTCGTTCTCGAACCGATGGAGTCATTTGATGGCTCATTTGCGCCCCAAAGGGCGGGGAAACGTAGTGTTTAGGCATTTTAATCCACATCGGTGGACCGGCCCTGTCGCTCCTAGGGTCACTCGAGCTCTGATCCTGAGACATGGTAGGCTAGATTGTCTCGAATCGGTTGAGGACTATCTTTTGCCTCGGTTCATAGACGGAAATCCAATTTCCAAATACGTGACATTTGCGGTTTTATTTGTAAACCTAGACATGGCGACATAGTGGCATGGGACGCTCATGCCGCCTATGATTGATACTTATGATTTGAAGTTGTTTTATACACCATGCACTTATAATAGTATCAAACGATTTGTTTTAACCGTATCAAGCATTCTTTGGCTGTTATAAGGGAAAACCCTATCCTCGGCTGCGTTGCATTGTGTGATGGGACCTGAGTCTTATAACAGCTTCATTTTTCTTTATTTAGCATTGCGCTGTTTGTTTTATGCACTGGTATTCTTGGGAGGAAACCCGTTACGTGTTAAACGGCGTGGTCCCTTGATTTACCTAATGATTTAAAATAAAGATTAATAACTGTTTTAGTTCTCACACCAGTCACATGACTGACCTGGAGTTTATTGTTTTAACCTAAACTCTGGGTGCCCTTATTTTGACACGGGCAGCTAGTAGTTTTGGTTTCGCAGATTTATATTCACAGGATCCTGGTTTACAGCTGGAACGATATCCGGAAAGCTTTGTATCCGTATATCTTTTCTAGTTGTGTATTGTATTATTTTCCGCTGCGATGTATTTAAATGTAATTTAAATCTCTGATATTTCTGTGTAATATTCATTTATACTCTGTATATTCTTGTAATCTGATGCATTGTTGTAATATACAATGAAATGTTCTTCTGTATGCGTTCTGATTTGTCGTGTTCTCAAACGATAGGGCGTTTCGAACGGTCTGGGTCAGTTTAGCGACTGGTTCGGACCGAGCGAAATTCGCTTGCCGTCACATACTCATTTTTGGTTAGTTCTGTACGATCAAGGAAAGAGTCAGAACAACTGTAATGGTGATTCGAATAGATAGAAAAGATCGAAGGATGAATGAAAAGATGATGATAAAGTGACTGGCTATTATGTATCTTATGAAATGTTCGCCATAGAATATCGTGATTCTATGTAAACGAATTATCATAAATATGGTATATCCCAAAGCTAAGTTTAACCTGCCTCTGATACCAACTGTGATGACCCCAAACTTCCACGGAATGAAAGTAAAGAACAATCATTTGGAATACAACATAAATACAATAATACATATCCCAGATACAACATAACATAGGAAATTCATAGAGTAACAACATCATAGCAGCGGAAATATAATGTCATCTACCACAAAAAATCCACAGTCACAGAATTCTACATTATTACATCAAGTTTGCAGAAAAGAAATAAGTTCCAACTCCAACATAAACAACGTGGGATAAACCAAGCTTAATGTCCGAAATAAAAAGAAAGATAAAAATGCTAAAGCAGCGAATGATAAGTGTCTTCCAGCTTCTAGTCATCACCTCTCCACAAGCAAATCCAAGAAAGACAGTAAGTAACTCCAAAGAAAAGACTCCAAGCGTAGAATAAACCTGTTTACTTGGCTGCCCATGTAGAAAGGAGGGCACCCGAGTTTGCAAAAAGGTGGAAACAAACAACGGGTCAGTCGTGGGACTGGTGTGAGAATTCTTAACTACTTAATCACTATTAATGGGACAAATCCAAAGATCACGCCGCTAACGCGGAACGGGTTTACTCTAATGGATTGCCATGCATAAAAGTGTCAGAATAAATGATAAGTAAATCGTACAACAATGTTATGCTTTTAAGAAAAATGGAATCACCATAAGACCCAGGTCCCATCACACAATGCAACACAAACCAGAAGATAGGGTTTTACTTTATAGTGATCAAACATGCTAAATACGGCAAATACGAGTTTAATATTATTATTAGTATATATAAAAAAATTCAAAGTAAATGTAGAAATCCTAGGAAGAATAGTATCCCATACTACTATGCCTCCATACTAGTAATACAATCAAATTCGGAGGGTCGTATTTGGATTTTGGTTTCCATCATGAGTCAAGGCTAGGGAGGAGCTCATACCGATTCGAGACACTCTAGCTAATGTCTCAGGATCCCCCGCAGTGAACCCTTGGAAAGCTGCAGGGCCGGTTCACCATACGAGTTGCGGATTAGTTATTCCTGAACACACCATTCCCAGTCCTATAGGACCTATCATCCGAGGCGCCTCATTCCATCATCCACATAAGTAAAATTTTGGGCCGTGTTAAAACCCAATCACCATTTCTAGCTAGAAAGAAACGTGCTACTCTCCCTGCATTCCCTTCTCCCGTTCTAGACTCTGCCGGTGTGTGAGGCTCGCGAAGTCACGCGGTACACAAAGCTATGCCTAAACAGGTTATGCTTTGATCATCACACAAGGCCTGCTTTTCAACAAAACCTTGATTCTATGCATCTTAGCATGCCACATCATCACTCCATATCGTACTATCGACCCTTTGCCGAAATATATGAACGGGTGTTAAGCAATAGAATAAATTCCCCGCCACCAAACATCCATACCTTGGACAAAAGATCAATAACATGAGTATGATGTCAGACACACAATCCATTTAGTAGCTTATTCTCTGGGTCTGAGCGAAAGCCAAACCCGTGAAATCAACACGTACGTTTGGGAAATGACCATGACTTTTGAATTGGGAGCAAGTCAAATCAAGGCCTCGATCGTTGTCCATCCGAGGGAAGATTTACGGTCTTCATTCACCATCTTTATACTTCAATTAACATCGTTTGATTATTTAGAATGAGAGAACTCGGACTTTCTAAATAATCCTCGTATATATATATATTTATTTATTTTAAAATCCCTCTTATACATTAATAATTATTTTTATTAACGATTCATTCCTATTTTAATTATTTAAAATAATTAAATTTTTATATAACGACGCCTTAAGTCCATGGGCGACTATGGCGCTGCATTCAAACAATTTTGATTTTCATAATTCTCAGAATCTAACCGTTGGATCTTAACGTAATATATATCGTTGGAAAGATTTTTCCAAGACGGTCCTAATGGTTTTAGTTTCAAGAAAATCCAACGGTCGGATCTTCTTGTATAGTCGTTTAAAAGTACGATTCCAAAACGCGAACTACCACGCCTTATTCGTTTAATTTTAATTATATATATATAATCATTGAATCGTAATAACGTCGTTTGATTAAAACAACGCTCTACACAACTACCGATACTTACCAAATTTTTTAATTCATTTACAAATGAAAATAATATTATCGCATCCTAAATTCATTCTTTTACTTACATTGAAAATGTAAATTTTGATACACTTAAAATCCTACCTTTAAATTACATATAAAAATATAATTTTTAATGACAATGCAAACTCTACTCTTAATTCACATTGTAAAAATATGATTTTTAATTACAATGCAAACACTACATCTAATTCACATTGTAAAAATATAATTTTTAATTACAATGCAAACACTACGTCTAATTCACATTGTAAAAATATAATTTTTAATTACAATGCAAACACTACATCTAATTCACATTGTAAAAATATGATTTTTAATTACAATGCAAACACTACATCTAATTCATTGTAAAAATATAATTTTTAATTACAATGCAAACACTACATCTAATTCACAATGTAAAATTTTAATTTTTAATTACAATGCAAATACTACATCTAATTCACATTGTAAAAATATAATTTTTAATTACAATGCAAACACTACATCCAATTCACATATTAATTACAAAGAAAATTGTAATTTTTAACATACGACATTAATTCACTTTATAATTTACATATAAAAATGTAAATCTTAACATACGATGAAACTCACATGTTAATTACAAACAAAAATGTAATTTTTAACATATGGCATTAATTCACTTCTAAACAACATAAAAAAATGTCATTTTTATTTTACCGTTCTAATTTACATCTAAACATATAAAAATGATGTAAATTTCATACGAGGCAAATTTCTATTTTATTTCACCTAAAGAAAAACAATGTAAATTTCATACGATGTAAATTTCTACTTTATTTACATTAAAAATAATGTAGACTTTACATATGGTGAAATTCCTATATATTTACATTAATAAAAATGTAAACTTTTCATACGGTGAATATTCTATATATTTACATTAATAAAAATGTAAACTTTTCATACGGTGAAATTCCTATATATTTACATTAATAAAAATGTAAACTTTTCATACGGTGAAATTCCTCATTTTAATCACATCTAAAAATGTCATTTATACTTTATCGTTCTAATTTACATTAAATTAACATATAAAAATGTCATCTTTATTTCATCGTTCTTATTTACATTAAAATAACATATAAAAAATGTCATCTTTATTTCATCGTTCTTATTTACATTAAAATAACATATAAAAATGTCATCTTTATTTCATCGTTCTAAGTTTCGTACTTTTTCATGTTTTATACTTCTTTGCATTTACAAGGAGATGTAAATAAATATAAATGTCAAGTTTCTAATGTCAAGGTTCAATTTCAATGCATTAACATAACGGTTCAACTTCAACATCATAACACAACACAAAATATAAGGTTCGACTTTGTGTGATAACATTCATGTGATGAATACATATAGATTTATAATTATCTATCATAGCAACATAACAACATCATCAATCATATCTAAACAAAATAGATCTGAAGATTAACCATGAGATTACTACGTCACAACAAAGTAATTATTTAATTAATTAATTTAAATGAGGAAATTTCACATCTAACACTTAAAATTTCAGATCTAATATCATAACATCGCAACAATTCAGATCTGCAACTTATATTAACATCCATCATCGATCCATTTATTTTTGATTCTCAACTTCTCATAACGCAAGAATAATAATTAAATTAATTAAATTTATTTAAAAATAAATTCTTACCTTGATTAAAGCGAATAGAAAAATCCAAAAATTCAGAAAATGGTCGCGCTTGATTTCAGCAACCTCTATTTGCCGTCACGGTCTCGCACAATCTGAAATTTTTCAGTTTGGATTTCGTATGTGTTAATTATCAATTTTTGAACAAAATTAACTTTTAACAACTGCACTTGCCATAGCCAGAAGCGTGGCAAATTCTGAAATGAATTTCACCTTTATATTTTCAGAACGTTCAAAACTTTGGATCAGGAGATTGGATCATCGATAGGAGGTACAGTGGTTGGACGTGGTGCGGCTACGAGAGGCGCACGTGCGCCTGCCGTTGGGGGGGGGGGGTGCGGCGGCACCTAGGGGGTCGGCGACAGCTTGAATGGCCGAGCTTTGGAGGCGCAATTCTCGGAGACCGGGGAACGAGGGAGGTTGGTTCTTGTCGGAGAGGGAAGAGGAGAGAAGGAGCTTTAGAAAACTCAACTACGGGGTGGTCTAATTCTCTACGGATTGATGGGAAAATGGAGATGAATTTTCAAAAAGGGGGCGGCGGCTATGGGTTATGCGATTCGAGAAGAAGACGACGCATAGAGCCGTATTTGTACAGGTATTTCCACGTATTTTCTATTTTATTTATTTATTTATTTAATTCCGGAAAATAGGGTTTTCTCGTTTGAACTCCAATTCGCGCTCAACGACTGTCGAACAATAGGTTTTTACGCCTTCTAAACGCAATGGAACTATTGCCGAAGTCCAATTCTGAAGTTAAAAGCATGTTTCTTTTATTTTCAAATTAATTCTTTTATTTTTAATTCGAACGTACTTTCTAATTTTACTGGGGTCACAAATGAAGTCAGAAAAATCCAAAAAAATTATTTTTGGCTTTCTTATGACGATACGATCCTAAAAAAATTTATTTCGTCGAATTTTGGGACTATTTGAAAAATGGCTATTTTTCAGTCAATTAATTTTGACCAAAATTGACAAAACACAGTTTCTTTTGCCACGCTCACATACTAGCTTCAAAAATCATGAAATTTGAAACCTAGCAATAATTTTACATTCCGGATCCAACAAAAGTGGTTTCGTCGAATTCCGAGGTCGTATGCAAAATGTCGAGTTTCAAGGGCGATATATTTTCTATAACGATCTTTCTGAAAATTCATTTGGCCATAACTTTTGATTCCCGCTATGAAACTTCGATTTTTAAGATGCGTTAGAAAGATATTCATTAACAGATTTAAATATTTTTCGTTTCATCAAAATCCGGTTCATTCTGCACCCTGTGTAGTTAGTCAAAGTTCAAGTTTGACTTTTCAAACTACCATCCTATTTCAAATTCTTTATGTAATTTATTTGAACTCAAAATAATTTTCCATTCATTTTTATTTGAAATAATTTATTTTAAATATTTAAACACCCCTAATATCTCTAAAATGAAAATTTTAAATTGGCCCCAAATTCCGGGTTGTTACATATATATATATATATATATATATATATAATCGATTCTGGCGCTGATTTTCTTCAGATTTGAATTAAACATTCCAGGCGCTGTTTTTCTTCAGATTTGAATTAAACATTCCAGACAATCCAACCGTTGAATCTTTACAATGTTGGTATCGTTGGAAAGATATTTCCAAAGAGAACCCAACGGTTTCGGTTTCGGGAAAATCCGATGGTCGGATCTCCCGCACTAATCGTTTGAAATCATGGTTTCAAAATATGAACTGCAGCTTTGTTATTCGATATATTTTAATTCTATTTTTATATATATAAATATAATCGATTCTTCGATTTCAATACTATATTGTTTTCATACATTTGATAAAAATGATATTTTTATCCAACTGACAATTATTTCAACATTTCGCTATTTTTAACAATTCATGTATGTAGTAAAAATATGATTTTTATTATAAAACAATTTTTTTCAAAAAATGACTATTTTATATAGTTCATATAGATGATAAAAATATGATTTTTATTATAAAACAATTTATTTCAAAACACGACTATTTTATATAGTTCATATAGATGATAAATATATGATTTTTATTATAAAACAATTTATTTCAAAACACGACTATTTTATATAGTTCATATAGACGATAAAAATATGATTTTTATTATAAAACAATTTATTTCAAAACACGAATATTTTATATAGTTCATATAGATGATAAAAATATGATTTTTATTATAAAACAATTTATTTCAAAACACGACTATTTTATATAGTTTATATAGATGATAAAAATATGATTTTTATTGTAAAACAATTTATTTCAAAACACGAATACCATTCAACACATGAATATTATTCAACGAATGAATTTCTATTCAACAAATGAAGGTTTTCTATAGTTTATATATATATATATACAATAAAAAGGTGATTTTTATGGTTAAACAATTTATTTAAAACACGAATACCATTCAACACATGAATATCATTCAACGAATGAATTTCTATTCAACACATAAAGGTTTTCTATAGTTTATATATATACAATAAAAAGGTGATTTTTATTGTTAAAACAATTTATTTAAAACACGAATACCATTCAACACATGAATATTATTCAACGAATGAATTTCTATTCAACACATGAAGGTTTTCTATAGTTTATATATATACAATAAAAAGGTGATTTTTATTGTTTAAACAATTTATTTAAAACACGAATACCATTCAACACATGAATATCATTCAACAAATGAATTTCTATTCAACACATGAAGGTTTTCTACTCAACACACGAATATAGTTTCAACACATGAAAATAATTCTAACACATGAATATTATTCAAAATTTTAACAGCATAACGGTAGGGTAGTTAAAACCGGGGTCGTTCCTAGTACGGTTCCTCGCTCTACCTTAAAGCCTCGCAGCTTTTGACAATGGGGATTTCATGCATCTAGTTCGCACGCAGGCGGCATGTATATTTTTTTCATTTCCACAAACTAATCCTATGTGGTTTCAACCAAATAATTCTCAACCACAAGCGGGTATTCTTCAACCACAATCAATCAATTTCAACCACAAACAATTCTAATCAACCATTCGCTATCAATCAATTTTCACACCAAT
The DNA here is from genome assembly GCA_030737875.1 of Allium sativum. Taxonomy (NCBI): domain Eukaryota; kingdom Viridiplantae; phylum Streptophyta; class Magnoliopsida; order Asparagales; family Amaryllidaceae; genus Allium; species Allium sativum. The sequence continues at coordinate 404,267,294 of CM060913.1, forward strand.
CACAACCAATAAATATCGTCCATGGTTTGTGGATGAGGGGCATATATATATATATATATATATATATATATATATATATATATATATATATATATATAAGCATTTCACTTCTATTTCAACACATATATAATTTTTACAACGCATATATAACTTATACATCGAACGTACAACTTATACAATGCTTATATAACTCATACATCGACTATATAATTTGTACATCGTCGTTTTGCATATCGTTTATAAATTATAAATCTCACATTGGGTTCCACTCCACCAAAAATAGCAGAAGGCTCAGAAAAATATGTGGTCTCTTCTAGAATGTAGAAGACGTCCACACGAGTCCACTGTCTGTTGTTTCACTGAATTTCGTCAACAAACGAAAAAGATATGATTTTTACAAGAAAATCAAAAACCGTAACGCTTTAAACTGCTATAATATAGTTTCAACCGTTACCTCACTGATGTGTTCAAAACTATGTCGGAGTTTTTCTTGCAATCCATGAGGTTTGGCGACGATCGGAAGATGCCATGTGTAAGAGGACGGAGAGGCGCCTCCAATGGTGGTGGCCACCCCCAACTCGATGGCGTAATGGCAACGCGGCGGCGGTTTGAAGGCGAGACCTTCGTCGGCGCGAAACTCGAGAATCACGCAATGAGGGAGGGCGTGGAAAGTATAGATTTGAAGCCCTCGACGAGTACTACAAAAACTTCAACTGGGTCGAGGTCTATTTCTGCATGGATTGGTCGGAAAATGGATGGGAAGGAATGAAGCGGTTTCCTCCTTCGATCGTAATGGGAGAGAGAAATACGCGTATTTTTATTTATTTAATGAATTTTTTTTTCTGATTCGCCAATATATATATTTATTCAAAAATACCCCTCTTCACATACTAGCTCCAATCCAAACCCAACAACTGTCGTCCCTAGCTAAATACCCCCATTCCGAACACAATGGGATATGTTTCGTAGGCCCATTCGACTGTTTGAGTCAGTTTTCCTTCAAATTAAAATATAAAACATTCAATATTCAATTTGAACGTACATTTCAATTTGCCGCGGCCACATACTGATTCTAAAAATTCCCGAAAAATAAATCTAGCTATGTTCTGACGATACGGTCCCAACAAAACTAGTTTCGTCGAATTCTGAGACCGTTTGAAAAATGGCCCTTTTCTGGTCGATCCAATTTAGTAGAAATCAACGAAACACATTTTCCTTCGCCATGCTCACACACTAGCTTCAAAAATTATGAAATTTGAAACCTAGCAATAATTTGACTTCCCGGATCCAACAAAAGTAGTTTCGTCGAATTCTGAGGTCGTTTGCAACATGACCATTTTCACGGGCTATATAAACTCTATAGCGACCTTTCTGAAAATTCATTTGGCAATAACTTTTGCTTCCCGCTACGAAACTTCTATTTTTCAGATTCATTAGAAAGATATTCACTAACTGGTTTAAGTATTTTTGGTTTCACCAAAATTCATTTTGTTTTGCACCCGGTACAGTCAGTCAAAGTTTGAAATGAAAATTTGAAACTGCCGCGCCATTTCAGGCCTTGTTTATAATTCAAGGTAATTATATTTATTTTCAACTTCGATTCAAACTTACTTTTCACCATTATTATTTAAAATATTTATTTTAAATACTTAAAATCCACTAAAATAGCCAATTTAAAATTGGTTCAGATTTTCCGGGTCGTTACAATCTCCCCCACTTAAAACTTTTCGTCCCCGAAAAGGAACAAAGTCGAAAGTGGTTTGATTAATCAACGCTACGTTCAATCTGGCTTCCATTCTCCAACTTTCCAGTTTCTGAGAATTTTCAAATTCTTCAAAAAATTTGGCTAACACCCGGAATTTTCGAAAAATTTCGCCATAACCTCCTTTGTACGGGGAGGGGTTTGGAAATTTATTGGGCCGTATTAGTTACCCAATAAATCCTATAAAGCATACACATATTTATAGTGATATATTCTGGTTTTTAGAGGGGAGCGTGTATAGATAATAACTCCAGAGAATAAATTCTCATCACCCTGTCAAAGCCTGAGGGAGCATGTATATATAAATAGAATCGATGTGACGACCCCAAACCCCGTACTAACGGCGGCAAAGGTAATCTTTGGAATATAACACATAAACAAATAATAGCAGAACAGAAATAAATAAATACACTAGATAATGTACACATAATATACTGGATAAACATAATCATCAGAGTTACACAGTATACAGGATCATACTTAGTACAAATACAGTTCAGCTATACATAAATGTCTACAGCGGAAAACAAAAATAATATGTACAATAGGAGCTGAACAACATAAAATAGATAAATGATAGAATCCATCTTCAGCTCCAGCTATCCAAAAAGAGCATACTAAAACCTGAATACAAGGCTGCCCGTGTAGAAGGAGGGGCAACCAAGTTTGCAAGTGAAACAAACGACGAGTCAGTCATGGGGCTGGTATGAGAAATCTACTTAACACATTATACAATTGAATAATCACAGGACCACGCCACTTTCGTGGAACGGGTTTACTCCATTGGATTGCCGGTGCTTTAAAACAAATAATTCTTTTAAACATCGCAATGCTTTTTATAAAAATGAAGCCATTATAAGACTCAGTTCCTATCACACAATGCAATGCAAATCGAAGGATAGAGTTTTACCTTATAATGGCCAAAATATGCTTGATACGAATAAAACAAAAGAATTTGATATTATTGCTAGTGTTAATAGGTTTCAAAAACAATTTTGAATCATAACTATCAATCATAGACGTCATGGGTACCATATATCATGTCGCCATATATAGGTATACAATCAAAACCGCACAGTCACGTATTTGGAAATTGGATTTCCGTCATGAACCAAGGCAAAAGATAGTCCTTACCGACTTCGAGACAATCTAGCCCATGTCTCAGGATTAGAGCTCGAGTGACCCTTGAAGCGACAGGGCCGATCCACCGATGTGGATTAAATTTCCTGAACACTTCGTCTCCCCGCCCTTTGGGGCGTAAATGAGCCAATGAATGACTCCATCGGCTTCACATAGTCACCGATATAACCGAGGCGTGTCGCAACAGCAACAACCACATAGGTGAAATAATATAAATGTCAGCCAGTTCAAGCACTGACACCACCTCTAACTAGAAGGAAACGCATGCCCTCGCTGAGGTCCTCTCCCGTTTCTGGTTCATACCGGGGTGTGAGGTTCGCGAATTCACGTTATACACAAAGCTACGCCACACAGGCGGTGCTTTGATCATCACCACAAGACTTTGCTTTTCAACAGAAGCCCTAATCACTGCATCTTAGCATGCCACACAGGTAATTCATGCCATGCAACTGATGGCTATCAATCACACAGAATGAATTTCAATGTCGGACACACAGTCCATTTACAAGTCCGTTCTGGGTCTGAACGAAACCGAAGGCACTATATACCTCGCATACCCATCGATCTCCACTTACGTCTGGATGATCACCACTCATTATCCATATTTCGGGATGCCTCCCAATCAGGACATCAGTTACCATCCAAACAAGGTGAAGATTTCCGGGTTTCAACCACCGTCTTCATCTTCGATTTCTTATCGTCGATTCAGTTATTCAGAATGGGATAAACCCGGTCTTTCTGAGCAACTCACATATATAAATAACTAGTGCTACACAAACACAACATACGCCTTATTCCAATTCATTAGTCACTAACCGTAAATCAGTAAGAGAACGATTTCCCAAATATTAACCCCGAAGGCCGAAACCAACATCAGATCAAAACCCAGGAAACCATTCGACTTAGCTAACCTTCAGTTAGTTTCTAAATTTCACATTCCATATCGTTTATAATATTTTACAACGATTTATCGCTATTTTTATTTATTTATTTATAGCCAATTCATTCAAACGACGCTTCGGGCCATAACGCGGTCGTGGCGCTGTTTTTCTTTAGATTTGATTTACACATATCTGAAAATCTAACCGTTGGATCTTCACAAATTTATATCATTAGAAAGATCTTTTCAAAACGAATCCAAGGTTCCAGTTTTGGGAAAATCCGACGATCGGATCTCCCGGTACAATCGTTTGAAGTTTCGACTTCAAAATACGAACTGCAGCGTCGTTACTCGATTTAATATATTTATATTTATATATATATATATAAATACAATCGACTCTAGCGCAGTTTTTCTTTAGATTTGAATTAAACATTCCAGACAATCCAACCGTTGGATCTTTACAAAGTTGGTGTCATTGGAAAGATATTTCCAAAGCGAACCCGACGGTTTCAGTTTCGGGAAAATCCGATGGTCGGATCTCCCGCACTAATCGTTTGAAATCACGGTTTCAAAACACAAACTACAGCTTCGTTATTCGATATATTTCAATTCTATATATATATATATATATAGATATAATCGATTCTTCGATTTCAAAACTATATTCTTTTCATACATTTGATAAAAATGATATTTTTATCCAATTGACAATTATTTTAACACTTTGCTATTTTTAACAATTCATGTATATAGTAAAAATATGATTTTTATTATAAAACAATTAATTTCAAAACACAACTATTTTATATAGTTCATATAGATGATAAAAATATGATTTTTATTATAAAACAATTTATTTCAAAATACGACTATTTTATATAGTTAATATAGATGATAAAAATATGATTTTTATTATAAAACAATTTATTTGAAAACACGACTATTTTATATAGTTCATATAGATGATAAAAATATGATTTTTATTATAAAACAATTTATTTCAAAACACGAATATTTTATATAGTTCATATAGATGATAAAAATATGATTTTTATTATAAAACAATTTATTTCAAAACACGACTATTTTATATAGTTCATATAGATGATAAAAATATGATTTTTATTATAAAACAATTTATTCCAAAACACGAATACCATTCAACACATGAATATTATTCAACGAATGAATTTCTATTCAACACATAAAGGTTTTCTATAGTTTATATATATTCAATAAAAAGGTGATTTTTATTGTTAAAACAATTTATTTAAAACACGAATACCATTCAACACATGAATATCATTCAACGAATGAATTTCTATTCAACACATGAAGGTTTTCTATAGTTTTTATATATACAATAAAAAGGTGATTTTAATTGTTAAAACAATTTATTTAAAACACGAATACCATTCAACACATGAATATCATTCAACGAATGAATCTCTATTCAACACATGAAGGTTTTCTATAGTTTATATATATACAATAAAAAGGTGATTTTTATTGTTTAAACAATTTATTTAAAACACGAATACCATTCAACACATGAATATCATTCAACAAATGAATTTCTATTCAACACATGAAGGTTTTCTACTCAACACACGAATATAGTTTCAACACATGAAAATAATTCTAACACATGAATATTATTCAAAATTTTGACAACATAACGGCCGGGTAGTTAAAACCGGGGTCGTTCCTAGTACGACTCCTCGCTCTACCTTAAAGCCTCGTAGCTTTTGACAATGAGGATTTCATGCATCTAGTTCGCACGCAGGCGGCATGTATATTTTTTTCATTTCCACAAACTAATCCTATGTGGTTTCAACCAAATAATTCTCAACCACAAGCGGGTATTCTTCAACCACAATCAATCAATTTCAACCACAAACAATTCTAATCAACCATTCGCTATCAATCAATTTTCACACCAATCACAACCAATAAATATCGTCCATGGTTTGTGGACGAGGGGCGTATATATATATAAGCATTTCACTTCTATTTCAACACATATATAATTTTTACAACGCATATATAACTTATACATCGAACGTACAACTTATACAACGCTTATACATGAGGTGTACAACGCTTATATAACTCATACATCGACTATATAATTTATACATCGTCGTTTTCCATATAGTTTATAAATTAGAAATCTCACATTGGGTTCCACTCCACCAAAAATAGCAAAAGGCTCAGAAAAATATGCGGCCTCTTCTAGTATGTAAAAGACGTCCACACGAGTCCACTGTCTCTTGTTTCACTGAATTTCGTCAACAAACGAAAAAGATATGATTTTTAAAGGGAAATCAAAAACTGTAGTGCTTTAAACTGCTATAATATAGTTTCAGCCGTTACCTCACTGATGTGTTCAAAACTAGGTCGGAGTTTTTCTTCCAATCCGTGAGGTTTACCGACGATCGGAAGATGCCACGTGGAAGACGACGGAGAGGCACCACCAATGGTGGTGGCCACCTCCAACTCGACGGCGTAATGGCGGCGTGATGACGGTTTGAAGGCGCGACCTTCGTCGGTGCGAAACTCGAGAACCACGCAATGAGGGAGGGCGTGGCAGGTATAGATTTGAAGCCCTCGACGAGTACTACAAAAGCTTCAGCTGGGTCGAGGTCTATTTCTGCATAGATTGGAAGGAAAATGGATGGGAAGGGATGAAGCGGTTTCCGCCTTCGATCGTAACGGGGAGAGAGAAATACGCGTATTTTTTTTATTTAATGAAGAAATTTTCTGATTCGCCAATATATATATTTATTCAAAAATACCCCTCTTCACATACTAGCTCCAATCCAAACCCAACAACTGTCGTCCCTAGCTAAATACCCCCATTCCGAACACAATTGGATATGTTTCATAGGCCCATTCAATTGTTTGAGTCAGTTTTCCTTCAAATTAAAATATAAAAAATTCAATATTAAATTTGAACGTACATTTCAATTTGCCAGGGCCACATACTGATTCTAAAAATTCCCAAAAAATAAATCTAGCCATGTTCTGACGATACGGTCCCAACAAAACAAGTTTCGTCGAATTCTGAGACTGTTTGAAAAATGGCCCTTTTCTGGTCGATCCAATTTAATAGAAATCAACGAAACACATTTTCCTTCGCCACGCTCACACACTAGCTTCAAAAATTATGAAATTTGAAACCTAGAAATAATTTGACATCCCAGATCCAAAAAAAGTGGTTTCGTCGAATTCTGAGGTCGTTTGCAAAATGACTATTTTCACGGGCTATATAAACTCTATAGCGACCTTTCTGAAAATTCATTTGGCCATAACTTTTGCTTCCCGCTACGAAACTTCGATTTTTCAGATTCATTAGAAAGATATTCACTAACTGATTTAAATATTTTTGGTTTCACTAAAATCCGTTTTGTTTTGCACCTGGTACAGTTAGTCAAAGTTTGAAATGAAAATTTGAAACTGCCGCGCCATTTCAGGCCTTGTTTATAATTCAAGGTAATTATATTTATTTTCAACTTTGATTCAAACTTACTTTTCACCATTATTATTTAAAATATTTATTTTAAATACTTAACATCCACTAAAATAGCCAATTTAAATTTTTTAAATTGGTTCAGATTTTCCGTGTCGTTATAACTGAGCTGTGGGATTTTCGATATATCAGACAACTATGCGACCCTCTTTGTCATTCCTTTCTTCCCATGTCTCTGATCCTAGGCATCAACTCCTTACTTACAGATGTTATCATGGGCGCTAAGGGAGGGACATAAGGAGGGTTTGTCAGCACCTATTGTCTTGCACTTACGATTTCTAGCCTTGAATCTGTGCTCGACGACTGAATAAGAGGTGGTAAGGATTCCGAGTGTTGGGGTTGATCAAAATGGCTTCGATCACTACTGCGGTCATGAGATCAAGGGGACATGTAAAATAGTCCATGCCTCTCCGGAAACTACTCACAATCCGGCTCCTCTATGGTCAGTAGCTTCCAAACCGCGGACCTCAATCTCTGTCGCTATCTCGAGTCATTTCACCTGCATGAAACTAACTTAGTTAGAATCAAACACTCTGCACACACAAAGAAATGTTTTTTATGCAGTGTTTATGAGTTAACTTTTCTCTCCATGGACCGGATTTGAGCCTACTTGAAGGAGTGACCTCCCCAATGTTTAGCGTAAGGCTCCCGGTACTTGTGACACTAGGCCAAGACATTTTATAATTGATCGGGAATTTGTCCAAGTCTTTTAAACTGTCCCTCTATCTCCAACAACATGGTGGTCCCATAGGTAGTAACTGGAGAAACTTGTAACAACCCGCAAAAATCAGGACCAATTTAAAATTTTTATTTTAGAAAATTTTAATGAATTTTGACAATATAAAATAATTTATTTAAATAATAATGATCACAAATTTGATTTAAATCGAAGTAAGAATGAATGATTTAATTTTAATTAACAAAAGAGTTAAAAATAGCGCGGTAGTTTGAAAAGTCAAACTTGAACTTTGACTGACCGTACAGGATGCAAAATTTAACGGATTTTAGTGAAACCAAAAATATTAGAATCTATTTAAAAATATCTTTCCAACGAATCCAAAAAATTGAAATTTCATAGTGGAAATCAAAAGTTGTGGCCAATTCAATATTTAGAAAGGTCGCTATGAAATTTATAAAGGTCAAAATGCTACTTTTTGCATACGAAGGAATTTGAACTCGAAACCACTTCCATTGAGTTCAGAATGATGTTTCTACATTGAAAAATAGTAAACACTTATATATTTTGAGTTTCGGGATTTATTTGTTTAAAAATATATTTTTAATATTAAATATATTGGCCTTAAAAATAGTCATTTTTCAAACGACCTCGGTTTTCGACGAAATCACTTTTGTTGGAACCAGAATGTCAAATTATTGCTAGGTTTCAATTTTCAGATTCTTTTCAAATTAATATGTGAGCGTGGGAAAAGAAAATGTGTTTTGACTATTTCAGTTAAATTTAAACGCCTTAAAAATAGACATTTTTCAAATAGTCTCAGAATTCGATGAAATTAGTCTCGTTAGAACCGTATCGTCATAAGAAAGTTAAAAATATTTTTTTTAGAATTTTTAGAGATCGTATGTGGCCCCGGTATATTTAAATGTACGGTAGAAATTAAAATATTTATTTAATACTGTATTTTTCAATTAAAACCGAAAATAAAACGTACAGATGTCAGAATTGGAGCCCGGGACATAGCCCATCGCGTTCAGAAGGCCTCAAAACCTTAAGAACGACAGTAAGCAGGCCCAAATCGGAGAAAGTCCGAAAATCCACCTTTTTAAGCACAAATTTCAAAATTTAATATTAAAATATTATATAAAATTTCGGCTGAAACCCTAATTTGGCATGGCCACCCGCCACCCAGTTTTTCAATGGCCATAATTGTCCGATTTTCAAACCTCAATAACTTTTGATCCGCTCAACGAAAATCGACACATAATATATCAAATCGAAGAGAATTCAAAGACCTTTCAATCCATACGGTCAAGATTGGGTTTTGGTTCACGGGTTTCGCGGATTCTTGGCCTGAAGTGCTGCGTTTTTGGTGGATTTCGAGGTGATTGGGGAGGCCGAGCTTCAGGGGGTTGGTGGAGCGAGTTGGTGGTGGTGCGGGCTTCGGACTGGTGGTGGTTGATCGGTGAGGTCCCAAGGGAGGTGCGCATAGAAGGTTGGAGTTTGATGATGGGTTCGGCCGTGCGTTTCAGCGTGAGGAAGAGAAAGGTCCGAACATTTTTTAATTATTATTTTATTATTTTATATTTAAATTGTCCGATCTTTAAAAATCTGTAACTCTCTCATACGAGGTCCGTTTTACAAACCGTAAGTTGCGTTGGACTCGTCTTCTCGAGAGCTTCGCGATGGCGCAGACCGCAGCTGAAAAGGAGACAGTCGAATTTCAGCCAAATTTCAATGTGAGAATTCTAATTTTAAACATTTAATTAATTATTAATTATTTTCTCGCATTAAAGAAAATTGTATTGTCATATAAATTCAGATCTGGATGTCATGTGTGGTTTGGATTGATAATGGTTGTTTGTTGAATGCTTGTTGTTCATAATATGCTAAATCCGCTTTGAATTGTATATATTTTATCTGCGGTTGGAAAATGGGATCTAAAATTAGATCAAAACATATTTTATTCAAAAGAAAAAAAAACATTTATTCAGATCTAGTTGGAAAAGTTTATTTTATGTTATTAAAATAATATTTTTATTATTCTGAATTCAACAATAGAAATTGATCGACAAATAAATATTTATTTTTATTTGTTGATTTAACAATGGAATTTGGTCGACAATAAATATTTATTTGTTGATTTTATAATAGAAATTGGCACAACGAATAAAATATATCTTTACGGGTTTACATCAAAGAGAATGTTTAAAAATTTTTTTTTTTTTTTTGATATGAGGTTGTTTCATTAAAAAGAATGAAAACAAAGGATATCATTTTTTTTATATAAAAATGGTTTTCAATCAAAAGTCATAATTTATTTGTCACTTTGATGTTCAATAAAAGTTGCAACATTATAAATCTCATTTTTATGTTATATTGTTTTCAATAAATGTAGTAACATTAAAATTTCATTTTTAATGTAATAAGTGTTTTCAATAAAAAGAAGCAACGTAAAAAGATCATATTTTTATGTGTCCATTGTTTTCAATAGAAAGACCTTGCATAAAAAAATCACATTTTTAATGTGATTTAGATTTCAGTGTAAAGATGAAGATAAAATGGATTTTATTTTTATTTTCATTTTCATTTTGGCAATGGAAAGTTTATAAATTAAAATTGCATTTTTATAGAAATTTTGTTCACAATGAATAGAAAAGATCGCATCCATGTGTGTAATGAGAAAAAAAAAAGATTACATTTATATGTAAGGAAAATGAACAGAAAAGGATTACATTTTTAATGTAATCAAAGATTAAGAATCACATTTTGGTTTACATATCATATGTAAATTAAAATTCATTTTAGAAGTAAAACTTTTGTTTACATTTTTATGTAAATAAAAAAAGACATGTTTTGGAAATCACAATGTTTGTTTACATTTTTATATGTAAATAAGAAATTATTTTCAGAAGTTACATTATATTTGTAAATATATTTTGTAAATTAAAAGTTGTTCTTTATTTTGCATTCACCAATGCAAAGGTATATTGAAAATAAAATTATTCTTTTATTTGCATTTACCAATGTAAATATACATTAAAAATAAACTTGTTCTTTTGTTTGCATCTAAAAATGCAAATATATATTTAAAATTGAAACTTGTTCTCTTATTTGTATTTACGAATACAAATATATATATTAAAGTAAAATTTATTCTTTTATTTGCATTCACTTATGCAAATACATTTTGAAAAATGAACGAACCTTTTTATTTGTGTTCCCAAACACAAATACATTATAGAAAATGAATGATCCTTTATGTTTGTGTTCTCAAACACAAATATAACATAGAAAATTAAAATGGTCTTTTTATTCGTGGTCTTAAACACAAATAAAACATTAAAAATAAAAGAACATTTTTTGTGTTCTCCAACACAAATATAACATGATTTTAAAGTAGTGCATTTTTATTTTTTTGCATTTTCAATGCAAATATTTCATGAAACCAAAAGTTCACATTTTTTTTACATTCCACAATGTAAGCAATACATGAAAATAAAAATTACGTTTTTGTTTGCATTCTACAATGAAAACGAAATGTAGAAAATAGAATATGCGTTTTTTATTTGCATTCTATCGTGCAAATAAAACAAAGGAGATAAAATTACATTTTTGTTTGCAACTTTAGTTGCAAACAAACAAGAAAATAAAATTTGCATTTTTGTTTGCAAATTTAGATGCAAACAAATTTATTAAAAACAAAAGTTGCATTTTTGTCGAAATTTTTAAATGCAAACAAAGCATTAAAATAAAAGTTACATTTTTAATTATTTATTTATTTCACTTGATGTAAATAAACATAAAATAAGAATTTGTTCTTTTATTTACATTTCTTGATGTAAATAAAACTAGAAACTAAATATTACATTTTTATTTGTATTACTCAATTCAAATAAAACATGAGAATAAAAATACATTTTCATTTGCAATGCTTAATGCAATTCAATTATAAAATGAAAATTTTTATTTACATTCCTCTATGTAAATAAACATCAAAAAAAAAAAGCTGAATCTTTATTTGCATTCTCTATTGCAAATAAAGCATGAAATGAAAAGTTATAATTTTGTTATTATTTGTATTCCCTATTACAAATGGGATTAAAGATTTTATTCTTCTTCACATTTATATACAATGAAAAGAACTGAAATAAAAGATTATGTTTTTATCATCATTTTTGATGCGATAAAAGAATAGAAATAAAGATTACATTTTTATTGACATTTTACATGCGATAAAAAGAACAGGAATAAAAGAGATATTTTTATCATCGTGTTATATATTGTGTATTACACTGCCATAGGCAAGTTACCTGACTTGTTTATGTGATTGGGTCGATAATTTTCACACATCGCCCAAGTGCGCAAATAATTTATTATTTGTTTGTTGGTTGAAACCCCACACGGGTGTTGGGATGAAAATTAACATACACTAATCCCAATATTTAGTTGTATGTTGATCGTTAGATCGACAGGCTGCAATGAGCGTTATTATTTAATTTTAACGCTTACGCAGTGGAATTTACACTTTGGATGAAATGGATGATTTGATGATTATATTGTTATTGTCATATATATGATGTGTGTGAAATCCATATAATCCAAATTATATGGTAAATGATTGAGTCGCATTTCGATTCAGATGATCTTTTAAATAAGAGTATCCTTACACTAGAAATTCTTTTTATATAAAGGATATATTTTCATAAAAAGATATTTTAGTTAAATATATTTTTAAGATAAAGAATATGTGTAAAAGATAAAAATATGTAATATGAAGAATACTTTCCAATTAGAATCTTTTGTATAAAGAGTGTTTTAATGATTATTTTAAAATATATTTTTTAATAACGAATTAATATTAAAAGGGAAATCCTTTAATTAAGATTATTAGAATTTGCAATTATATTTCATGATATGAGATACATTGAGATGTGAAGTGGATTTATCGTGGATGGTGTTTTTAAATGACATTTGTCCTTTAATCCAATTTACATCGAAATTATTATTTGGAATTTGTAAATCTACTCATAGATTTAACAAAAACATTTTCTAAGAATCTAGTTTTCCAGTTTAATATATATTAAATTGGAATTAAGTGGAAATTCTATTGTTAATAATCGAGATGGGCTTCTGTAATAGAAGACCGATATTATATATGGAATTTAAGAGGCTTTGCCGTTATTCCATGTATATTGTAAGTCCGATACAGAAATCCACATCGATTATGTATTGATTGATTTCTATGGAATTCCATATTTTGGAAATTGATTTGTGGGTTTATCGTGAACTGTGTTTTAAATGACACGAGTTCTTTAACCCGTTTAAAAGAAGATTTATTCTTTAAAATAAATGATCTGTGAAAATGATTTTTGATATTAAATCAAATTCAGAATTTTTAATAAATCTTTTAAGGAAGATTTATGATTTGATTTATTAATTTATCTTTGATAAAATTTATGAAAATCTTTTAATATGAATATCTTATTAAAAGAATATTCGGGGTCGGAATGTGACATAATGTGTGATTTTCCAATATTTGATTTTTAATCACAAAATACGCGAGTTATTCAGAAAGACCGGGTTTAACCCATTCTGAATAATCATCACGACGATCAAGAGTCGATGAAGACGGTGGTAGAAGACCGAAGGTTTTCACATCGTTGGGATGATGATGACTGGTATCTTGAATTGGGATAGTACATTCCAAGGCAAGGTATTTGGTAATGATGGTCCAAACGTATTTGGATCGACGGACACGTTGTTTCGCTCAGACCCAGAGCGGACTTGTAAATGGATTGCGTGTCTGACATTGTATTCTTTTCTACTGTATTTGTTGAACGCTACTGATTATATATTTCTGTTTGGTGGTGGAGAATTTATTCTTCACTTAACCCCCTTCTCTAAGACGTATGAGCTTAGAGGTTATATATATATTGGTAGATGATCAATGATATGGTAGAGTCTGACAATGTGGCATGCTAAGGTGCAATTGATCAAGGCTTTGTTGAAAAGCAGGCCTTGTGGTTGATGATCAAAGCACAGTCTATTTAGGCATAGCTTTGTGTATATCGTGACTTCGTGAGCCTCACAGCCCGGTAGAGTCTAAAACGGGAGAAGGGAACGTAGGGAGTGCACACGTTTCTTTCTAGCTAGAGTAGTGCCAGGGACCTACCAGCGCTGGCATTTATTCATTGTGGTTGTTGGATTTTTCGAGGCCTCGGGTTATGCGGTCGCCACTGGCCGTATTATAGGTCCAAAAGGACCGGGAAGCGTGTGTTCAGGCATAACTAATCCACAAAAGTAAGTGTGGACCGGCCCTGCAGGATCCAAGGGTTGGACAGAGTACCAATCCTGGGGCATTTGCTAGAGTGTCTCGAATCGGTAAGGATCTCCTCCCTAGCCTTGACTCAGATGGAAACCCAAATTTCTAATACGACATCATGCGGTTTTGATTGTATACCTATATATGGCGACATAGTGGGATGGGGCACTCATGCCGTCTAGGATTGATACATTTACTTTGATGTATTTCAAATTGGTTGCACACTATTATTATATAATACCGTGTTTATCGTATCAAGCATCTTTTGATCATTATAAGGTAAAACCCTATCCTCCGGTTTGCGTTGCATTGTGTGATGGGACTTGGGTCTTATAATGGTTTCATTTTTCTAAAAAGCATTGCGTTATTTTGACGATTTACTTTAGTCATGCACTGGCAATCCATAGGAGAAAACCTGTTCTGCGAAAGTGGCGTGGTCCTGTGATTAGCCTTATTATATTTTATTGGTTAGGTAGAATTCTCACACCAGTCCCATGACTGACCTGTAGTTTGTCCACTGGCAAACTCGGGTGCCCATATTTTCCACACGGGTAGCCGAGTAGCTATTTTTGCAGATATATTAAGCAGGATTCTGGGTTGAAGCTTAAAGCTGTGTCCAGAGATAGAAAGTCTTCCGTTGTGTTCTTCCGTTGCAGTATATTACATTTTTTGTATTTATCTTCCGTTGTAATTATATTCCAATGTACTCTGATATGTATATTATGTACTCTGATGTAACATTTATTATAGTGTTATAAAAGTCTTCTGTTATCTGTTGTAATGTGTTGTATGCCCAAAGTTAAAGTATTCGTAGGTTTCCACTTTTTGGATCAGACCTGTGTGGTTTATGGTCGATTCAAAGGGCGGGTATTTGCGGGTCTCTACAGTTGGTATCAGAGCTCTGGTTAGCTCAAATCTTTTGGGTGCAACTTGTTAGAATTGAACAAAAGACTCATCAGAGATTGGATTAGTAATGTCCAATAAGAATACTCATTAGAGATAGGATCAGCAGTATCCTAGAATGAGTGAACTCGTTAGAGATGGGGTTAGTAATGCCCTAGAACGAGTTAAGAGTTACGAATTTATAATTAACGTATTTTTGATATTTATAATCTATTCTTTGAAATATGATTTTTATATATATTTTGAAAAGATAATTAACCATTAAAATTTAAAATTAAGATAGTTAATTTTACAATTTTAGCTACGTTCCTTTTCGAGGACGAAAAGTTTTTAAGTGGGGGCGATTGTAACAACCCGCAAAAATCAGGACCAATTTAAAATTTTTATTTTAGAAAATTTTAATGAATTTTGACAATATAAAATAATTTATTTAAATAATAATGATCACAAATTTGATTTAAATCGAAGTTAGATTAAATGATTTAATTTTAGTTAACAAAAGAGTTAAAAATAGCGCGGTAGTTTGAAAAGTCAAACTTGAACTTTGACTGACCGTACAGGATGCAAAATTTAACGGATTTTAGTGAAACCAAAAATATTAGAATTTATTTAGAAATATCTTTCCAACGAATCCGAAAAATTGAAATTTCATAGCGGAAATCAAAAGTTATGGCCAATTCAATATTTAGAAAGGCCGCTATGAAATTTATAAAGGTCAAAATGCTACTTTTTGCATACGAAGGAATTTGAACTCGAAACCACTTCCATTGAGTTCAGAATGATGTTTCTACATTGAAAAACAGCAAACACTTATATATTTTGAGTTTCGGGATTTATTTGTTTAAAAATATATTTTTAATATTAAATATATTGGCCTTAAAAATAGTCATTTTTCAAACGACCTCGGTTTTCGACGAAATCACTTTTGTTGGAACCAGAATGTCAAATTATTGCTAGGTTTCAATTTTCAGATTTTTTCGAATTAATATGTGAGCGTGGGAAAAGAAAATGTGTTTTGACTATTTCAGTTAAATTTAAATGCCTTAAAAATAGACATTTTTCAAATAGTCTCAGAATTCGATGAAATTAGTCTCGTTAGAACCGTATCGTCATAAGAAAGCTAAAAATATATTTTTTTTTAGAATTTTTAGAGATCGTATGTGGCCCCAGTATATTTAAATGTACGGTAGAAATTAAAATATTTATTTAATATTGTATTTTTCAATTAAAACCGAAAATAAAACGTACAGATGTCAGAATTGGAGCCCGGGACATAGCCCATCGCGTTCAGAAGGCCTCAAAACCTTAAGAACGACAGTAAGCAGGCCCAAATCGGAGAAAGTCCGAAAATCCACCTTTTTAAGCACAAATTTCGAAATTTAATATTAAAATATTAAATAAAATTTCGGCTGAAACCCTAATTTGGCATGGCCAGCCGCCGCCCAGTTTTTCAATGGCCAGAATTGTCTGATTTTCAAACCTCAATAACTTTTGATCCGCTCAACGAAAATCGACACATAATATATCAAATCGAAGAGAATTCAAAGACCTTTCAATCCATACGGTCAAGATCGGGTTTTGGTTCACGGGTTTCACGGATTCTTGGCCTGAAGTGCTGCGTTTTTGGTGGATTTCGAGGTGACTGGGGAGGCCGATCTTCAGGGGGTTGGTGGAGCGAGTTGGTGGTGGTGCGGGCTTCGGACTGGTGGCGGTTGATCGGTGAATGGAGGTCCCAAGGGAGGTGCGCATAGAAGGTTGGAGTTTGATGATGGGTTCGACCGTGCGTTTCAGCGTGAGGAAGAGAAAGGTCCGAACATTTTTTAATTATTATTTTATATTTAAATTTTCCGATCTTTAAAAATCCGTAACTCTCTCATACGAGGTCCTTTTACAAACCGTAAGTTGCGTTGGACTCGTCTTCTCGAGAGCTTCGCGATGGCGCAGACCGCAGCTGAAAAGGAGACAGTCGAATTTCAGCCAAATTTCAATGTGAGAATTCTAATTTTAAACATTTAATTAATTATTAATTATTTTCTCGCATTAAAGAAAATTGTATTGTCATATAAATTCAGATCTGGATGTCATGTGTGGTTTGGATTGATAATTGTTGTTTGTTGAATGCTTGTTTTCCATAATATGCTAAATCCGCTTTGAATTGTATATATTTTATCTGCGGTTGGAAAATGGGATCTAAAATTAGATCAAAACATATTTTATTCAAAAGAAAAAAAAAACATTTATTCAGATCTAGTTGGAAAAGTTTATTTTATGTTATTAAAATAATATTTTTATTATTCTGAATTCAACAATAGAAATTGATCGACAAATAAATATTTATTTTTATTTGTTGATTTAACAATGGAATTTGGTCGACAATAAATATTTATTTTTATTTGTTGATTTTATAATAGAAATTGGCACAACGAATAAAATATATCTTTACGGGTTTACATTAAAGAGAATGTTTAAAAAAATTTTTTTTTTTTTTTGATATGAGGTTGTTTCATTAAAAAGAATGAAAACAAAGGATTTCATTTTTTTTTATAAAAATGGTTTTCAATCAAAAGTCATAATTTATTTGTCACTTTGATGTTCAATAAAAGTTGCAACATTATAAATCTCATTTTTATGTTATATTGTTTTCAATAAATGTAGTAACATTAAAATTTCATTTTTAATGTAATAAGTGTTTTCAATAAAAAGAAGCAACGTAAAAAGATCATATTTTTATGTGTCCATTGTTTTCAATAGAAAGACCTTGCATAAAAAAATCACATTTTTAATGTGATTTAGATTTCATTGTAAAGATGAAGATAAAATGGATTTTATTTTTATTTTTATTTTCATTTTGGCAATGGAAAGTTTATAAATTAAAATTGCATTTTTATAGAAATTTTGTTCATTGTAATGAATAGAAAAGATCGCATCCATGTGTGTAATGAGAAAAAAAAAAGATTACATTTATATGTAAGGAAAATGAACAGAAAAGGATTACATTTTTAATGTAATCAAAGATTAAGAATCACATTTTGGTTTACATATCATATGTAAATTAAAATCCATTTTAGAAGTAAAACTTTTGTTTACATTTTTATGTAAATAAAAAAAGACATGTTTTGGAAATCACAATGTTTGTTTACATTTTTATATGTAAATAAGAAATTATTTTCAGAAGTTACATTATATTTGTAAATATATTTTGTAAATAAAAAGTTGTTCTTTATTTTGCATTCACCAATGCAAAGGTATATTAAAAATAAAATTATTCTTTTATTTGCATTTACCAATGTAAATATACATTAAAAATAAACTTGTTCTTTTGTTTGCATCTAAAAATGCAAATATATATTTAAAATTGAAACTTGTTCTCTTATTTGTATTTACGAATACAAATATATATATTAAAGTAAAATTTATTCTTTTATTTGCATTCACTTATGCAAATACATTTTGAAAAATGAACGAACCTTTTTATTTGTGTTCCCAAACACAAATACATTATAGAAAATGAATGATCCTTTATGTTTGTGTTCTCAAACACAAATATAACATAGAAAATTAAAATGGTCTTTTTATTCGTGGTCTTAAACACAAATAAAACATTAAAAATAAAAGAACATTTTTTGTGTTCTCCAACACAAACATAACATGATTTTAAAGTAGTGCATTTTTATTTTTTTGCATTTTCAATGCAAATATTTCATGAAACCAAAAGTTCACATTTTTTTTTACATTCCACAATGTAAGCAATACATGAAAATAAAAATTACGTTTTTGTTTGCATTCTACAATGCAAACGAAATGTAGAAAATAGAATATGCATTTTTTATTTGCATTCTATCATGCAAATAAAACAAAGGAGATAAAATTACATTTTTGTTTGCAACTTTAGTTGCAAACAAACAAGAAAATAAAAATTGCATTTTTGTTTGCAAATTTAGATGCAAACAAATTTATTAAAAACAAAAGTTACATTTTTGTCGAAATTTTTAAATGCAAACAAAGCATTAAAATAAAAGTTACATTTTTAATTATTTATTTATTTCACTTGATGTAAATAAACATAAAATAAGAATTTGTTCTTTTATTTACATTTCTTGATGTAAATAAAACTAGAAACTAAATATTACATTTTTATTTGTATTACTCAATTCAAATAAAACATGAGAATAAAAATACATTTTCATTTGCAATGCTTAATGCAATTCAATTATAAAATGAAAAAATTTATTTACATTCCTCTATGTAAATAAACATCAAATTAAAAAAAAAGCTGAATCTTTATTTGCATTCTCTATTGCAAATAAAGCATGAAATGAAAAGTTATAATTTTGTTATTATTTGTATTCCCTATTACAAATGGGATTAAAGATTTTATTCTTCTTCTCATTTATATACAATGAAAAGAACTGAAATAAAAGATTATATTTTTATCATCATTTTTGATGCGATAAAAGAATAGAAATAAAGATTACATTTTTATTGACATTTTACATGCGATAAAAAGAACAGGAATAAAAGAGATATTTTTATCATCGTGTTATATATTGTGTATTACACTGCCATAGGCAAGTTACCTGACTTGTTTATGTGATTGGGTTGATAATTTTTACACATCGCCCAAGTGCACAAATAATTTATTATTTGTTTGTTGGTTGAAACCCCACACGGGTGTTGGGATGAAAATTAACATACACTAATCCCAATATTTAGTTGTATGTTGATCGTTAGATCGACAGGCTGCGATGAGCGTTATTATTTAATTTTAACGCTTACGCAGTGGAATTTACACTTTGGATGAAATGGATGATTATATTGTTATTGTCATATATATGATGTGTGTGAAATCCATATAATCCAAATTATATGGTAAATGATTGAGTCGCATTTCGATTCAGATGATCTTTTAAATAAGAGTATCCTTACACTAGAAATTCTTTTTATATAAAGGATATATTTTCATAAAAAGATATTTTAGTTAAATATTTTTTTAAGATAAAGAATATGTGTAAAAGATAAAAATATGTAATATGAAGAATACTTTCCAATTAGAATCTTTTGTATAAAGAGTGTTTTAATGATTATTTTAAAATATATTTTTTTAATAACGAATTAATATTAAAAGGGAAATCCTTTAATTAAGATTATTAGAATTTGCAATTATATTTCATGATATGAGATACATTGAGATGTGAAGTGGATTTATCGTGGATGGTGTTTTTAAATGACATTTGTCCTTTAATCCAATTTACATCGAAATTATTATTTGGAATTTGTAAATCTACTCATAGATTTAACAAAAACATTTTCTAAAAATCTAGTTTTGCAATTTAATATATATTAAATTGGAATTAACTGGAAATTCTATTGGTAATAATCGAGATGGGCTTCTGTAATAGAAGACCGATATTATATATGGAATTTAAGAGGCTTTGCCGTTATTCCATGTATATTGTAAGTCCGATACAGAAATCCACATCGATTATGTATTGATTGATTTCTATGGAATTCCATATTTTGGAAATTGATTTGTGGGTTTATCGTGAACTGTGTTTTAAATGACACGAGTTCTTTAACCCGTTTAAAAGAAGATTTATTCTTTAAAATAAATGATCTGTGAAAATGATTTTTGATATTAAATCAAATTCAGAATTTTTAATAAATCTTTTAAGGAAGATTTATGATTTGATTTATTAATTTATCTTTGATAAAATTTATGAAAATCTTTTAATATGAATATCTTATTAAAAGAATATTCGGGGTCGGAATGTGACATAATGTGTGATTTTCCAATATTTGATTTTTAATCACAAAATACGCGAGTTATTCAGAAAGACCGGGTTTAACCCATTCTGAATAATCATCACGACGATCAAGAGTCGATGAAGACGGTGGTAGAAGACCGAAGGTTTTCACATCGTTGGGATGATGATGACTGGTATCTTGAATTGGGACAGTACATTCCAAGGCAAGGTATTTGGTAATGATGGTCCAAACGTATTTGGAGATCGACGGACACGTTGTTTCGCTCAGACCCAGAGCGGACTTGTAAATGGATTGCGTGTCTGACATTGTATTCTTTTCTACTGTATTTGTTGAACGCTACTGATTATATATTTCTGTTTGGTGGTGGAGAATTTATTCTTCACTTAACCCCCTTCTCTAAGACGTATGAGCTTAGAGGTTATATATATATTGGTAGATGATCAATGATATGGTAGAGTCTGACAATGTGGCATGCTAAGGTGCAATTGATCAAGGCTTTGTTGAAAAGAAGGCCTTGTGGTTGATGATCAAAGCACAATCTATTTAGGCATAGCTTTGTGTATATCGTGACTTCGTGAGCCTCACAGCCCGGTAGAGTCTAAAACGGGAGAAGGGAACGCAGAGAGTGCACACGTTTCTTTCTAGCTAGAGTAGTGTCAGGGACCTACCTGCGCTGGCATTTATTCATTGTGGTTGTTGGATTTTTCGAGGCCTCGGGTTATGCGGTCACCACTGGCCGTATTATAGGTCCAAAAGGACCGGGAAGCGTGTGTTCAGGCATAACTAATCCACAAAAGTAAGTGTGGACCGGCCCTGCAGGATCCAAGGGTTTGACAGAGTACCAATCCTGGGGCATTTGCTAGAGTGTCTCGAATTGGTAAGGATCTCCTCCCTAGCCTTGACTCAGATGGAAACCCAAATTTCCAATACGACATCATGCGGTTTTGATTGTATACCTATATATGGCGACATAGTGGGATGGGGCACTCATGCCGTCTTGGATTGATACATTTACTTTGATGTATTTCAAATTGGTTGCACACTATTATTATATAATACCGTGTTTATCGTATCAAGCATCTTTTGATCATTATAAGGTAAAACCCTATCCTCCGGTTTGCGTTGCATTGTGTGATGGGACTTGGGTCTTATAATGGTTTCATTTTTCTAAAAAGCATTGCGTTATTTTGACGATTTACTTTAGTCATGCACTGGCAATCCATAGGAGAAAACCTGTTCCGCGAAAGTGGCGTGGTCCTGTGATTAGCCTTATTATATTTTATTGGTTAGGTAGAATTCTCACACCAGTCCCATGACTGACCTGTAGTTTGTCCACTGGCCAACTCGGGTGCCCATATTTTCCACACGGGCAGTCGAGTAGCTATTTTTGCAGATATATTAAGCAGGATTCTGGGTTGAAGCTTAAAGCTGTGTCCAGAGATAGAGAGTCTTCCGCTGTGTTCTTCTGTTGCAGTATATTACATTTTTTGTATTTATCTTCCGTTGTAATTATATTCCAATGTACTCTGATATGTATATTCTGTACTCTGATGTAACATTTATTATAGTGTTATAAAAGTCTTCTGTTATCTGTTGTAATGTGTTGTATGCCCAAAGTTAAAGTATTTGTAGGTTTCCACTTTTTGGATCAGACCTATGTGGTTTATGGTCGATTCAAAGGGCGGGGATTTGCGGGTCTTTACAAAACTAGCCTGGGCAATGCTCTTTACTTTGTCTCTGTTATCGGAGACGGGAAAAGGGTGAAGGATAGGCCCTCTTCTCCGGTAATTATATCCTCATCATCGGCACCGTGTTTACCAGGTTCTTCCCGGGTCCTTATGACCTTGTGTCGATTGGATGCAACAGGCGGCACTTTCCCTTGTGGACCCAGAGTACTCTTTCATCCCTCAGCTTCTGCCTCTCCTTCCTCTCTAGCACCACCCAGACAAGTTATTGAATGATTCACGGGAATTAAGCCCGTTCAGCGTAGGAGTTGGTAAGTTAGAATATTCTTAGTTGTGCGAGACTCAGGTGGAACAGCCTTCAGCGCTTCAAGATGCTCCTGGTACACCTTCCTTTGGGTACTGGAGAAATGTCTGTCACAAAAACATAAATTTAGTCTCGAGCTTAAGACTTGACTAACTACGAACCTAAGGAAAGAAATATACTTACTTCCGGCCATCCATCGCCTTGCGAATCGTGGGGGCAACGGACATAAAACGAATCATATTTAATAACACTAATCATGTTCCATGTCTCCAGGATAAACCAGGCGTTGGCTTGTGTTTCCAAATATATAAGAGAGGGCACAACAGCAGTTCTCCTCTTCATTTAGGAAAGAAACCGGATATCCTCCCCC
Organism: Allium sativum; assembly: GCA_030737875.1. Classification (NCBI taxonomy): domain Eukaryota; kingdom Viridiplantae; phylum Streptophyta; class Magnoliopsida; order Asparagales; family Amaryllidaceae; genus Allium; species Allium sativum. Next base: position 404,290,640 of record CM060913.1, read on the forward strand.
AATTGGTACAATATGCAGTTATTCAATAAATATAATGCAGGTGTTAAGAAGGAAGGCATACATGATCGAGTGAAAGTATGTGGCACTAAGCGGAAATAACGCAACGTATCCCGGATAAACACACAGAATGGAAGAACACACCCAAAAGCGCACATATGCTTGTTCTAGGCAGTGTATCCTTCTGGAGGTGCATGCGCCCTATCCCCTTCTTCAAGAATGTGAACATCGTTCCAGGGTATGTCGTACTTCTTACACACGCGCCTTAACGCAACTTCATCCATCCGCGAAGGCATCGAATCCAACGGATCGTCGACTACGGCGGCATCCGCCATTTTGTCCGATGCCTCAGGAATGTCTTCACCCATGATATCTACATCCTCTTCTCCCTCAGAGTTTCCTTCTGTAGTTCCATCCCCTTTTGCTATTTATGGCTCGACTGTGCGCTCGACTGACTATTGCGGTTTTTCTGGCGCATACCCTGGTCGGATGCAATACGCGAGCTTACGAGCTAGACGGGTGTAAGCCTCTGAAGTCTCAAGCTCGCTTCCCTCTAAACCGGAGTTGCTAGATGACCCAGTCGGGGATAGTGAGTGTTCTAATGTGTAAGCTTCTAAGCCCTGAAGTATTCGAGAAGATCGTGGTGCCATTGCGAACTATATTTTAAACAAAGTTATACTAGATACCACAACGAGAAACTAGTACCCCTCATATTGGTGTAAACTAATATGGAACGTGCAGTGTTGTGAGGTTATGATACGATTATAATAAGAAATTATAACATGACGACTGCCATTAGCCTCTAGGACTAAAACCATCGTCGTCCTTGACCGATACAGTCGAGTTTGCATCGAATAGCAATTACGTCGTGACTGAGATCAGGAACCATGTTCAAGAATCGATAGTTCTGTCATAAGTCCATAGTTCGAGTTTATGCTCCAATCCTATGTGCAAGTCTAAATTATCAGTCCTTATCTGAGTGTAAAGGTGAGTATCAGTCAATACATTCAATCCCAAGTCTGACCCAGTCACGTAACATCGGGAAAGCGACACAAGTTCACCAACAGGTCCCCCAGGATTCGAATTTTAATTACGAATAGTGGGATACAACGCTACTTGGAGGGTTTGAAATTTGCTAAGTACCAAGGACGCAAAATTCACATCTCCAAGAACGGGTAAAATCGTATCCCATACGCCTTCGAAAAATCACATCCCTTTGCTCTTAATCAGTTTGCATACCCGGTCTCGAAGCTACTCGGTCTCCAAACTCCTAAGTCCCAAGGATATGAATTTCATATCCCGGAGATTAGGGAATTTCACCCTTGGTTGCTTATGCGAAATCCCCATATTTTGTATCCTGTGTTGTTCCGGGATACAAAATCGAGATTTTGCATCCCCTCAACAGCTACGAGGTATGAAGCGCAAGCCTCACATTCCCACTTCAACCTCGGGATGCAAAGCCTTCGACTTCGAATCCCAATGCTTTGCCTCCTCTCCCCTTTGCCTCTTCTCTTTCTTCTCTGAATACATTTTTGACCGCAACCTACGAATTTTGTTCCCACTTCCCCTATGAAGCACTTCGACTCCCTCAACAATCACCTCTACTCATCAGCAAGACACCATGGCCAAACTTCAAGCTATGGTTTCAGTTCTCCAATCGCCATGTAACTGAAGCTCAAGGTCGAATCTAGCCACATCACAGTACAAAAATCCAATCCTACAGGTTTCGAACCCACCTGTTATATGAAAAACGTTCGAAGTTTGATTGGGTGGTGATGTTTTATTTTTGAGTCCTAAGTTCAAGAGGGAAGAGGGATTCAAATTTAGTTATTTTTACGAAGGGAAGGGGCAAGGGAGAGATACATCGTATCCCGTCGAGGACATGAAATTTTGCTTCCTACCAGGATGCGAAAGTTTGTATCTCCCCGGGATGCAAGATCTCACATATCCTAAAAAAAGAGAAAGAAAAAGTGGGAATCAAGTTTCCAACTCTAGAAAATTCCTGACTCACGACTCCGTCTACTACTATGCGTATGCGTTTTCAAAACTGTAACAATTGACACTAATTAGATTTGCTGCCACTCATGGGCTAATAAGTTTAAATGACTCAAGAGTGTATGCCAAGCGATTGAGTTCATGATCCAGTGTCTTTTTTGAAAACCAACTAGCGCAAGCATAAGCCGAAGACACCTTTACTGACTATGTTCTATTTCAAATTATTATCGCATCGTGTGAGATCACATGAAAACATGTGAGCATATACACGATGTTACATCGATATGACCCTTTTACCTTCTGGCGCAAGTGGGAGTCAATGATTAACATTTAATTTTTTGAGTCAATGGGAATTAGACAGTTACCGATACTATCAAGGAATCAAAATTCTCAACATGCTCAATGAAATAGTCGCGACCAAGCGCTCAACACAGCTTAGGGATCTTTCCAACTTCCAAAGATGAGCGATTCAACTCATAGCACATAATGTCAAGAAAAGACGTACTTTGATAGGCAAGTGCTAAACGACCTTTTGTCCCGGTTCCTAAAAGCTTATTAGGCCTAGTCGACTCGGCCCATAGGGTTGTACAAAAGCTCAAAGAATCGCCAAAACACACAGGATTAAGGCCCCGGAAGAGTCGTGTGAGCGTAGGCCTCACAACCTCTCAGAAGTGCCTCCATATCCCATATTTCACACCCCTCAAAAAAACAACAAACCCTAGATTTCGTATCCCCACATAGCCCAAAACCAACATGCTTCTTGTCTTTTGGGATACGAATTTCGTATCCACCGGGATATGTGTCTTATATCCCTCGGGAAACGAAACTTTATATCCCATCGGATATGAAACTCATATCGCACTGGATAAGAGCTTTCATATCCCATAGGATACGAAGGCCGTATCCCACAAAGACAAGGCGTGTATTCCCCCGGGATATTAAGTCTATATCCCCCGGATACGAAGTTCGTATCCCCTGGATACGAACTACCGTATCCCCCGGATACGACGTGTCCCCAGGGGGATGCGAAAATCTTTACTGTAGCTATCCGGGATGCAAAATTCGGTTTATGGTCCACAATTCTTAGCTACTCCCACCTAATCAACTACCTATAAATATTCCCCAACCTCATACTTCTAGGGGGTTGGCATTTGCTTGATTTGACACCTTGAGAGGATCCTTGGACACCATTAATAGCTGCCTTAGCTTTGAGGAAGAAGAAGAACTAACTTTTTCTCAAAACTTCCTACATATAAATAATGACTCCCAGAAACATAAACAATTAATGTAAACCATTTTGATAATGATATCCATCGCTATAATCCTTCAATTGTGAAAAAATTAGCAAACACTTCAATGTGGACATAGGTTCAATATGAACCCGAACCACTAAAAATTCTTGTGTTCTTGCTTTGTGCACTTATTTTCCCTACGTGAAGCTTCATTCTTGTATTTTCAAGAATCGTTGAGTATGACGCCAATTTTACACGTCAACATTATCCATCTTTCATTGGAAGCATGTATTGAGGGCTTGTGCAATATGGATGGATGTATCCATTTGAAAGATATATCAATATTTAGTTCATTAAATATTGGTTTAATTACGTGTATAAAAAAATAAATTTAAAATAAATCTTAAGAACAAAGTAAGACAGAAAGCTCTAGTTGAAGGTTTGATTTGCAAATCATACATGGAAGAAGAAGCATCGTTTTTTCTCTATCAGTATTCTAGTGACTATGTGAACATATCATTTGAAAGCACTACGCAAAATGATGAAGGCATTGATCAAGATGATTGTCAAACGACTTTATCTATTTTTAGTCGAGAAAAACTAGTCGAGAGCATGACTATGTGTACGACGGTGGTTAGAAATGTGTACCATGATGTGCAGGAGGAATACACAAATTTATTACTTAACACCTAGAAGAAGTACAAGGTTTGACTATTTATGTGTACTCGTAGATCCTAATCATTTAAAAATAACTAGCTCTCGTGAATCCTTGCATTTCATTTTAGCAAAATAAAACTTACCTCCACGATGCTATTTTAAAAACCACTTTCAGCTTTTTAATTGCCAAATTCCCTAATTTCTAATACTCCAATGATTCTCTGAAAACCATCGTCCAATTGTCAAAACCCCCAATTTCTAATACTCCAATTCATCAGTTTTGCCATTTCGTGCCCATGCAAGTAATTCGGTGTCCAGGTTATCTATCCCATCACCACCCTATAAGTGATTCCGCATCCAAGTTATCATTATCATTCAAAGCTTCGACCATTGAAACTGTGTGGATCATTAAACGATCGCGTGCTTGTGAATCTTAATGGTTCAATGGAATATGCCAAATGATAAAGCCCCAATTCAACGACGCTTCGAGATCCAACTAACATGATCGCACGCCCAAGCTATGAATATGACCATGCATACACGCTTTTTGAATCTTGATCGGTCAAACCGACTCGATACGTTGACCAATTGTGTACTCTTGGGGGTAAACGGAGCAGGGGTACACACCAAACGATCGAGTCCCAATTTGACAACCTTTCGAAAGCTAACTTGCGCAATTGCATGCTTACGGCATACCGTCTAATGATATATCAATTATTTCAACCCCAATTACATAGTGCAAAACCACGTGCAAACATGTGAGTGCATGTGCGACCCCTTCTCGATAATAAACCGCTTGCACTCCAGTGTAATTGGGAGTCGGTGATTAATGTTCAATTAATTGAATCGATAGAGATTAGACATCCCTGATAAGTTACAGTCCAAGAAACAAGATTCGAGCGAGTTGAAGCACTCCACAATGTTAGAGCCCCAAATTATACCAACAGGCTTTGATAATGTGTATCAATCGATGCGAAGCAGCATACTCTCTAGTACACTACTTGATGTAAAGGTCACAGCTAATGGCTAAGCACAAGCCCACATGACTTATCCTATCGGGTGGCTCAACGGCCAAGAAGTGTCGCTAACTTCCTTAGGAATCAAGTCCAGATGGAGTAATACAAGAATAGTCATCATGTGTAACGATCCAGAATTTTTAACCAATTTAAAATTGGAATTTTTATTACTTAATTTGAATTTAAATTTGAATTTGAAATACATGTATATGGTTTAGAATATTTAATAATTTTGATAAGTTACATGATAGATTTTACTTGAATTATAAATGAGAATAATTATTAATAAGTTTGGATTTATTGATACTATTTTTCATTTGATTGGATTTGTCAAACCATAACATGAATTAGTAGCGTTAGAACTAAGTGTTGTCCTTAGTTTTCATAGCATTTTAAAGGAAATGCTACCAAAAGATCACTTTCCATCCTTAAGATAGGTGTAAGGACACTTGTATTTTTGCATGCCTCCTTTCATGCATGTTTTACACTTGTCCCCTTATGTGTCATTGCCTCCTTAACCCTCCATTCCTATATAAGGAGGCCTTTCCTCCATTTTTTTAACCATTCCATTCCATTTTCTTCTTTTCATCTTCTTCTTAAAGCTTATGGCCATGGTTTCCATGGCATAAGCCTTCTTCTTTTCCACCACCACCTTGCAGAAGTTCGTAATCTTCCTCCTCCTCCTCCTCTTATAATGTATAGAGAGAGAAAGATTAGTATATATTATATAATATATATTTTAGTGAAGTAGACGGTGCGTTAAAATATTGTCCGATGGTTCCCTCAACTAGGCTCGCCTACCTTGAAGATTTGGAAAGTTGTTAGGTGAGAACTCTTTAACCATGGTTTACATATTTAATTAGTGGTTAGACTAATTTAAATATAGTGATGAATTGTTAGTGGATAATGATGATTGATGTTTGTCGTGATGGATGATGGATGCGTAGTTTAGACCACACACAATATTAAGCGTTAGTGTTATAATGCTTGTGCACATTTTGATTTATTTAATTATGTTGACGATGGTTGCTACAGATGTTTAAATGGTTGTTGAAGTTGTTTCGGACACACTATGACACAACAATTACGGTATCACATTGGTAATCGACAAATCTCCTTGCAATTAGAAGCAATGTCATTGTTGAAATTGAAGGTTAATAATTGGGAAAGACCATATGTACGAATTCATATATATTGATAAAGTTCTTTAAACGAATAAATAAATACCGGAACATTCTAGGATGATAGAGAGGATAGTGACTAGGCCTTGGTTTAGAAATAAAGTTTCTTGCTCTCACTGGCTATCCCTAACTGATCCGACGAATGGGATGATTAATTTGAAATTATTTGAATTTAGAAATGAATTGGAATTTGATTTATTAAGTAAAAAATAAAAGCTGAATTTTAGATCCAAAATAATTTAGAAAGTAAATTTATATGATTTTAAAAGGGTTATGTAAGGATATAATGGTTTTCTAAGGTATTTTGAGGTATCGTAGAATAATGGTTGTTATGGTCAAAATAGAGCTCGTCGCATAACGGCAATTTACATATTTTAGATGCAAACTTTAAACGCTTATAACTTTTGCAATATAAATCGGATTTCCATAAAATGAAAAACGTTTGATTTCCATTAACAAGAACTTTCAAATGAGTGAAAGCAGATTTTAAATTCGAGTTATAATTTCAAGTTATGTTTGAAACCATTTTGTAAAAGGTCGATGTAAGAACAATTGTTGACCATAACCGTAAACAGCTATTTTTAAATGTTTTAAAAATATGGAAAATTTTGTAAAATCATTACAAATTATGAAAAGGTGTTTTAAATTGTAAAGTTTAAGTTTTGGCTAAGATAAACGATATTTTGATCAAAGTAGTTAAGATAACTGTTTTGTAACGCTTTTGTAACACTTTTGAAACGCTATTTTAATGCTTTCTACGAAAACAATCTATTTTGAAGTTTTAACCCGTAAATTATCTTCTGAACAATAAGTAATGATTTGTGGAATGTTTTCAAAGGTTCAAAAGTATTGGAAATATTTAAGATGGAATTTAAATTGATTTAATTAATATTAAAACGAGTTTTCCAATTTAAAATAATTGGATATGGTGGAGATAAATCTTCGGATGTTTGATATTAATTCGGTAGATGATGACTCTTACTATTTGAGGAATTTAAAAGGTAGTTCACTGTTATTCTGCTTATAGTGTGAGCTGGATACGGATATTAATAGTGAGGATAAGTTGACGGTATTTCTATCCAGATCTAATGTCAAAGAGTTGGATAAATCTTTTAATTAAGATATGGATTTCCCAATTTGATTAGGATAAGTTGGATAGAAATAATCTTCAGATATTTGATATGAAATTCTTTGGTGTAAACGTATACTATTTGAGGAATTTGGAAGATATTATTATTATATCGTTATTCTTCTTATAGTATTCATTGATTTTGAGAACTGATATCGAATATAAGTAGATACAATTTATGTGTAACTTATGTTCAATATCGATTGATTTGTGTTTTGTCGTGAATCATATCTTCAACAATATCATTCTTGAAGCCCAATGAGATTGAGTAGTGAAAATTCATATCGTAAATTGGGATTTAATCAAACCTTTGATTTGAGAAAATTAAAAATAAGAAATTGGGAACCAAGTATAATCTTTTAGTTAAGATTAAAGAATTGAATGTTGGAAAATCAATTTATTTGGAAACTATGGTTGAAATATAGATTAAATGATTTTCAATGTAAACTGGGTTTTGATAACAAGTTATCAAATGGAAAATTAATTAAGGCTTTGAGGATAAATTATCTTTGATTTAAGGGATGTGTTGTAAAAGAGAAAGGTTAAATGTGGATTTTTTTATAATTTGAGAATGGATTTGAAGAAGCTTAATTTAACAAAATCCAAGATGGAAGGAGATTTGGTTGAAAGCCAGTTTGCTCCGTAATTGTATTATTTTTTTAAATTTCGCCTATTATTTGGAAAGACCGGGATCAGATGTATGTCCGAAAACCGTTTCAAGTAATAATATGACGTTGTGGAGAAATTGAAGACAGTATTAAAGAACGCGACCCTTCATATCGTAAGGACGACTTGCTGAGTGTCTCAAATGGGTAGCTCCCATTTGCAGATGGATTTTATATCAGCTAAGTGGCAAGAAGCCCAAACGTATGTGAAGGAATTTTGTATTTATGGTTTCGTTCAGACCTAGAACGGACTTGTATGGATTGTGTGTCTGACATTGTAATTGACTGTGTAGCATTGATCTCTGTTAAATATATATCTGTTTGATGGTAAAGAATTTATTCTGTTGTTTAACACGCTTCTCTAAGATGTATGAGCTTAGAGGTTATACATCGATAGAAATCAGTGATGCATTGTGAATGGACAACGTGGCATATTTAAGTTATGTAGTGAGATTTGGATGATCAAAGCATGGCTTATTTAAGCGTATCTTTGTGTATATCGGGACTTCAGCAAGCCTCACACCCCGGTAAATGGCCAAAATAGGAAGAAATGCAGCAGGGTTATGGGTTGTTGTCTCCTTCTAGATAAAAGGTGTACTATGTTATGGAGCCCAGGTATTAATATACGTAGTAAAAGCATCTACTTTTGTGGTTGTTGTTGGCATGCGCTCGGAAAGGTCGGTAACGACTGGGAGATGGCATACTCAGGCGTACTCTAAGTTACCCAGTTAAGGGGTAACCCGGCCTTGTGTTGGCATGAGGAGCATCACTGTTGATCCTCGGACAGCCCTCTAGAGGTGTTCAAAATTTGGTTCGGAAGGAAGTTACTTTGCCTGGACATTGTTCGAAACCCAATCTCCGCTACGAGCCTATACGATTTGATTGTATACCATACGCCAGTATAGTATATGGTACCTATTCTGGCTAAGATTGATACATTTATTTTCAAAAGGATTTTTCACACTGTATTATAGTATTGAAAGAGGATTTTCACGTATCAAGCATTTTTGACTGCATAAGGAGAAACCTCGCCAATGTGTGTGTTTGCATTGTGTGTGTGACTCGAGACCTTATGTTAGTTTCATTTTTCAAAAAGTCATTGTGAATTTCTATACACTGATATTCACATGGAGTAAACCCGTTCCGCATTAGAGGCGTGGTCAGGTGAATTACCTAACTTTAAAATAAACCCTCAAAACAAATGTTTTGAGTTCTTACACCAGTCCTATGACTGACCTGGAGTTTATTGTTCCCACTCCTAAAATCTGGGTGCCCATAATATTTGCATTGGCAGCCTAGTATTTTGGTTCGCAGATTTAGTCTTGGAGTTGGTTAGAGTAGGATGATGATTTAGCTAGAGCTATTATATCTTAGAGCATGCATATTCTTCTGCTGAGTTTAATGTCTCTTCCGTTGTGTAATCGATGTACGCTGATGTATCTTTTGTAACTCTAATGTAATATTACTGTGATGATAATGGAAAAGTTCTTTTCATTTTGTGCAAATGTGTAAGTACCCCTAACAATCCGTCTTTATGAATGGTTTAAGTTGGTTTAATTACCGGCGAAAACCGGGCAAAAAGCCGGGTTGTTACAACGTGGTATTAGAGATTTGGTTTATACAAAGCTATGGGGTACGACACATTTGAACAAAAGGAAAGACTCATCAGAGTTATAATATATCATTAGAGATAGGGTTAGTAATGCCCTAGAATGAGATTTTAGAGTATTATATTTGAGAGAACATACTTGAAAATATGAAATGAGCTTTGAAAGGTTATATTTTAAGAAAGAACATATTTTGGAAATATATGTTTAATTATAACCTGGATACTTAATCAAACTATTAAGGTTAAGTTTACATTTTGTGATTATAATTACATGTAAAATAATTCTTATGGCATGGTAATTAAGCCCCTTCCACTGATCTGGAAAATGATCTGAGTATAAATCCTTTTGGATTTAATGTCACTATAGGGTAACATTTCGAAATATTGATAAACTTGGGTCAATTTTGTTAAGGTAACTAATCAATATGGCTAAAGATTAAAAATAAGAATTTGAGTATTGTATTCGATGTTGAGGTTGGACTATCAAATATAAGAAGATTTTGAATATACGCCTAGCTAACGTATATACGAAGTCTTAAGTATACTTGATAGATATAGAATCACACTCTAGTTGCTTGAAGATGATTCTGTTGATGACTGTAGCATCATCAGTATGTATTTTCGAATTTCAAAAGTAGGATGACTATATGATTCCGATTAAAACATCAATATATACTTAAAATCCATTTAGATAAGTGTTTGAAATTGTTTAGTAAATTGATGTGAGCTTAAATAGAAAAGTGAGAATTTGATTGGGTTATAAGAATTATACCAGGTAAACTTCTTAGTAAGGGATAAGCTAGTAAAGAGTTTTGAGAAAGTGCATTTGTGATATATATATATATATATATATATGTATGTATGTATGTATATAAAGGGGTATTGTAAAGATGTACAATTTGAAAACTCAAATCAAAATTTTGAGTAAGAATTGGCAGTTACTTTGGAATTGATTTTGTAAGAATATATTTTGAATCTAAGGAAAAAGATCTTTGAAAATATTTAGAAATTAAAAACTTGAGCACGGACATCTTGTGATTAGGATTTCTCAGTTGATTAAAAGACATTTACGCAAAGTTGTAATTTACATAAGCAATCCAAATATAGAAAAAGCAGTTTGGAAAACAATTTGAAGGCTAAGTTGGAATTAATTAATTAGAATATTTTATAATTAGTCCTTCCCAACTAATTAAATTTAAAATGCAAATATCTTGAGAATTCAGTTTCACAATATGACTATAAGATATTTGATGATATTTTGGTTAAGGACTACATTGGTTAAAGCTGTTTCTCCAGAGTTTGAAGGAAATAAGTTTAGTAACCTTGAATTTGCAATAATTAATGAGAATAGCAAAAACTATATAAGGAATTAAAATATGAAATTATCGACAATTTTGGATAGATGATATGTTCTAAAGTATATTATGGTTACAAAAAGGAACTGTTTAAGTAAGCATGAGTATCTTGTGAATTAAGTTTCACAATTTGATTAAAAGATATTTAGCAAGCAGGAATAGTAAGAAGAAATTACCTAAACTAAAACGTTTAGATAAGCTGAGTTTTGAGGATTGAGTTTTACGTGTAAAGAATAATAGTAATTTTTTCGAACCGAAAGGGAGTAAGTTTCATAACCATTTAATTTGGAAGATAAGATCTAAGAGAATAAATTTATAAATCTGAATTTTTTTGAAAGAAGTAAATGGTTAAGTATAAGTAATTGGCCCAGTAAATGATGAATCGAATATAATGGGAAATTGGAAGTTCTCGTTGGAGGACATGGTAGATATGATTGTCCGGAATTAGGCGAGGCATATTCATTATGAGAACAAGGAGCTTTAGTATAAAGAATTTTAATCTTGTGTCTGAAAACCTACAAGATGTAAAATGAGCAATTGCGATTCCCTTTCCTTTTTGAGGATGAAAAGTTTTAAGGGGGTGAATGTAAAGATCTAGAATTTTTAACCAATTTAAAAATGGAATTTTTATTACTGAATTTGAATTTAAATTTGAATTTGACATACATATATAAGGTTTATAGTATTTAATAATTTTAATAAGTTATATGATAGATTTTAGTTGAATTATAAACGAGAATGATTATTAATAAGTATGGATTTGTTGATAATATTTGTCGTTTGATTGGATTTGTCCAACCATAACATGAATTAGTAGCGTTAGAACTAAGTGTTATCCTTAGTTTTCATAGCATTTTAAAGGAAATGCTACCAAAAGATCACTTTCACTCCTTAAGACAAGTGTAAGGACACTTGTATTTTTGCATGCCTTCTTTCATGCATGTTTTACACTTGCCCCATTATGTGTCATTACCGCCTTAACCCTCCGTTCCTATATAAGAAGGCCTTTCCTCCATTTTTTAACCATTCCACCCTATTTTCTTCTTTTCATCTTCTTCTTAAAGCTTATGGCCATTGTTTCCATGGCATAAATCTTCTTATTTTCCACCACCACCTTGCCGAAGTTCATTATCCTCCTCCTCCTCATCCTTAGTTTTCATAGCATTTTAAATGAAATGCTACCAAAAGATAACTTTCCCTCCTTAAGACGAGTGTAAGGACACTTGTATTTTTGCATGCCTCCTTTCATGCATGTTTTACACTTGCCCCCTTATGTGTCATTACCTTCTTAACCCTCTGTTCCTCTATAAGAAGGCCTTTCTTCCATTTTTTAACCATTCCACTCCATTTTCTTCTTTTCATCTTCTTCTTAAAGCTTATGGTCATGGTTTCCATGGCATAAATCTTCTTATTTTCCACCACCACCTCGCCGAAGTTCGTCATCCTCCTCCGTCTCCTCTTATAATATATATAGAGAGAAAGATTAGTACATATTATATAATATATATTTTGGTGAAGTAGATGGTGCGCTGAATTATTGTTTGATGGTTCGCTCAACTAGGATCGCCTACCGTGAAGATTTGAAAAGATGTTTGGTGAGAACTCTTTAACCACGGTTTATATATTTAATTAGTGGTTAGACTCATTTAAATATTGTGATGAATTATTAGTGGTTAACGATGATTAATGTTTGTTGTGATGGATGATGGATGCGTAGTTTAGTCCATACACACACTATTAAGTGTTAGTGTTATAACGCTTGTGCACAGTTTTGATTTATTTAATTATGTTGATGATAGTTGCTATGGATGTTTAAATGATTGTTGATGTTGTTTCGCACACACTATGACACAACAATTATGGTATCACATTGGTGATCGACAAATCTCCTTTGTAATTAGAAGCAATATCATTGTTGAAAATAAAGGTTAATAATTGGGAAAGACCATATGTATGAATTCTTATATATTGATAAATTCCTTTAAATGAATAAATAAATACCGGAACATTCTAGGATGACAGAGAGGATAGTGTCTAGTCTTGGGATTGGAAATAAAGTTTCCTACTCTGTCTGGCTATCCCTAACTGATCCGACGAATGGGATGGTTAATTTAAAGTTATTTGAATTTAGAAATGATTTGGAATTTGATTTATAAAGTAAAAAATAAAAGTTGAATTTTAGATCCAAAAAAATTTGGAAAGTAAATTTATATGATTTTAAAAAGGTTATATAAGGATATAATGTTTTTCTAAGGTATTTTGAAGTATCATAGAATAATGGTTATTATGTCCAAAATAGAGCTTATCGCATAACGGTAATTTATATATTTTAGATGCAAACTTTAAGCGCTTATAACTTTTGCAATCTAAATCGGATTTCCATAAAATTAAAAATGTTTGATTTCTGTTAACAAGAACTTTCAAATGAGTGAAAGAAAATTTGAAATTCGAGTTATAATTTTCAAGTTATGTTTGAAACCGAATTGTAAAAGGTCAATGTAAGAACAATTGTTGACCATAACTATAAACAAATACTTTTAAATGTTTTAAAAAAATGCAAAAAAATTTGTAAAATCATTACAAATTATGAAAAGGTGTTTTGAATTGTAAAGTTTTAGTTTTGGCTAAGATAAACGATATGTTGTTTCAAATAGTTAAGATAACTGTTTTGTAACGCTTTTGAAACGCTATTACAATGCGTTCTACGAAAACAATCTATTTTGAAGTTATAGCCCATAATCTATCTTCCGAACTATAAGTAATGATTTGTGGAATGTTTTCAAAGGTTTAAAAGTATTGGAAATATTTTAGATGGAATTTAAATTGATTTATTTAATATTAAAACGGGTTTTCCAATTTTAAATAATTGGATATGGTTGGTGATAAATCTTTGAATGTTTGATATTAATTCGGTAGAAGATGAATTTTACTGTTTGAGGAAATTAAAAGGTAGTTCACTGTTATTCCGCTTATAGTGTGAGTTGGATACGGAGATTAATAGTGAGGATAAGTTGATGGTATTTCTATCCAGATCTAATGTCAAAGAGTTGGATAAATCTTTTAATTAAGATATGGGTTTCCCAATTTGATTAGGATAACTTGGATAGAAATAATCTTCGGTTATTTGATATGAAATTCTTTGCTGTAAACATATACTATTTGAGGAATTTGGAAGATATTATTATTATATCGTTATTCCACTTATAGTATTCGTTGATTATGAGAATTGATATCGAATATAAGTAGATACAATTTCTATGTATCTTATGTTCAATATCGATTTATTTGGGTTTTGTCGTGAATCATATCTTCAACAATATCATTCTTGAAGCCCAATGAGATTGATTTGTGGAAACTCATATCGTAAATTTGGATTTAATCAAACCTATGATTTGACAAAATTAAAAATAAGAAATTAGGAACCAAGTATAATTTTTAAGTTAAGATTAAAGAATTGAATGTTGGAAAATCAATTTAATTGGAAACTACGGTTGAAATATGGATTAAAGTATTTTCAAAGGAAACTGGGATTTGATAATGAATTATCAAATGGAAAATTAATTAAGGCTTTGAGGCTAAATTATCTTTGATTTGAGGGATGTGTTGTAAAAGAGAAAGGTTAAATATGGATTTTGTTATAATTTGAAAATGGATTTAAAGAAGCTTAATTTAACAAAATCCAAGATGGAAGTAGATTTGCTTGAAAGCCGGTGTGTTCCGTAATTGTAATTTTTAAAATTGCGCTTATTATTTCGAAAGACCGGGATTGGATGTATGTCTGAAAACCATTCCAAGTAATAATACGACGTTGTGGAGCAACTGAAGACAGTATTGAAGACCGGGACCCTTCATATCGTAAGGACGACTTGCTAAATGTCTCAAATGGGTAGCTTCCATTTGCAAATGGATTTTACACCAGCTAAGTGGCAAGAAGCCCAAAAGGATGTGAAGGAATTCTGGATTTATGGTCTAGTTCAGACCCAGAACGGACTTGTATGGATTGTGTATCTGACATTGTAATTGACTGCATAGCACTGATCTTTGTTAAATATATATCTGTTTGGTGGTGGAGAATTTATTCTCTTGCTTAACACCGTTCTCTAAGACGTATGAGCTTAGAGGTTATATATCGATAGAAATCAGCGATGTGTTGTGAATGGACAATGTGGCATACTTAAGTTATGTGGTGAGCTTCGGATGATCAAAGCATGGCTTATTTAAGCGTAGCTTTGTCTTTATCGGGACTTCGGCAAGCCTCACACCACGGTAAATGGCCAAAACAGGAAGAAATGCAACAGGAGTATGGAGTGTTGTCCTTCTAGTTAAAAGGTGTACTATGGCATGGATCCTAGGTATTAACCTATGCGGTAAAAGAATCTACTTTTGTGGTTGTTGTTGGCGCATGCTCGGAAAGGTCGGTAACGACCGAGAGATGACATACTCAAGCGTACTCTAAGTTACCTAGTTAAGGGGTAACCCGGCCTTGTGTTGGCATGAGGAGCATCACTGTTGATCCTTTGACATCCCTCTAAAGGTGTTCAAAATTCGTTTCTGAAGGAAGTTCCTTTGTCTGGTCCTTGTGGGAAACCCAATCTCCGCTACGAACCCGTACGATTTTGATTGTAAATCATACGTCAGTATAGTATATGGTACCTATGCTGGCTAAGATTGATACATTTACTTTTGAAAGGATTTTTTACACTATATTATAGTATTGAAAGAAGATTTTCACGTATCAAGCATTTTTGACTGCATAAGGAGAAACCTCCCTTATGTATGCATTTGCATTGTGAATACCGCGAGACCTTATGTTAGTTTCATTTTTCAAAAAGTCATTGCGTATTTCTATGCATTGGTATTCACATGGAGTAAACCCGTTCCGCATTAGTGGCGTGGTTCGGTGAATTACCTAACTTTAGATTAAACCCTAAAAACAAATGTTTTGAGCTCTCTCACCAATTCCATGACTGACCTGGAGTTTATTGTTCCCACACCTAAACTCTGGGTGCCAATAATATTTGCATGGGTAGCCTAGTAGTTTGGTTTGAAGATTTAGTCTTAGAGTTGGTTAGAGCAGGATACTGGTTTAGCTGGAGCTATTATATCTCGGAGAATGCATATTCTTCTGCTAAGTTTAATATCTCTTCCACTGTGTAATCGATGTACGCTGATGTTTCTTTTGTAACTCTGATGTGATATTATTGTAACGGTAATGGAAAAGTTACTTTTATTTTGTGCAAATGTGTAAGTACCCCTAACAATCAGTCTTTATGAACGGTTTTAGTTGGTTTAATTACCGGCGAAAACCAGTAAAATAACCGGGTCGTTACATCATGACTCGCCAAAACTTCTTGCACATGGTACAAGTCTCGAATAAAGTGCGCGTATTCGAAACTCGGTGATCGAGTCGGCCAAAACATGGTTTTGGCACCAGAAGACTTGGAATGGGTCACCCGCCGAATTTTGTATTCCTTGGACACGTAATTCACTCACGCCAAAAATCTCCTATTAAACCCATGCCGATCAACCTAAAATACCTATACATGCCATGCCGGTCACTGTAGAAACAAGCCAAGGTTGGATCAACAATCCAGCTCTAGTTCGTATCCACACATGTTCAACGACCAAAATCCTTGTGCAACATAGCGGATTAAGAAAAAAAGGCAGTGTGCTCCATGCCTTAAATCCCCCAAACTTCGCATCCCAACTTTGGGTCAACCACTCCAGAATTGTTGCGCGCACCGGTCCGATCACAAAAAATATGATACCCAAGAAATTCCTAGCACTTTCTGGACCTCGGAACTTCCCGACACCTCCCGGGACTCGGAAACTCCGACACCTCCCGAACCTCGAAAATTTCGACACCTCCCGGACCTCGGAAATTCTTGACACCTCCCAAACACCAGAAATTCCCGAATGCTCCCGAACAAAAAGGAATCTCGACATAACGATTAATAGAACTTAGTTATCCATTGTAACATTTGTAATGATGTCTACTATTGTATTCTCTTGATAATGAATAAAATAAGCAAAGCCATCAAAGTGGATGTAGGTTGAATCTGGACCGAACCATTATAAAATACTATGTTCTATGCTTCCCGCACATCACACCGCATCTCGCATACCGATCCGTTTTGGACAATTAGTTTCAAAATTTTGGAACTCTCGAGTATTGGCTTTTGGGAAACAACTGTATAAGATGATTTAATTGGATGCTATTATTATTATTTTCATGTATATATACAGTTCCCCTTGTGTAAAGTGTATTGGTGTATTATATTTTATTCATTTTGCTGTGAGATTCAAATCTTCTCTGATCAGATGTGTTTTTATTCTTCTTCTATCTTGACCTTTCTTTCTTCTTTCTCACGATCTAAGTTATTTCTTATAACTTTCTGGGTTCTTGATACTTGAGTTTAGGCACGTGAATATAGAGGATGTATTAGTCTAGAAATCTGAGGGATAAATTTTTCAATCTATTACACTTGGTATTGTAGCTACAGGTTTAAGATAACCTTAGCTCTATGGCATAACTCAATAAGAGATAAGGTAATGGAATCCCTTATTATGAGTTTGAATATGTGTGTGTGTGTATGAGAGGGCATATTTCTTATTGTTATCCAATATTTCATATTATTTTTATCTATCTGTTGAGTGGGATATAAATCCCATATTGTGGTGTTTGGCCGACGTTATCGACAAGGATTTCTAAGCACTTGAGCATGACAAATCAACATAGTATTATTTCAAAGCTTTGGAAAATGAAATAATTTTAATAAGATTTTATATATCTTATATATAAAGTGAATTTTCATGCTAAATATAGTTTATGGATAATTAGTTTGATAGAAAATGATGAACTTAGTTATTACCATTTATTGTTCGATTAGTCGTGCTCACTTTTGAGCATTGACTATGATTGATTGATTTGTAGTTATACTAGACCGATTTATGAGTTACAACTACACTGTTTGTGATAAAAGCAATCTTGTTATTCTTTTGCATGGATTGAATAGGTTTTTAATTAGAAAAACTTTGAAATGAACACCGTGTGAATTCAGTTTCACGGTTTGACTATATGGCGTTCGATGATGTTGATGTTGGGTAAAAAATTACCTTAAGTAAAGTTGTTTATATGAATTTAAACAAGGAAGAACTTATGTGAAGTAATCTTATATAGAACTAGAATTATATAAGTGTATTTTTTAAATGAGAAATATAAATAGGAAGTGAATTTAAGTTCAGAATTGAAGGATCTGAATTTCCGATAAAATTGTAAAATGATTTTTCTAGATTTAAAAGGAATGTTGTGATTATTTTAAAGGTATTTATGAAAATAAATGGATTTTAACGATTTAAAAAAATCATTAATCTTACTTCGGTGGTTGGATAATAATTTTGACGATGGCTACAACATCATCGACGTTCATTTTCAAGTTTCTAAGTAAGAACTTGCTACCATTAATAAATTTTTTGGATTAAAACTAAATTTGTTTTGAATCCAAGATTTATGATTTTGAAACTGAAAGCTTGGCTTTGAAATTTTCAACTAAAATTTGATATGGATGCACGTATATTTTAAGTTTTAGGGTTGGTTGATTTGTGCATCCTACTTGATATGATGTTGTAGATTTGGACTGGAATATTCGATAATTTTGGATAGTCGAGATTTCTAGGTTAAATAGTTAAAATAAGTTAAGTGTTGTTTGATGAATCAAACTTATATTTGCTAGAACACTTGGGTTAAGAGAACGAAGATGTCCTTGTTATAAATTTAAGAAATAGAAGATTATGATGAAGTTGAAATCTTACCTAAGTTTATATGGATACTTAAGTGAACATGGTTTTAATTTATAAATTAAACATAGTTTGAAAAATTAAATTAAATTAAAATGAGCTCGTCGCGCAACGGTAGTTTGTAATTTTATGAATTAAACTTCAATTGAGCGTATGAGATCAAATATAAGTCAGAATTCTTTAGAACAAGAATCTTTCGATATATATAGTTATAGTTTCTAATGAAAGAGAAAACTCAAGATTTCACCTTGTAGATTTTTGGATATGTCAAAATCAAATTTCTTAAATAAATCACGGTATGGTCGTTTATAAACTAAAAAAATTTATTTAAAAAATTTAAGGATTTCAAGAAAATATACTATTCCATAGATGGCCTTCTACAATAGATTTGCAAGGTGTTTCCAGCTAAAATGTTCAACAATTATAAAATTTTGGTCCTACTGCAACATTCACTTCAAGATGTTAGCATATATATCAACAAGATTATAACACCCCACCTCCGTTAAGGTCACTCACAAAGGGAATGCCTTAACTTTGATGGAGCGCTTTAGTAGACAGAACAGAATATTACAAGACAGATAAGTAGTACTTGGAAAAAAATTATAACTTTGTTACAGCAGAAGCAGAAATAAGTTTGGGCACATTTTTCTAAATCACAATATGGAAACTCAA
Organism: Allium sativum; assembly: GCA_030737875.1. NCBI lineage: Eukaryota > Viridiplantae > Streptophyta > Magnoliopsida > Asparagales > Amaryllidaceae > Allium > Allium sativum. The sequence goes on from CM060913.1 coordinate 404,309,945, forward strand.
GTACGCAATTATCAGTCTTATACAAAATCCTTCATAATGTAAAGTTCAAAGCCATAATCCCCAACATAAACTGCCATGAAAAGATAGAGTCAAAGCCAAGTAATACTCCAAGCACTTCAAGCAGAGAGAATCAGAATCAAGGTCCTATGTTTTCACCCTGAGCATCTGGGGGGGGGGGGGAGGGGGAACGGAAAGAAAAGGGGCGAAAACAAACGAGGTCATACATAAAGTTTGGCGAGTCCAGTGACTTCCAGCATATAAACAGATAATATTAACATGACATGTAAATAAAGCTGGATGAGAGATTACATAATTAGGAATAACAGATATGCTTTAAGTTAACAGAAGAAACATAATGATGTAAACCAAGTTATGTTCCTTACTTGCATTTTACTTCTCTGCACTAATACTAGTATAACAGGGTTAGGTATTACCCTAATGTCTAAACTGAAACAGAATCGAAAAAGAATAATCTATACAGAAACAAAATGCTAGGAATGAGCCTTCACCACCCCAACAGACAGAAGGTACAGAAGCAAAATACTAATAATGGGCCTTTACAACCCCAACAGACAGAAGGTACGGAAACAGAATACTAATAATGGGCCTTTACCACCCAACTAATGGGCCTTTACCACCCCAACAGATAAAAGGTACAGAAACAGAATCAGAAATGGAATCAGAGACGGAAACAGAATAATCCCTACAGAAACAGAATGTTAGAATTAGGTGTATACTAGTAATGGGCCTTTACCACCCCAACAGACGGTACCACGCAGAAACAGACAAGTGTTACCACCCAACAGAAACATATGGTAACAACAGAAACATATAGAACTAAGTGTACCCTAAGTCCTACCCAAAGAGATCGACTCCCTAATACATAAATACCTGTGTCGGCCCCACAGTAGGGTGTATCACTCCCTAAAGTGGCAACCTATTGGCACAGACCTATTTACAGATGTCACGGTGTCTTACATCCTTAGAGCAGACCGGATCCATGCACGCACATGACCCGGTTAGAACACACCATCAACACCCCTCGCCATTATCATAATGAATCACTTATAATTAGTTCAGCAAGTGTGCCCAGACCCCTACATAGCGTGGGGTCAAGGTTTTTGATGCTAGAAAGGGTTATTGACTAATATGGGTCCCAAACAACAGATGACACAAGTATTTCCTCTCCTAACCTTGTGTCTCCAGGCTAATATATTTCAGATTAACTTGTTTACAAGTTTCAGACATACAGAGTTCAGATTTACTAGTTCACAGATCAGACAATTAAGTTAACAAGTTTTCAGACTAACGGATCAGATGTACAGTTTTAACAGACTTACAGATTGTCTAACTTTGTATTAGACCTACATATTCACGAAACGGTTTTTTTTTAATTCATCAGTCCAGTTGGTTTAACCCTATCCACCCAACACGTTTTAGACATCATATTTATCTCAGATTTGCATTAATTAAATATTAATGCACGGACCTCTCACATTAGTTCGGTAGCTTATGGCCGTTGGATATGCCGGGAGGTTCCGGGCAGACTTCTGCCACAAGCCAGACCTAACCTCGTGTCTAAGCGTATTTTAGTTATGCCTACGATCTCTCACATTAGACTAACAGTTTGCGGTCGCTGGTTAAGCCTGTTGGTTCCGGGAAGGCTTCTACCGCAAACGGAGCCTAACCTCGTGTCATAGCCAATTTATTCCAATACAGATTATACAGATATCAGACTAATTATCTCCATTTAACAGATTAAACTTCTTTACAGGTTACAGCAGATTAATCAAATTTCCACGTTTTACTCAGTCTTAGATTGAGCCTACGGATTTTCATACCCAAATTACAATTATTCAGCTTTCAACAGATTAAGCAATTCAACAGATAACAGATCTAACATATTAGATGATTCAACAGATTTAGCATATTAGGCAATTCGATAGATTAAACATTTCTAAAATTCTATTTACATATCTTGCCTAATCATAAATTAAGCCTAAACTTACATGCCTAAATCATGGTCACAATTCATAATACAACATATGCCCAAATTTTTAGTTAAACTTTGCACAGTACAGAATATTCTCTAAAAGCCCCAAATTATGATATAAAATATGAATTATGCCAAATTATAGCCTTTAATGCCAAAACCCAAAAATCCATTTTTAGGCGCATTCACTTTAATAGTTATCTTATTTTAATATAGGTCTTTACGCCTAAGTCACATACTCCTTTTGTCAAGTCATGAATCGTTATATAAAAATATGCCCAAGAATCTAGATCTTTAAATTATAACATCTCAATATCAGATCTTAATTTTAAACATGCGTTATGTCCCTAAGTTTCAAGTCATATGTTAACCTACAATGGTTCCTCTTCTTCCAAATCACAGAGTATGCATAAATCTAGATCTAATTTACAACCTACGTCCCTTTTCTCAAATCAGTCACAGATCAGTCATGTCCAATTATGCATTATTCATTATTTGTCCCAAAATTTAGCATTTGTGCGTTAATCTCTTATGAGATTCGGCGCAGGCTCGTAGTAGCCTAGCTATAGAACAGAAAGAAGAAAGAGAATAGTCATAGAAAAACAGATCTAACAAATAAGAATATGCATAACCTCAGATTTAGATTTATAACCAAGTCAAGATCATAATTAAAGTTCATATCTGAAAATAACTGTACTCACAAAAAGGAACGATTCTTGTATTCTGGAATCTGTATTCTGAAACTGGAATGCTCGCCTTTGATGTAGACTAATCGTTTTAGATTTGATTCTCCTTTAATTCCATTCAGATTGGAAGAAGATGCATTAATCCTAGTTTTGATTCCAATAGAGTAGCGACGCCATTTTTATTTTTAATTAGAATACAGGCAGAGTATAGGCGAAATGAAATTGTGTGGAGAGAAAGCGAGGTTTGGGGTGTTTAAATAGCATAGGGGTCACGAATCTGGTCAGAACGGGAGTCTAAATACAGAAAAATGCATCTGTCCACGGATCTGGAAATAGGGGGGAGGTCGACCCTAGTGCCGACCTGTTTACCCAGGTCGACCCCCAGGTCGACCCTAGTGTCAACCTGGGTCCTGGGCGGGAATTTTCCCGCCCAGTCCGGGTGTCTGTTTTGAATTTCGAAATCTGAATTTTTGAATTTCGGGCTGGTTTTTTTTGAAACTTCTGAAGGCCATATCTTCTTCATACGGAGTCCGATTTACGCGAACTTGGACTCTATTCTAAGCAAAATTTCGAGATGAACTCAATAGCGTAACCCGTTTCCCTTAATTATTTTGTTATAATTTGATTATTCTCTGGTTTATCATTCTTATGTTCATAGAAAATACGGGGTGTTACATTCTCCCCTCCTTAAAGGATTTCGTCCCCGAAATCTTCAATTTAAGAAGAATGTGTCCTACCATCCAATCACCCATCTACTCACCCATCATCCACATGCAACCATTGTCATTAGAAACTTCTAACGTTGTATGAACATATGAAAAAGTGTGTGTATACGTTCCTCATCTAATGCAAAGATCAGGTGGTCCACTTGTTTAGTTGATCTCCTTAATGCAAATTATTTAACTGCCATGAGTCCAACATGTATGCAATTTTCCTATTTGATACATATCATTTCTATTTGAGTGCACAGCCGTTCATTCATATGCAACATCCATGTGTTGAGTCAACCATTTTGCATCCATAAAAATTTCAAAAATGCACACACATCCATATGCAGTATGAGAGTGTTTTTGAGCCGATCTAGTGCCTAGTGTGTGTATATGCATCCACGAGCAACCACTAGCAACCATTTGCATCCACTTGCAACCAACAAACATAACATGTCTCAAACAAATGTTTACACCCATTAGTTTCTACCTAAAGGTCGAAGATTCGATCGATATGATACAACTGAGTGACAAAGGCAAGTACGATTAAAACAAGAGCTATGTTCCTATTAGACATCGGTTAAGAAAATAAATCACTAAGTATCAACCCCGAAGACCGAAATCAACATCAGATTGACACTCAGAGAATTACTCCCATTAAACAATGTCAAAACTGGAAATCTACTTCATGCTTCGAGTAAAAACTCCTATCCTTTTCAGAAATATTCAGATACTTACGGACTACTGGTACATATCAGATTATCAAATGATTCTTAGGAAACTAAGCATGATAAAACCCTACCATATCCCACAAAAACCAGAATGTATGTGTCATAGTCAACTTAACGCATAACACAGATACCCTCAAACCCCAACCTATCACAAACAGATGGGTCGTAACCCTTATGGGGTTTGAGACTATAGCGGGATCAGAAATAAGACTAGTATTAAAGTGCAGAGACTCAACTACAGAATTAAAATGCCAGAATGATCAGATAAGGAAATTAAACTTTCTACGAAAATTTTTCCACCTCTATCATGTCCACCAACTGCGAGAAGATTCGCCTACCTTCCAGAAGATTCTGCCTTTGCCCTTCCATTTGGGGCAATCCTTGATCAGATGTCCTATCTCACCGCACTGAAAACAACCAGTCTTCTTACATGTTAACAAGTCTTTTTCTAAAGTTGCCCCCATCACACGAAAAACCCGACGAAGCTCGAAAGAGGATTAGCCATAGGTGAAATTACTGCAGCTACAGATGGAAGTTAGGCACTTCTTTGCCCTTTGATAGGCACCGTAGTCTCATCATGCCTACGGAATCATGTTGCGATGAGGTTACCTCCCAGAAAGCCAGGAGCCCCGGAGACTCAGAAAAGAAGGAAACAAGAATTAAACAGAAAATCAAAAGATAGATATATGGCTTTGGTGACTATGTTTTTCAAAACAACTTTCCTTTTGAAAATACTTCCTTTTTAAAAACTTTTTGAAAATAGTTTTCAAAAACTTTTTATCAAATTTGGTAACCTTCAGCTCTGATACCAAGTGTAATACCCCACCTCCGTTAAGGTCACTCAAAAAGGGAATGCCTTAACTTTGATGGAGCGCTTTAGTAGACATAACAGAATATTACAAGACAGATAAGTAGTACTTGAATAAAAAATTATAACTTTATTACATCAGAAGCAGAAATAAATTTGGTCACATTTTTCTAAATCACAATGCCGAAACTTAAGTACACAATTATCAGTCTTATACAAAATCCTTCAGAATGTAAAGTTTCAAAGCCATAATCCCCAACATAAACCACCATGAAAAGATAGAGTCAAAGCCAAGCAATACTCCAAGCTCTTCAAGCAGAGAGAATCAGAATCAGGCTCCTATGTTTCCACCCTAAGCACCTGGGGGGAAACGGAAAGAAAAGGGGCGAAAACAAACGAGGTCAGACATAAAGTCTGGCGAGTCCAGTGACTTCCAGCATATAAAAAGATAATAATATCATGACATGTAAATAAATCTGGATGAGAGATTACATCAACAGGAATAACAGATATATTTTAAGTTAACAGAAGAAACAGAATGATGTAAACCAAGTTATGTTCCTTACTTACATCTTACTTTTTTGCACTAATAATAGTATAACAGGGTTAGGTGTTACCTTAATGTCTAAATTGAAACAAAATCGAAATAGAATAATCTATACAGAAACAGAATTCTTGGAATGGGCGTTCACCACCCCAACACACAGAAGGCACAGAAGCAGAATACTAATATTGGGCCTTTACCACCCCAACAGACAGAAGGTACAGAAACAGAATACTAATAATGGGGCTTTGCCACCCAACTAATGGGCCTTTACCACCGCAATAGACAGAAGGTGCGGAAACAGAATCGGAAACGGAATCAGAGACGGAAACAGAATAATCCCTGCGGAAACAGAATGTTAGAATTAGGTGTACACTAGTAATGGGCCTTTACCACCCCCAACAGACGGTACCACGCAGAAACAGACAGGTGTTACCACCCAACAGAAACAGACGGTACCAACAGAAACATACAGAACTAAGTGTACCCTAAGTCCTACCCCAAGCGATCGGCTACCTAATACATAAATACCTTGTGTCAGCCCCACAGTAGGGTGTATCACTCCTTAAAGTGGCAACCTATTGGCACAGACCTATTTACAGTTGTCACAGTGTCTTACATCCTCAGAGCAGACCGGATCCATGCACGCACATGACCCGGTTGGAACGCACCATCAACACCCCTCGCCATTATCATAATGAACCGCTTATAATTAGTTCAGTAAGCGTGCCTGGACCCCTACATAGCGTGGGGTCAAAGTTTTTGATGCCAGAAAGGGTACTGAGTAATATGGGTCCCAAACAACAGATGACACAAGTATTTCCCCTCCTAACCTTGTGTCCCCAAACTAACAGATTTCAGATTAACTTGTTTACAAGTTTCAGACATACAGAGTTCAGATTTACTAGTTCACAAATCAGATAATCAAGTTAACAAGTTTTCAGACTAACGGATCAGATGTACAGTTTTAACCAACTTACAGATTGCCTAACTTTGCATTGGGCCTACAGATTCACGAAATGGTTTTTTTTTTAATTCATCAGTCCAGTTGGTTTAACCCTATCCACCCAACACATTTTAGACATCATATTTATCTCAGATTTGCATTAACTAAATATTACTTCACAGACCTCTCACATTAGGTCGGTAGCTTATGGCCGTTGGATATGCCGAGCAGTTTGTAGACTTCTGCCACAAGCCAAACCTAACCTCGTGTCTAAGCATATTTTAGTTATGCCTACGACCTCTCATATTAGACTGACAGTTTGCGGTCGCTGGTTAAGCCGGTTGGTTCTGGGAAGGCTTCTACCGCAAACGGAGTCTAACCTCATGTTATAGCCAATTTATTCCAATACAGATTATACAGATATCAGACTAATTATATCCATTTAACAGATTAAAATTCTTTACAGGTTACATCAGATTAATCAAATCTCCATGTTTTACTCAATCTTAGATCCAGCCTACGAATTTTCATACCCAAATTACAATTATTCAACTTTCAACAGATTAAACAATTCAATAAATAACAGATCTAGCAGATTAGGTGAATCAACAGATTTAGCAGATAACAAATTTAGCAGATTAGGCAATTCGATAGATTAAACATTTCTAAAATTCTATTTACATATATTGCCTAATAATAAATTAAGCCTAAACTTACATTCCTAAATCATGGTCATAATTCATAATACAACATATGCCCAAATTTTTAGTTAAATTTTGCACAGTACAGAATATTCTCTAAAAGCCCCAAATTATGATATAAAATATGAATTATGCCAAATTATAACCTTTAATGCCAATACCCAAAAATCCATTTTTAGGTGCATTCACATTAATAGTTATCCTATTTTAATATAGGTCTTTACTCCTAAGTCACATATTCCTTTTTCAAGTCATGAATCATCATATAAAAATATGCCCACGAATCTAGATCTTTATATTATACCATCTCAAAGTCAGATCTTAATTTTAAACATGCGTTATGTCCCCAAGTTTCAAGTCATATGTTAACATACAATGGTTCCTCTTCTTCCAAATCACAGAGTATGCATAGATCTAGATCTAATTTACAACATATGTCCCTTTTCTCAAATCAGTCACAGATCAGTCATATCCAATTATGCATTATTCATTATTTGTCCCAAAATTTAGCGTTCATGCATTAATCTCTTATGAAATTCGGCGCAGGCTCGTAGTAGCCTGGCTATAGAACAAAAAGAAGAAAGAGAATAGTCACAGAAAAACAGATCTGACAGATAAGAATATGCATAACCTCAGATTCAGATTTATAACCAAGTCAAGATCATAATTAAAGTTCATATCTGAAAATAACTGTACTCACAAAAAGGAACGATTCTTGTATTACGAAATCTGTATTCTGAAACTGAAATGCTCGCCTTTGATGTAGACTAATCATTTTAGATTTGATTCTCTTTTAATTCTATTCAGATTAGAAGAAGATGCATTAATCCTAGTTTTGATTCCAGCAGAGTAGCGACGCCATTTTTATTTTTAATTAGAATAAAGGCAGATTATAAGCAGAATGAAATTGTGTGGAGAGAAAGCTAGGTTTGGGGGTGTTTAAATAGCATAGGGGTCACGAATCTGGTCAGAACGGGCGTCCAAATACAGAAAAATGCATCTGTCCACGGATCTGGAAATAGGTGGGGAGGTCGACCCTAAGGTCGACCCTAGTGTTGACCTGTTTACCCAGGTCGACCCTAGTGTCGACCTGGGTCCTGGGCGGGAATTTTCCCGCCCAGCCCGGGTGTCTGTTTTGAATTTCAAAATCTGAATTTTTGAATTTCAGGCTGGTTTTTATTGAAACTTCTAAAGGCCATATCTTCTTCATACGGAGCCCGATTTACGCAAACTTGGACTCTATTTCAGGCAGAATTTCGATACGAATGCAATAGCATAACCCGTTTCCCTTAATTATTCTGTTACAATTTAATTATTCTCTGCTTTGTCATTCTTATGTTCATACAAAATACGGGGTGTTACAAAGATGTTGCAGTAGCTATAAATATATTAAAACTAAAACGATTAAAAAAAATTACACCTCATCAATCCACACCATCATTTTAAACAAAATCTCAACCATCAATCCACACCATTAATCCTCACCTCAGCTATTTCTGTTTCTCACTTTTATTTTCATTCACCTGCTTTCCTTTTCATTTCGTTACCACCACCAAATTTCCAAAGTCATTCTGATCCCTAATTTTCATTTACTCACTGTTTTACTTGAATCAATGCCTAATTTTCTCATTTTCAACGCTTCCTCACCCATAGGGAAAGGAATGACTATTTACAATCTTCTTTATAACTGCTTCACATAATCTTCATTTCTAGTACAAATCTGATCGAAAAATACTTCAAAATTGCCATCTTCTGATCTCTACCTACTTACATATCCAATCGACTCTTTACTCATTGAAGATCGAGCCATAAATGGACAAAGCAGATCTGGTTAAATTGTTCATAGCGCAACACTCAATACCATTGATTCATCCTTTGACCGATCTTCCTTAAATCTGGATTAATCGTTTTAAGCGAGGGTTGATCTGGTAAACATTTAAATCAAGTTAGCATTTTAGAGTAATCTATTATTGTAGGCTAACAAAAATTGGGCGAACCCATAAGCAAATCGACAAGCGCTTCATATTAGGCATCACCACTCAATTGCCTATGACTCACTTCTAGAAAAACTCATATTTCTCTGTCGTATAAGTTCATATCACCGGTAAATTGAAGAGATTCAAGAGAATTGATTTCTTTTTTTGGAAAAGTATGTTAGAGAATATCTGAACATCTTTGCTGCAATATACCAAACTAACTCAAATTGTTTGTGTTAAACTATGTTCCATGCTAAAGGCGGTGCCGTTAACGCTATACATCAAGCTAATTTTTGATCAACCCATTTATTGTATTTCTTCTTTATAGGTTAAGTTGAATCCTATAACAATTTTGAAGAATATTGAATTGAAGAAAAATGGTGGCAGCACTTGCTTGGAGATATTTTGGCACAAATGGTGCAAGCCGTGGATTCATGGGTCTGGTATGCTCATATTCTTCTTTGATATAGTTTAGTTGATGATTATGGTGTTTTCTATTGTTATAATGTTATCCCTTTGGTATTATGAATGTTTGGTCACAAGTTATTGTTGTATGGTAAGAAGATTACAAGTCATTTTTTCCGATGTTGTCACAAATCCCTCTGTACTTCAGCCATGCTTTATTGTAACAGAAAATGAAATGAATTTGTATACTACTATGTTTGTGCATTATCCGCACAATGAACATTATCATGCATTATACATGAATCAAGAAGCTGAATGAACCAGTTAAATGCTTAGATTTACCCATAAATAGCGATGGCTGCTTCCATTGCACAATCGGTATACAAGTGAAAATGCTTGGATGAAACAATGCACAGCAATAGCTTTTGCAGCAAAAGATCCTATCATGCAGATTTTCTTATGGTGATAACCAATACAATTCTTAATATCACAAAAAATCAGTTTATATTCAAGTCATAGTGTAATGTAGTTTTCAAATTATTTTTCCGTGTTGTATTAAGGGAATGGCATCTAAATATGCACATTTTATGTCTAACCATTTGCATTTCCAAGTAGAAATGAAATAGTTATTCGACTATATTGGTAAATAAGATGGTATATAAGATACTAATATTCTTGATGCAATTTTCTACTTTTCCTTTTCTATGGTGGTTGTTCCTATAAGGTAGAATGCAATGGATGGAATATTTGTATGCAACTGTAGTGTACATCAATGTCTGTTGGTTTACAATATGATTTTCTTTTAATCTCTACAGGCTAGAAATTTCGATTTTAAAGTTCAATAGAAGGGCCTTCATTTCCCCATCTGGGCCCTAGGTGAGAACCTATTCTTATTTAGGCAGTTGCCAGATTTCTATTTTGGCATATACAACTTTGCATACTTGAATTGAAACTGAGATTGAATCACATTCTTGATATTTTATGAACTGAACTTGTTCTTGTTTTGCATGAGCAGGAAGACATTGGGTTAAGTTGGTCCATGTGGCTGCTCCTTAGTTGTTTACACTGCCATGAAAATGATTTTGGGATGATGTGGCAATGTACATGTGGATACGTGCATGCTCATGAGATTCGTCTGTCCATGTGAATACTGATAAAGAAATAGATACCGCACAATCAAAATATGATGAAAAATGACCAGAATATCTAAGGCAAATAAACACACAAACAAAATTATATTTTTTGCGTATTTAATTTTTGTTATTTTTAGATTACTACTCTAGTTGTTTATTGTATAGGTTAACAAGAGACAGAGTGAAAGCAGGACCTGGACCAGAAGTGTGGAGAAAATAAAAAGAAAAATAGTGTATTGAGTGTTTGAGTGTATGTAGTGACGTGTGAATGTGACTTGTATTATTGAGAGATGAAAAATATTGTACTATTTAAATGTTGAAATATTATGTTCTATAAAATATTATTTGAATCATTTAAATTCTTTGCAATAGTATATTATTCAATATCAATATATATTATTATATGAGATGCAAAATAGTATAGTACACAAGATATGGACCCAAACTAATTCAGAAATTTAATATCTACCCCAACATTATTGGAATGTTGCAACAGACACCTATGGATGTTGCTATAAACCCAAATAGGGTTCTATTGCAACAATAATTCTTATGTTGCCTTAGATATTCAAAATATTTCCTTTGAGGTCAAAGGCAACGACAAAAATTACAACACAAGAGAAGTATTGCCAAAGATCTATGACAACATTTTTTGGGTTTGACCCAACATTTCTTTTGAGTTGTAAAAGGCCATTTATGGCGTAGAGATAGAATTTCCATTAATAAAATATTTATACATGGTATGTTGACTTGTGGTGAAGTTGAGATTTGAATTTTTTTAGTTGCTTAAGGTAGCATGAATGATCAGCTAAGTAATAACCTAAGGCTGTTGAGCAAATGGTGACGCTTAACAGGTTGTTTATCATCCTTGTGTGATGATAAGGTTTATATTATGAATAAATCATCAGTTAAGATTTTAGTGGTTGTAGTATTATATAATATTTATGTGTGTTGATTGCTTGTTGTTGCATGTAATGTTAAGTTACAATTGTGGTGTTTGCTGATTTGCATCATTATTGCGAATTGCATCATGTTGGGTGGTTGCATTTAATGGATATGTTGTTTAGGTATATGTTAGTTGTTATTGATTTACCTATCTATTTTGCTTAACTCTTTTGGGTTATGTAAGTATATACAGGTATATGGAAGCAAAAACTTGTGAGCTTGCTTATAACTTTTTCTTTCATTGTAAAGATATGTTTTCTCGATAAAATGTTATGTATTTCGAATTACATACCATACATGAGCCTTATATTGTTTTCTCCACGGTTTGGAAAGTCTCATAACTAAGATGATACGTATAATGTCTTGTATTGTGATTATGAATTTTTTCGGATAGGCCATACGAAAGTGGCATTGCTGAAATTTTCTAAACAATTTAAGTGTTAGAAAATTTAACAAACTTTTGTAAGAAGTATTTTTGAAGTAAAATTAATTGGTTTGTAGCAATCTTCTTAACTTGAAATTTCAAGAACGAATCATTTTAAGAGGGAAAGAATGCAGCAACCTATAATTTTTATATAAGAATATTTAATTAATTTAAATATGTCAAACGATTGATTTTAAATTTAATAAGTTGAATTAAATTGAAGTTGAAATATTGAATGCCAAATTCAAGAAAATTGAAAGTCTTCAATTTAAAATTTGGTTAAATTTGTAGAAGCTGTGAAAAATTATATTTGGTTATATATGATAATAATTTATTATCAATGAATGTGAGAGTTATGAAATAGATTTATATTTTATCGATTTCAGTTAATACATGAGAATAGCCATTTTTCTAATGATCTCAGATTTCAATGAAACCAATTTTATAAAATCCATAATGGTTAATTATTATAGGATTTCAAATTTTGGATCAATTGGGTTGTTGACTTATCGTGCATGATATAAATGCGTATCGATTTACAGTTTGCAATTAAAATAGTGTTTTTGGAACAATCTCGGAATTTGACAAAACAAGTTTAATTGGGTCCAGAATGTTAAACCATTGCAAGATTTCCAATTTCATGGCGCTTGAACGAGATACGAGCCAGAAATGCTTAACTAAAATATGAGAATATAAACGAATATAATATACAAAATATCTTCCCTACAAATTCATCTTTTGACTCTAAACCTAATTCCTCTTCTACTTCCATCTTTGAAACCATAACAAGAAACCATCAAAAAAATTTTACCAAATCAAATGGCCAAAAACAAAGTTTTGAATCCATGCGCAATCAGAAGAAGCATTCAACATGAAAGTTAAGGTGGATGAGCTCGCGGGTGGTGGTCGATCGATGAATGGAGTGGCATGGAGGCACGGATCTAGGGTTGAATGTGGTTAGGTGGGGTTCGATTTTTGTTAATTGCTTGTTGAGCGGGGGGAGAGGGAAATGACGAGTCATGAAAGAGAAAATCGAAGGGTAGGTAGCCCGACCCTGTGGCCAAGTTCAATGGCTATCGACAGTTGGATGCAGCTAATTCCTAACCATTTAGGGTTCACACTTTTCTATTTTTTGTGGTGATCGAGGCTATTTTATGGAGTGACACAAGTTTTATTTCAGTCGCTAGGGGTAGGAAGCTTGGAAGAGTTCTTCGGTGGTGGGTCCGGTGATGCGAGGAGGAAGCAGTGGTCAAGGGGAGTTTCAAAGTCAGGTTTTGTTCCTGATGTCGCATTTTAGAATTTTGGGAGGGGAGGGGCAATAGGTTAGCGCGTTAACCAGGATGTTAGCGAATAATTAAATCATTAATTAAGGTGATTAGCAATTCATTATTGATGTTAATATTAATTACATTTATTAAATCACGTATAAAATTGTAACAACTTTAATTATGTCAAACGTGATCAGATTTTGACAAAATGAGTTTCGTCGGGCTTGCATCTACGATTATTACGCATACGAATTAACTTGGTGAAATTTGGAGCTACTTGGAATTTTATCTAATTTCAAACATTCTTTTAAAATTAGATGAAACGACGAGATCGATGGGTTTGAATTTTGAGTTAACTCCCATACTTTCTAGAGTACTGTTGAATATTGTTATACCATATAATAATATTCCTTGTTGGTTTTGTATCAAACTATGTGTTTGGATGTTTTGGATGACTTATAACTTTATTGATGGTTGTCGATATATATTCCCATCTGTGTACGAATGACCTTTGGCATTAGCTGCTTTTAAGCGGAAGATTCATCTTAAATGAATTAGATTAGATTATCTAATTTACATGCATATATAAATTGATGTATGAGCTATGATGCTAGGGGACAGGTTGAAGGGATCCAACAGGATTGCTCAATGTTTTGTATGGTACATGCTTTCATATTTTACACATATGAATTGTCTAATATAAGTAACATTAAAACATGATTTCGATGATGTTTTTTGAGTTAAATTCAATGTTGATATGTTATTAATCAATAAATAGTACTGGTCAAGTATTGGCAGCACATGGCCTAAAATCAATCTTTTTAAGGTGTTGATTCGCCGCAAGGAGAATTGACTTAGTTTGAAGTTATAAAATTTATTTTTATAACAAAAGAATGGTTTTTAATTTATTTTATATAACTTATATAAAATAAAAGTTTTATAAATAAATCAATATTTATAAGTGGATTTTATAAGGACGTAATAAAATGATTTGGATAGCTTTTGTGACGGCCCACCCTGAACCAGTCAACATTTCCCCGAAATGAGTTGTGTCAATGCCCGACTAGCACGGGACGGTCGTTAAAGAAAAAGGGTTTTGAAACGATGAATCACCAAGAACCTGTAGTATATCTCACAGCGCATGAAATAAAATAAAGTAATAACATAACTTGATATAAAACAGGTGAGACAGTGCATAAGCTAAAACTAAACCATAACCATCAGAGTAGTGGAATTAAAAATACAGCTAATGATCCAAGCCATTATTACAACTTCAAAGCACTGTCTCAGAAAGGAAATAAAAGAGGTACACTACTAATGCCCAAAGCAGTGACCAGCAACAACACAGGGAGAATATATGTAAATAGTACGTGGAAGCCTCTTGCTCGTCTCCGAATAGCTACTCGTGCATAACCTAACCTATCTCTAGCTTGCTCGTTTAGGAACACCCAGAGTAATAAGAAGAGACATAAAAATCCGGGTCAAACAAATTCCTGGTGTGAGCGATGGCAGCAAAATAAAACAATAACAGGTATAAATAATCATACCTGGACCTGGACCTGCAACCAAAGAGTTAACACAATAAGATGTATAATACTCTAAGGTAATACTAACATATAGTGTAAAATGGGAGTGTGCGTGTCATGGTGGTAGCAAACATTAAACATAGCAATCATCCTCACGTCTCTCACTCAGTGCGTAAAGCATACGCCACCTCTTTGATCACCAAATCTACTAAGGCCATGACGACAACTCCATAAAACTATTGTTATGACCACACTTCCCTGGTCTATAGTCAATAGCCCTACCCAGTCCACACATTCCTGCCTCTAGGTTAAGGGCCAACCAGTCCACACTTCCCTGGCTCTGGTTCGTCTACATGCCCTATCTCTTCAATGGTGAACCAAAGTTATAGGTATCGATAACCCCTTTGCACACGTCTCACAGCAAAGCCCAATTCATGAAGTTAACTCGCTTGTTCCCAGCTGGATCCTGAGTAGTAATTCCTCACTTAGACTTCCTTTGCATCTCGAGTTTTAGTCTTCTCCGATTCGGTTCAGTCCTTCTTCTCATCGTCGGTTCGGTTCGTGAACTCCTGAAGCGGTTCGGTTCGTGGTACATACTCTGGTTCGGTTCGTGGTACATGCTCCGAGTCGGTTCATGGTACTTGGTACTCACCGGTTCGTGATACTCACCGGTTCGGATCGGTTCAGTGGCTCATGAGCTCCTTCATCAGTTCGGGGTCCTGGAATCGGTTCGTGAATGTCTACTTTTCCAGATTGGTTCGCACTCGGTGCTTTATGATTGGGGTCGGTTTGTGGTTCATGACACAGGCGGTTCAGTTTGGGGAAGGGTGGCTTGGTTCGTGGTTGGTACTCATGACCCCAGGGGGCTATCCGATCCGACTCTCCACCTCCGGTCCGATCCGAATTCCTGTGCCATTTCCAGCAAGCTATTTACGTCACACGACTGCGTTTTCAATCAATCTAACTTTCCTATGCAACCTCGAATCATACCAAATAGTAGTAGCAACATATAGAGTCAATCAAAAACATTAAAACATCAAGTGCATATATATATTAAAATGTCATTCACCTCTTTGTTAATGGCGGCCCCTCAAGAAAATCCCTCTTCTTCTTCCATCTCCTTCGCCGTTGACACTGCCTTCCCTCCCCTACACTCCCATTCATCCCCGCCTATTCCCCCTGATCCACCACCTCCAATTGCAAACCCCTCTTCTGATAAACCCTCTGATTTGAATTTCAGATCAAATCCTTTAGATTCGCAACCTACCCCTCTTAGATCGGAAAATACTTCATCATATGACGCCTCCTTTCCGGGGTTCTCTAAGAAAGGCTATGCATCCCTTTTTAATTCACTCCCACGCAACGCAAGAGCCTATCAGCATAAGCACTTCAACATTCCTAGGGATGGCATTCCACAGCAGATTCCAGAGTCAGTCAGATCTGAAGGTATGCAATACTGGAGCAAATTTTTGGTGGGCTTTTTCCTTGATGGTAATTCTTCATACTCCATGGTGGTAAATATCTTAAATCATTTCTGGAAATTATATGGGGAAGTTAGTATGAGATCGGATGGTATGCATTATTTTTTCAAGTTCTCCAATGATTCAGATAGGGAATTTTTTTTGAAATCTGATCCTATTTTTATTAAGGGACGTATGTTCATCATAACTAGATTGGATTCAACAATAGGAAATTCATAGGTTTAGATCAAAAAAGTTCCTGTTTGGGTTTATTTTTATTGTATTCCGGCAATTCTTTGGACTTTATTGGGTATAAATTGGTTAGCTTGTCATGTCGGGAGATTGATATGCTTTGACACTAGCACCGAAAATCTTCAAAGATTTAGGTATGCAAAAGCATTAATTGAGATTTCCTTTGATTTTGATCTTTCTGATAAGATAGTGGTAGGAGGTTTAGGTAAAGATTGCCCTTTAGTTAAATTATCCTATGATTGGAGACCCAAAGTATGCACTGTTTGTAGGGTATTTGGTCATACAACTAGCAGTTGTGAGTTTAATATACATGCTGAAGATAAACAGGAAAAGCATGCTGAGGATCTTATTGATCATCATTGGCAATTTAATAGGAAAGATAGTACTAATGCTAATCAAGGTAAATGGAAATCTGCTAATACAAGAAATGCTAAGTATTGGAGAAAGAAAGGGGTTCAGAATAGTAGTAAGACAATTGAAAAAGATGTGGAAAATGTTATTGATAATCCCTTTAATGTTCTGGAATCAAAAGTAGATGGTAACAATGGTCATGAAACTGCTGACGTGAATTATGTTAATAATGGTACTGAAGCTGATCATATAGATGTTAACATGGATAATGCCCTTGAAGTTGCATTAGATTCTGATGCACCAGAAAGAAATAATATTGATAAAGAGGTTCTTAATAATTTGATCAACAATGTTGCTCAGTTTGCTGAAGAAGCGGCTCTACGGGGTAACATATTAGAAGGCCATAGCAATGAAACTGTGCAAACACCAAAGTTTGTATCAGGTAATAGCACTTCAAGTTTATCGGATTCCTCACCAGACTTATCTAAGCCTAATACCTCCATTTCTCCTGTCTATAGAGGTTTGAAGCATACTCCATCGGATCCTAATCCTTCACGGTCACCGGTCTCTCCATATGCTAACTTGAAGCCTCCTCAAGATCCTACTCTACCTCCTCCAATGGTCACCGATTATGGTTTGACTTTTCCACAAGTTAATATCCCTTTAGCTTCTCTATCTTCTGCAATTCCTATGAGTTCTCTTCCTTTTTCGTCTAAACCCAAGAAGTTGAATGTAAAATTCTGGGACGACTCTGATTTAGATGATGGTAATGACTTCTTGCCAGAGGATGTAATGCTGCTCACCAACAAGATGAAACGACATACTAGGAAGAATCCTGGTCCCATGTTTGATCCAGTCTTAAATTGAGTCTCGAGTCACTGGACTCTTTGTTAGTGACAGCTTTACACAGTTATTGGTTAACTGTGACGAGAACCTTACTGTGCATGTGGTTTGGAATTGGTTTATAGGAATGATTCAGTGAATAATGTTGCATGTTTCTTTCATTGCAATTTGGATACAGGAATTTTCTACGTGGTGCTGCTGCTGTGATTCTCGTGGTCGTAGTATCTTCATCTTGATATGAATAATGTTGCTATAAGTATGCTTCATGTTTATTCTTGTAATCATTTTTTGTAAGTTCAAGGATAGACATTCAAGTGTCTATATTGCTTTTGCATTTTATGTCGATGTAACTCTTGTATTTGTGAATAATAAAATTTTCACTTGCCTTTCAAAAAATAGATTATTTAGATCAAAACATACCCAAAAAGCATGATTTTACCCTTAATCCCCTTAACCATGTTTTAACAATAGGATTAGAAAACTTAATCCAAATTAACCCAAATTTATAACAAAGGCATAAAATAATATTTAAGAATTTCTACATATTTTTATGATGCATAATTTCGCTAATTATCACTAATCACCCCTAATTAGCCGTAATTAGTGAATAAAAGTGCAAATCAATCACCTTAGCCACAAATGAATCTTATATATGAACTATGTCTGATATGGCATGAATTCTTATGTGTTCCGGTAGCTCTATCTCGATTTTGATGCTAATCCTCCTTGATTTGATGTAGATTTTCTTAATATGTGATTAGAAATTGATTAGAATGAGATTTGGAGGATGAACTCCTGAAGCGGGTCGGTTCGTGGCACATACTCCGGGTCGGTTCATGGTACCCTGGTACTCACCGGTTTGTGATACTCGCCAGTTCGGATCGGTTCAATGGCTCGTGAGCTCCTTCATCAGTTCGGGGTCCTGGAATCGGTTCGTGAATGTCTACTTCTCCAGATCGGCTCATGCTCGGGTGCTTCATGGTTGGGGTCGGTTCATGGTTCATGACACAGGCGATTCAGTTTGGGGATGGGTGCCTCGGTTCGTGGTTGGTACTCATGACCCAAAGGGCGATCCGATTTGACTCTCCACCTCCAGTTCGATTTGAATTCCTATGCCATTTCCAGTAAGCTGTTTACGCCACACGACTGCGTTTTCGACCAATCTAACCTTCCTATGCAACCACGAATCATACCAAATAGTAGCAGCAACATATAGAGTCAATCAAAAACATTAAAACATCAAGCATATAGATTATTTAGATCAAACATACCCAAAAAACATGATTTTCCCCTTAATCCCCTCAACCATGTTTTAACAACAGGATTAGAAAAATTAATCCAAATTAATGCAAATTTATAACAGAGGCATAAAATAATATTTAAGAATTTCTACATATTTTTCCAATTTTTTATGATGCATAATTTCGCTAATTATCACTAATCACCCCTAATTATCCATAATTAGTGAATAAAAGTGCAAATCACTCACCTTAGCCACAAATGAATCTTAAATTTGAAACAATGATTGATATGGCACGAATCCCTATGTGTTCCAGCAGCTCTATCTCGATTTTAATGCTAATCCGCCTTGATTTGATGTAGATTTGCTTAATATGTGATTAGAAAGTGATTAGAATGAGATTTGGAGGATGAAGGCCATTACTAGGGTTAGAGAAATGTTTGTGGCGACTGAAAAAGTGAAAAGGAATCATTCTCTAACTCTTTTCAGCCCTCCCATATCCCTAATCTCGAAATGTGTTATGGGCCTAACCACTAATGACCTATTTAAACCCGGATAAGCACTTTTCCATCTTCCAAACCTTATTTTAGCCATATCTCCTAAATGGTAAGTCTGTTTGATTAATGTGACCACTCTACGGAAAGGCGATGAATGTTATCAATACATTGCCACTGAAGGGCGATGAAAATTCAAAGATGAAATGTGCCATGTGTGAAAAGTAAAGACATAGCCTCTAGCATCATCAGCCGGAAATGAGTAAAATTAGAGGAGATGCAGTAAGGTTATATCGATCACACCCATTAGGGTATGTTTATCACCAAATCTAGACCAGTTGACCCTATTATATATTCTTTGGTATGGTTGCTGATCCCAACCATGGTGATAATGTTTTCGGTACTACCAAGTTAGTGGTAGGATGATCCTGTGTTAGCATAGGATCAAGGAGAGGTCCTCGGTACGCTTATCGAGAGAGGTACCATGATGGTTGGTACCCCAGAATCCAGTCATTGTATGGAATCCAACCTCCAATACGAGACTTTTACGGTTTTAGTTGTATATCTAGTATATTATAATTTGATTAACGTAACAATTTCGACTAGATTGATAAGTATTTATTTAAAGACATTATTATAATATCCTTGGATTTATAATAAAATTATTTAGTTATCATAAAGGGAAAACACGTGTTACGTTTATGTGTGGTCGTGTCTTAGGAGAGTTCCATTCTTTTGAAAAATTATTTTCAAAAATCAAGCAAGTTGATTGTGATTTGAGTTTTCTCACTATAAGTATTCCAGACTGATCCGAATGTTTTTTCTTTCCCTCAAAATGTGCTCGGGTCCGACCACGTTTATTTTCAAGGTTTGCATTGGATTTGTTTGGAGCTATAGGAGAAGAGCTGGAGTTGAGACGTATTCTTATAGTTTTTGTATTAATTTATTTCCACTGTGTGTGTTGTATTTATCAGTTATTGTATAGATAGACTATTATGATTGTATAGGCTGATTTAGTTGTGTACTTTATTTATTCAAGAATATACAATTTTCTTCTTGTGTAAAGTGTATTGGTATATTATATATTATTCGTTCCGCTGTGAGATTCTGATCTTCTCTATCTGATGTGTTTTTGTTCTTTTCGACCTTCGGGGTTAAAACTTAGGGAGTTGTTCTCTTACTGGTTTACGGTTAGAGACTGATGGATAGTGATACATGAATAAGATAAGGAAATGTTTTCCAATGTTAATAACGTATATTTTCGAAACACAGGAAATAAGGAGTTATGAATATATGAAAATGTTTTCCAAGAAATCGTGAGAGGCTAAAAGAGTTGAAAAATATATTTGAGTAAAGATATTTAATGGAAATTGGGAAATGAAATGATTTTTGATAAATCTATTTAAAGGAGCTCAATGTTGATTGGTAATATCTCCATTTGGAAATACGATCGTTGTTTGTTTGTATGTTTTCCTTTGATAGTTAAATAACCGGCTACCAAAGTTTTTGGCCATTTTTCCATTGTCAATACGAAGAGATCAGGATCAGGTTTAGTATCTGAAAACCCCTTCGTATGGCATTAGAGTTGCAAATCAAATATGATTGAAGACAGAGAGTATGCAAGGACTGTACTGGGATTCCTAGGTAGAAATTGCCTAAGATGGATTTACGGAATAGTGCCTTCGGTTTTTCCAGACCCAGGACAATGTGTATGGACGAATGTCCGATAGAGTATATCTAATAGATCGCATAAGTTGATCGCTTCAAATATATTTACATTGGTGGCAGAGGAATTCGTTTCACTTAGCTTTATACTCATGATATTTTTAAGGAAATCAATTTGTGATTTGGTGGGTATGACGATGTGGCATTCAGAGTAAATAAAGGTGTGATCTATCAAGATACGTTATGACCTCAAGCCTCATCAACCGGGAAATGACCAAAATCGGCAGGCAGCATGACTAAGTGGGTCGCACTCAATTGGGGTATATTTTCACCATCTAGAGAATATTCGCTATTGTTCCTCTTTTCGCTTCTGTATCTTCCAGGAACGGTTTTGTTGGTATACCAACCATAAAGTGATAATATATTTGGAACATTCAAGCGAAATGAATGGATGGTCATGTGTGGCCGAGTTACAAGATATTCTTGTTGAACTCCAGTGTATCCCATACAGAGTACACGGATCGGAAGGTGGTTCCATACCTTGCAATAGTTGGAAATCCATTCCCCAATAAGATCCCGTGGTTTAGATTGTATATAATGTATGTAGAGCGTGAGATGCAAGCATTCTGATAAATTGCTATTTAATTGTATTAGATGCTATAATAATATCAGAAAAGTATTGATTTTAAGAAATGTTTTGGGTTATCGTAAGGTAAAAATCATCCGTGTTTATGTGAGGATAGGTCTTATGATTATCATTTCTTTGTAAAAGATTTTAAATAATCAAACTGAAATGATTGGAATTTACTCACACCAGTCCCATGACTAACCCAGAGTTTATTTTGTTTTGTTTTACCCTAAATTCTTGGGTGCCTAAATTTGTATGGGCAGTCAAGTAGCCGGAATTTTTCAGATACACTTGGACGAGCTCGGAGCTGTGAATTTATTTTAGATATATAGAGTTTATTTCCACTGTGATGTTATGTGTTGTACCCTGAAATGGTATGTATATACAGTTATACGTTTTGTATTTCAAAGTTATGTTATGTACTATATTATATTGTTCCGCTGTGAGATTCATGTTTACTCTGATTTTGTTCTGTGTTGATCTTCTTATATATTATAATTTTCTTTCTTTCTATTTCTCATCCTCTAACTTCTTTCTATTAATAATCCGGAATTTCTGATGCTTGAATAATTGACATTGTGATTTGTGTTAATTTTCAGGGTCGAAAATCCTTGGGTAGTTACAAAAACCCAAAAACTCCTTTTATCTCATTTTACCCCCACCAAGCACCTCCACCTCCTCTCTTCATCACCATCACCTCCCCTTGGAACCCATACCAGCATGTAACATCCCCACACAGCCCCCCTCCTCCAACCATGGGCCCCACACCCCATAGTCGTACTTAAAACACTTAAAGATCTCACCTTTTTTCTCTTAAATGCAAACAATATATATACTTATATAGCTTGAGTTCGTGAAGAGTTTGAAGTAGGAAATGTGCTAACTTGATTGTGAAATCTGAAGTTGTATTGAGGCTAGAGAAGTCCTACGCTAATGTTTGACGGAGTGGAGAAGCAATGGTGAGCTAATTTTGCTCACGTTTGGTTAACTATAATAATTTGTGTAGCTAATTATGTTTGGTAATTGCTAGATTGTTGAGTAATTTTGGGTTTAATGATGTTAATGGAAGTTAGAAAAGCTAATTACTTAATATTTTAGTAATTAAAGTGAATACTCTGATGGTTATGAAGTTAAACCGTAAATAAATGACCAATTAGTTTAGTTGACAATGTGGTTGTTATGGAATGGATGAACAATGACATTACCTAATATTGACGTAACATTAGTCAATATTAATGTAACACTGATTGATAACTTGATGTGATGTGTGTTGATATTAACTTGACAGGATTGGATTTGCTAATAATAGCAAATAAATTATTAACGATGGTCAACACTTCAGCTAAAGAGATTTGAAATAGCCTTTAAGTGTTAATGACCTTAACACTTAAGTTAATGTGACAATTTGATGTTAGTGGTTGTTAATTATCATTAATAGATGCAAAAGGTATATTGAACCTATATAAGTTGGATTATATGGTGATTGATTGGAGTCTTATTCCAAATTAGAATTTAATTGAACACTTTTTAAATTAAACTATAAGTGAAAAATAAAAGTTTGAATTTTTAATCCTCGATGATTTGGAAAGATAGTTTAAGTAATTACAAATAATTTTCGTAAAGGTGGAAATTTTATTTGAATAAGTTTTCAAGTAATTAAGGTATGTTTTAAATTTGAATTTGAAAATGAATAGTAACTTTAAAAAGTGAAGCTTGGTTTGGATATCTAGAACGTATTTAAACTAAATTTTATTATCCATTCTATCTTATTTATTTTTATTATGGGTTTCAGGAAAGTTTGGGTTTCAAAAGATAAAGTTTGAAAAACAATATTATTTTAATGATTTAAATAATATTACAATAGTTAAATAATGAAATACTTGAATTTAAAGTTAAATATTGGAAATATAGTTTATAAAAATTATTATATATTTTTTATATAATTAATAAGCTATTTTGAAAGCAATTCCACTTGGTTCTAAATTTACGTCGAAGTTTGGTCTGAATAAGACTAGTCTCGCAACAACATTTCGCGAATTTCACCCTTGACTTCAAATTGACATATCGGGAGACTCGACCACCAAATTTTCCTAAAATGAAAAAAGTTTGATTCGAAATTAAAAGATTTTTCAAATGAAAAAGAAAGTTTTATAATCCAACAGTTAGATCTTGAAATAAGTTCAAATCAGATTGGAATATAAATCGCGCTAGTTTAGTTTAGGACTCGAAATTGGATTTTTATGAAATAAGCTATTTTTTAATAACTAAATATAGAGGTAAATTATGATAAATCATAATAAATAGTTTGAAAGGGATTTGGATTGAATATACCAGTTTTGAAAATATGAAAAGCTATTTTAGGAAAATGAGTCGTTTTAACAATGCTATTTGCAACGGGTTTTAGAACGGGTTGAAATAAAATGTTTTGATAAGATAATGATATCCAAAGATTTTGCAAACATATTTAAAGGATTAAAATGATGAATTTAAAGGTGCGCTAGTTATTCGAAAATGTCAGATTTCAACCCATTGTGAATTACTATATGACGTAGTAAAAGCAATTGAAAATGGCGATGACTGCGTTTGAAGATCGGAGATCTTCACATTGGACGAATTGCTCATCGATGTCTCAGGTGGCCACCCAATATGAGTTATATTGTAACGAAGATCTGACCATACTTGAAGTGGCTCAGACTGCAAGGACTTTCGCACCCACGCAGGGTCATGGAATAAAATGTTTTCGGTTTCGTTTAACACCCAAAACAAGCTTGTAAATGAATGTATGTCTGACACTATATTTCACGACATAATATATTTGTTTTTATTGCTGATATATCAGCTAGGTGGCAAAAGATCTATCCTCTTAGCTTAACACCCTCCTCTGGGACATATGTACTTAGAGGGTTATATATTAATAGATACCGATAATATGTTGTGAACTGACAATGTGGCATGCTAAGTGCCGAGCAGTGATGATCAAAGATTTTATTAAAAACTAGAGCATTGTGTGGAAGCATGACTTCAGGGCCTCACAACCCAGTAATGAGCCGAAACAGGATGATGTACCGTAGAGTTAAGAAAAAATGTTTCCTTCTAGTTGAGAAAGTGATGCTATAGTAAGGAACCTGAGAAATTTACTTAGTGGATGATAGATTGAGGCTTCTCGAATAATGGTCGGATACGACCAGGAGACGTTGTGTTCAAGAGAAATCAGAACTACACCTGGTATAGATGGGTCGGCTCTGCCACTACAAGAAAGGAATCATTTGTTAGCTCCGAGGACGTCCTGCTAGAGGTATAACCGAATCGTTTAAGGGAGACCCTTATCCTTGGTCATTATATGGAATCCAAACTTCAATATGAACCTTTATGGTTTTTATTGTAATCTATGTATGAAGCCGTAATATATGGGTACCTACGTTAAAACTTGCTCCTAATGGTGTGTGTGTGTTTGCATTTTGTTATCAGATGCAGGTCTTATGGTAGCTTTATTTTCCAAAAAAACATGCACAAAGTTTAGAAACTGTTTTGATGATTGTTTGAGATATGTATGACTTATTATCTAGTTCTCAAGTAGGTTATACCAAGACTGACTTGTGCGTTTGACACTTGTGTCAGATCCAAGTGTATTTCAGGTTCAAGCAGGATTTGAAGAGTTCCTAGACTATTCCAGAGGAGCGGATGTACTTCATCAAAATATAGGGCGTATTCTACTATATATGCTCGGATGTCATGGTTGTATTATGTGAGGATGGTGTTTATAACAACTATCCATGGTATGTTCACTCTGATATTTTAAATGTTTTCTACTGTAAAGTAATATTGAAAAATATATTTGTTCTATTCCGCTGTGTGATTCAATTCTTGTCTTTTGTTCTGTTCCGCTATGTTTACTCTGATAAACCCCGATGAACTGAGTTTAGATGATTTGTTTTTTCCAGTATATGAACACCGAGAATGTGTTAAATATCGACTATTGAAGCACAGAAATTCGGTTTATCACAAGACTTTCCAAGGATGCTTACTTTATGGACTGGACTCGTACGGTCTAAAGCTTGTTCAAAGGGAGGATTCTATAGGTCGTCACAAATAAGATACTAAAATAAAATAACAAATCCCAACTTGTATATGAAGTTCAAATTTTGGATATGCATACAAGTTTAAACACTCAAGGTCATAATATATATATATATATATATATATGTATGTATGTATGTATGTATGTATGTATTTTGCATAGAATCAATGTCTTAGGTTACAAATGAAACAAACAACCACAAAATATTCTAATTTTCATATGCAAAATAGTCTTGGTTAGCCTAGCTTGATAAATAATCACAACAACTTAGGATGAAAGTTTACAAACTTAGCCAGAGTATGTATACCCATATATATATATATATATATATATATATATACACACACACACACACACACACACACACACACACACACACATATGAGGCACGCTCCATGGCACCACAAATTCCTAGCACCCCATTTGCACCTTATTTATAGCTACAAGTTTATAATTAATTAAGTTAGTGGGAAGAGAGAGAGTTAGTGGGAGGAGAGAGAAAGAAGAATGTGTAGTGAAAATCAAGGAGGCTAAATGGGTGCTACACTATTTGGGCTGCTCTTGATCCTATCCCTATACATATACATATACATATATATATATACACACACACATACACACACACATACACACACACACACACGTTTCCAATGTGATAAGGATAGGGAACCTAAGATGTGCAACAAGTTCACATGTGACAACCAACAAGTTCACAAGTGTAACATAAGGTATCCTTCCAACAAAATTATATGAAATAAACAAATCAACCTATGTCAAGATCATTTATTAATAGTACCATACATGCAGGCTGTCAACGATTTCCTTTTTTCTCTTTTTCCCAAAAAGGAAGATGTGAATAAAATATGGGCATATTTCAGGCTTCTCTATGTGAACCAAAATGTGTTCAAGTGTCAAAACCAGGCTAGGTGCAATAACTTTCAGCTCAAGAAATTAGATTATGCCATATAAGTTTAGGGCGTGTTTAGGTAGCAAAGCAAAGCGCGTGCGCGCGTGCGTGTGTATATATATATATATATATATGTGTGTGTGTGTGTGTGTGTGTGTGGTGTGTGTATATATATATATGGATATACATATATGTATATATATTTCAAGTTATTTCAAACAACATATAGAATGTTCCCAGTTTATGGCATCAATAAATAGCAGGATGTAGGTGTACTCATTAACATGCCAGTAACCAATTTAATGAAGAAAACAATTTATCACTACCTGACAAAGAGATTAATATAAGGGAATATGCGGTTGCGATACAGGCTTTGCTTTCTTCATGTTACTACATATTCCTATGTAAAACTGCATGAGTATGTATTGTTGTTACCAAAATTAACTCCGAAGCAGGTTGATGGTGAAGGGGTAACCGGATGAACACAAGCACATAAGAATTCTCCAAAAGAAAAAGCTAGACATTAGAGAGAGCTCAAAAGCTACAAATTACGGACAAGGTCCATATGACAGAGTACATCCGGCAGGGTCTATCCGGCAAGGGGGTTCTATAACAAAAAGTCATTTAAGTCAGAAACTAAGAAAGAGGGAGGCAAAAGCTCTGCTAATCGAAACCCAGCCAGACGGTAGGGATGTTGGTATTTAGCTGCTTAATAACGACACACCAAAGGGAAAAGGCATCAAGAATATCAAACCAAAGATACGTAGGGGTTATCCAAAACCAGCTTCCGAAACGTCCTCAATCTCGAAGAAGCCTCCACTGCTACAAAACATGTTTGTTGCTTCGGTTGTTTACCCTCTGTTGCTTCGGTTCACCAACCAAAGCAAATCCAGACGACGCAACATACCAAAATCTATTGCTTTCGACGAACAACCAAAGCAAAAAATCGCTTTTTTTCTTCGGTTATATCCATAATGGGAGCAAAAAAGTACACTGTTGGCTTAAAATCAAGTCTATTTGTTGCTTCTGTTACAGCTATAACCGAAGCAGAAAAAGTGTTTTGAAAAGAAATGTTCCCTTCTAAATCAGTATATTTATCAAATATGTAGCAAAGAGTGTGTGTGTACACACACACAAAATAATTACCGCTAACTATATAACCAAACTAGAAAACAAATATTAATTGGACAATGCAATACACAAATATAATTCTTTAATAGTTTTAATACTCCATACATTTAAAAGCAACGCAATAGAAAACGGTATAATTTACTGATAGCGTTAATCTTAATACAACAAAATAGAACATCTACCATATAAATTTTAGAAAAAAAGGTGCATTAATAATTTTATCTCCAAGAAAGAGTCAAAATCTAAACAAAGAATTCTAACTTCCTTACAAAATCACAACTTCAAGATGATAAAGATAATGCAGTGTTTACGAAACGTAGCTTCCACTAAAAGCGAACTTCCAATAACAAATCAAGCTCTCACTAAAGATTGTTTCTGAATTCCGCTATGCTTTAGAATATCTTTGAAAAACATAGACATTATAAGTTATCAACAGAGAAGAAAACAAAGATGTGCACATATACATCAAATTGAAACCACTATATATTTCTATTGGTTATAAATAGTTCCAGCAAAATGTCAATGCTTTAATAATCAGGGGCAGGCCGTGGGGTAAGGCCAAGAAGGAGGCCGCCTAGGACCTCCAACCTCATGCTGCATATATTTGAATATGTTCTAATAGCCCGAGGACTCTGATATCCTGACTTGCCTAGGGTCTTCGATAAAAAAATTTATTTCAGGGCCAGCCATGATAATAATTAAATGCTTATTTCTATGTTGAACGGTAAAAAGCATACAAAAAGAATTAATGCAGCATGCACCAGCTTGGAAAGTTCAAATTACATTAATGCATGATAAAGAAAGCTACGTTGCTTGATCAGGTTACTCTTCCAGAAAATCAACGGAGACTAGACAATTTGTTTGAAACATTAGTCAACAAAATTTTGACACAGATAATTTGATAAAAAAAAGCTGAAAGACAATCGTATACGTACAAACTACTTATCCTTATTACTCAAATGTAGCGAGTCCAGTTTTTTCATTTTAGCATTTGCCTGTTCTTTGCACATAACGGAAGAACTTCTTTGACGCATCCGACGCGTTGGACGCGTCGGACGCGTCAAAGCGGATACAGACCCAAAAAGGACCGTTTGCTCAACGCAAGAAATGTGAGCTGTTAGCTCATAACGGATCCGTTTGGTTAATTAGGGGTAGTTAATCAAGTTTTAGTGTTAAATTTAGTGTTTTATAGATTTTAAAATTTAATAATTTGTGCATATGAGATCCGTTTGAGACGCGGTTTTTTGCGTTGCGATCGTGTCGAAGTGCTCTACGTAATGGAGTTGGTTTGAACTGAATTGGGGGAATTTATAATTTTTCTATTCTACTAAACACCCTTTTAACATTATCCGCTCAAATGGTCCGCTTAACGCGTCAAACGCATTCTTCGCAAACTCCCATTCTCCGCTGAAATACTCCGCTGAAATACTCAGCTGACGTTTGCAAAGAACACACCCTTTGTGAATAGGAGAATAATAGGTCCATGTCTTGAATGTTAGCCATTCATGCATGTTACTCAAATAAGGATGAGCTTTGGTCCAAATAATTCGTGATGTAAAGAAAAAAAAAACTCATTAAATAAGCCGTCTTCTCTTATAGAAGCCAAAAAGAACTTTTACCAACTCTAAAAAGCATATTCCTTCAAGAATATGAATCACATATCAATTAAACCACATGAAATCTCATTGGACTGCCAATTACATATAACCTTTCGTATATACATTGTATCTTTGCCGTGTTCGCAAATTCTACCACTGTGAGTATATTTATTTCTGTGACAGGTGACATAAATGCAAATTTTAAAGGGTCGTTTTTGCTACTAGCCATGTATCGTATAGCAGATGCAAAGTTTACAGCGCGCCCTAGTAAAAAAAAAAAAAAAAAAATCTGAATTTACTATGATCTCCAAAGCTAGAGCACAATGTGTTCACACTACATAATATGGGTTGATATAATCTTAACAGTCCCAATGGATGGGTAAACATTATATGAACCAATATTGTTTAATAGGAATTTTCGTCAACAGTCTTCATATGTTGTTCAATAACAATTCAACAAAGATCTCTTTTATTAACGGCGGCTATTTATTACTAATTTTGTTTTTGAATGGATTCTGCATTCCAGTTTAAGTTGCAGAAGTACACAAAAGATATGCATGGAGAATATATATATATATATATATATATATATATATATATATATATATATATATATATATATATATATATATATATAAACGGGGTCACTGTTTGGTTTTACGATCCATGTTTGTTTGATAGAATCTGTTATAATGGTTTGAAAATCCATAATCTAGTCATCTAAATATTAAAACAATGCAGAAAATGTAAAAGGGGAAACCATTCGCAACAAAAGAAAACGAAGCATCTATACAACGCCTAGGCACCTTAAGTTCAAGAAAAGAAACTTACGTTTGATAGTTTAAGCTAGTCCAGTTTCTCAGCAACTTCTACTCCATCATTCTATTCATTTTTTTCCAGTAATCAGAACTGCTTGCAACTAACAAAACCACCAAAAATCCACAAAGAAAGGCATTAGCTTTGCCGAAATTAAACCAACCTTAAAAAAAAAACTAGCTAACTGCAAAGAAAAAAATATTACAAGGAATATCGAAGCAAGGAGCAAACATACAGCCAAAGAAAAGGGCGACATGGCATCAGTCATCGGTAGAACCAAACGAGAACCAAAACTTTTGCATAAACAAATGTTGCTCCATCATTTATAGATTGGGCTTTTATCAACCCTGGACGGAAGCAGCGACTAAGAAAATAAAGCAATGGACTAGAATTACAGTTGCAGATTTTTTTTAGCGAAATAAAGAAAACAGAAGAGGAATAATATCTGGCCAATGAACAGAAATTTAACTTGGTAGGAACATACTTCATGTTTTACCAGAAGTCTACAGTAGCAAGTGAGGCCTAACTCCATTCCCCGGAATAAGAATCTACGAACTGGAACACAAAGCGGTATTATTGGGTTTGAGGGTTTGGTAGTACTAATCAGATCTGATTTTAAAGGATCCAATAGGACGAAAGATGACGCTGAGTACTCCGTGTCCATGGATATGTAGGGGTAGTCTTCTATAATGTTGCAGATGAGCGGATACGAGATTCGGCGACCAAAGTCTGCAAATCTCGAACGATTTGGGTTCGAGGATGATGGACTGACTGAGGATGAGAGGTCCATTTGCTTGTGGCGATGCGCAAGTGAGACTGGGGAAGAACAATCATGCATCGCTGCTTTTAAGATAATGATTCTGCCATTGCCCGTTGTTGGGGATTCAGGGAAGATGGGTATGCCAGCTAGTAGGTTTGGAGTGTCTAAAACAATTTGCTGGTGCGGATTATATATTAGGTATATGCGATTTGATCCGCTCCGTTTGATGGCATAATTAACTTTGCTTCTTGTTTACTTCGTTGAGATAAGCATTTAGCGTGTGTTCTTGGCAAGCGAAGCGGAGATTTTGAGCGGAGAATGTTAGCGGAGAATAGTAGTTAGCGGAGAATGTGTTCTTTGCGTTAAGCGGAGAATTTTAGCGAAGTATTTTATTTTTATTTTTTAATTTAATTAATTAATGGTTAATTAATTTATCATTTGTTTTTAATAAATAATATATATAAATAATTTACACAAATAAATAAATTAATTAAAAAATTGAAAAAATATAAGTTGTTCCAATTCAGTTCAAACTAACTCCATTACGTAGAACATTTCGATACGATCGCAACACAAAAAACCGCGTCTCAAACGGATCTCGTATGCAAAAGTTATCAATTTTTAAAGTTTTTAAAAACTTAAAATAATTAATTAAACCAAATAATTAAGCTTAATATGACTAATTAAATCCGACGCGTCGGACGCTTCGGACGCGTCCGACGCGTCGGACCCTAACGGACCAATTTTGGTCCGTTGGGAAAATTGTCCAAAATGGATAGTTTGGAAACGGACGCGTCAGACGCGTTCGACGCGTCGGACGCGTCCGTTTCCAAACTGTCCGTTTTGTGTAAAAGAACAGGCCCTTAGATTTTATTTCACTGAGCGGTACGTTGACGTGGTACTGATAGGTCATATTCAAAGTAGCAATTCATATTTACATGTTATATCATATGAGCGAACCTGGATAATAAAGTTAGCATTTAGTTTCACCATACTAAAACAAACATTCTTCAACCATACAAGTAAAACAACTTTTATTTTAGAAAATTGATATTTACAACATTTAGAAAAAAGTTCTAAGAAAGTAATTAATTGACGTTGGTTATGATAATTTACAAATTATAAATTATTAAAAAGGATTAATTATTAAATTGAAATTAATATTTGCTAATTTCGAAAGTCCTTTTTTCAATATGAAATATTAAATACAATTATTAATCATAAGTACAAAACATTAGATGTTAAATATTATTTCTCAATTATTTACATTTCTTATAAATTATTAAACATTTTCTAAATTCATGATTATTTATCAATTTTTTAATAGCCGTTATTAGCTGATAATAATTTTAATTAATTAGTAAATAGTAAATGTCACTTCATAAGCATAAAATCATATAATTAAACAAGAGTATTAATTATTATACAATTATTAAAATTTTAATTATATAATACTCGTTATTAATTAATAATTATTAAACATTACTTGTTAATTAAATGTTAAACATTAATAATTAAGCATTCGTTATTGATTACTAATTATTGGTTTGTTAATTTTAATTGTTTATTAATTTGTTTATTAATAAATATTAATTGTAATATAAATTAACAATAATAAATTACTACGCATAAATATAAGTATTGATTATTTAAAGTAAATAGTGATACCCTTAATCATTTATAATGATGTATTTAAGTTGTTATTTATGTTTACTGATACGTGCATTTACTTCGATTAAAATAATTTGCAGTTACTAGGTTTCAAAGGCAAGTAAGCAAAATAACATTGTTTGCTTCATTACATTAGCTTCAGTTCCTAAGAAACAGATGCAAATAACACTATTTGCTTCAATTGTAATGGTAACGAGAGCAATAACACCATTTGCTTCCGTGCATTTGCTTCGGCTATTAATACAACCGAAGCAAATACTATATTTACTTCGGTTGTTAATATAACACAAGCAAATAACACTATTTGCTTTGATGCATTTGCTTCGGTTGTTAACATAACTGAAGCAAATTATACAATTATCTTCTTTATGCCCGCAACAGAAGCAAATGAAGTGAAGCAACAGACCTGTTTTGTAGTAGTGCTCAACTGACCGGGACCCTCACTCACGAAGCGATAATCAGAACCACAAAGCGGCAGCAAGCTAAACATCCGAGACCAAAGGAAAAAGAGGCCGACAAAGGCTCCTGATGGCCCAACGGCACAACAGCGGAAGGAGCCCCGAATTATCTATAAATAAGACCTTAAGGGTCGCATTTTGGGGACGATTTTCTTATTCTCATTCTTGTACTCTTCTTCTTGAGAAATAACCGTAATTCTCAGAACGATTTGGGGATTTCTTCTATTCTATTCATGTATTCTAAACCAAAGATCAATAAAGATTGAATCAATACTTATAATATTTCTTTATGAGTTTATTGTGCGTTTTCTTAGTTATTGTTGCTACAACTTACTGTTTGTTTCCTACATGTACATGAACCTTTACCCAAGCCTTTCCGCAAGCAAGGTGAAACACCCCTCCTACAAGCTTAGACCCTTCCGCAAGCTAGGTGCATAACCCCTTTCTACAAACCGTTAAATCCTTTACCAAGGGTTGTGTTTAGGAATCCATCATCCCAAGGTAACTGTTCGTTTTTGAATTGCTTAACCATGATACTCACCCCATTGAGGGAAGAGTAACTACTCTTTTAGATTCTAAACACTGATTTCTAGGAGATGGTAAACTAACTCAAACTTGTGAAGGCTAAACAACCTATTTTTCCCCTTAGGTCCACTTCCATAGACCTGTCTCCAGTGTTGATGAAAACATCATTAACAATTTGGCGCTAGAAAAAGGGCTTGAACCTCCGACCTTGTGGTTAACCTTATCACATATCTACCTGTGCAATTCCGTCCCCGGTTGGACTAAGCTTTGAAGAGGCAAACATCATGAGTAAAAGGTATCTACGAGTTACTAATGGGTTTCCCATAGTTGGGTCAAGTATCAGCGAGCATTATGATCCTGAACGATGGAGCATATCCAAGGAAAAGAGGAATACATGGAGCCTTATGATCCTAAACAATCGAGCTTTAACCCCTTTCATTTAGGACCAACTCCGATCTTTGCCCTAAACCATCCTCAACGGAAAGATATAACCCCTTTCTTCTTATCAAAGAAGCAATCCAAATACAGGCTGTAGGAACCATATTCGAGTAGAAGGTCGGGAAGTCATCCACTCCTCTTATCATAAAAAGACCTGAGAGAAATATGCCCCTATATTAAAAGGCAGCTAAAAGAAAGTTTAGGGACGAAGGGGAGATAACAAAATCAAGTGGTAAAAGGGTCAAACTTCGACATCGAAAGAAGGCTTTCGTGTCAAGATTGCCAAAAGGTTACAAGCTCACGACGTCAATTGAGGGTATCTATTTCCTAACTAATAAAGTTTTGGCCGTTGTTAAAGAAGAAGCCCAAAAATTAAGTTTAGTTGGAAGGGTCATATTGCTACTACCATATGGTAAATGGGCACGAAACCAACCATTGCAGAGTTTTAGAGGGGATGGATCGTTATCAACTTCTTAAGCCAAGGAAAACTACAGAAATATGTAAAGAAAACATTAATAGCTACGGCAATAAGATCTTTGAGAAAGAAAAGAGTTTTCTACATGATTGCAAAGAAAAAAAATCCCCTCAAGCATGAGATGATCGAAGATAGGTCAAACAACAGATGGATTAAAAAAAACCTTATCATCGCTAAGTTGGCCAGGGCAAGGCACCCCCTAGAAGAGGGTGATGTGTTACTCTTTCTTCATGCCCAAATCAGAGGGAGCTAGGTTAAAGCATCAAAAGCGTAAGCCTTCGTTTTACACCAGAAATGGTAGCGACGGAGCATTTAAATTTAGCATGCCCTGCCTCTGCTCATAGAAGAGTATGCCCTGCCTCTATTAGAACTAAGTACGTCCTACCTTTGCTCGCAGAATAGCACATCCTACCTCTGCTTATGTTTCGCGTTACCCACAGAAGGGAATGCAAACCCCTATCATCGCCTATGATGGTCAGGATAGGGCACCCCTTAGAGGAGGGTGGTGTGTAAGCCTTTATCAATAGCTACGATGGTCAATATAGAGCATCAAAAGAGTAAACCATAATTTTGTGTCTACAATGGCCCGGTTTAAGTTTCTAAGACCTTGTCATCACTTACAATGGTCAGGATAAGGCACCTCCTGGAAGGGGGTCGGGTAAGTCCTTGGGCCCTGCTTGTGGATAAGCTAGCTAAGCCTACCGGACGCACAGGCCCAAAGAGTGGCCAACAAAGCACGTACATCCTATGATTTGACATCGAAAGCCCAGAGAGTAGCTCAAGAAGCACGTGCAACCTTTGCTTCACAAATCGAATTCAAGACGAATACCAAAACACTAGTGCTAGAAATGGATTATGGTACTCAACAAAGGTCAGAAGTGGGTTTTCGGCCTCCTATTTTAATACTCGAATCTGGGTTGGTTCGGATCTCTATGAACACTGGAAGTTGATTCCCAGCCTTATCTCAATACCCGAATCTGGGTTAGTTCGAGACTTCTGTCCAGTACGCAAATCTAAAATAGTCCACAAGCTGTATTAAAGCATCAAAAGCTAATTCTTGGTCCTTTACTAGATAATTGAAGCCTAGAATGAATATGAAAACTCATGATGTGACGGCCCGCCCCGCACCAACCGACATTTACTCCAAAAGTGCGCTGTACACATGTCCAGTTAGCACGGAACGGGTCGCCAGAAGGGAAAAAGGAAGAAGGAAATGAACATATAAAGAACCTGTAGAATGTCTCACAGCGCATCGAACAAAATATAATAATAAAATACTTGACATAAAACAGGAGAGACAGTGCATAAGCTGAAAATCAGAACTAAACATCATAGCAGCGGAAATCCAAAATACAGCTTATTACAACTTTTCTAACTGTCTCAAAGCAAAGTAAGATAAATGAGGTACACTACTAATGCCCAAGTAGTGACCACTAACGACACAGGGAGAATGTGTATATATATAGTACGTGGAAGCCTCCTGCCCGCCTCAGAATCAGCTACTCGCGCATCACTAGCTAACCTGTCTCTAGTCTGCTCGTGTGAGCACCCAGAGTAATAAGAGGAGATATAAAACTCTGGGTCAGACATAAAGCCTGGTATGAGCGATAAGCATCGAAAGTGAACAATAACAGGTAGACTAAAACATACCTGAACCTGGACCTGCAACCAAAGAGTTAGCACTACATACTGTACAACACTCTAAGGTATCATATCAAACAGTGTAAAGATACGGAGGTGGGGGAGGTGTGCATGTCATAGGAATGGCAAACAATCAAACATGGCATCCATCCTCACATCTCTCACTCAGTGTGTAAAACATACGATATTCACCACTTCGATCACCCAACATTCCTTGCTACGATCACTTTGCCCCCATGAAGTCATAAATGGCTTCACTGCACTGATAACGTAGCCACAAATCCTTTGCTATGTCCACTTTGCCCCATGGAGTCACTAGAACCCCACTGCACTGGCTCATAGCCTTACTAATCCTTACTATGTCCACTCTGCCCCATGGAGTCACAAGAACCCCACTGCACTGGCTCATAGTCTTATTACGCATCACCTTGCCCCTCGGGTCATAATGACCCTACTGCACTGATAACGTAGTCTTGCTACCATCACTTTGCCCCTCAGGTCATAATGACCCTACTGCACTGATAAGTAGCCCATCATTCCTTTTTAGTGGTGAATCGAAGTTATGAACATCGACAACTCCTTAGCACACGTCCCGCAGCAAAACCCAACCATGAAGTGAACTCATTGGATCCCAACTGGTTCCGGGATCCTGAGCTCTAACTTCCATTTGGACTGCCTTTGCATCTCGGGTTATTGATCATCACCATCGAATCGGATCGGATCGGCCTTCAACATCCTTCATCGGATCGGTTCGGAGTCCCGTTCCCCTCGTCACCACGGTTCGGGTCGAGTAACATCATCAGCTCGTGGTCATCCATACGGATCGGGTTGTAGTCACCCATTCGGATCGAATCGTAGTCACCCATTCGGATCGTATCGGGGTTCCTCCTCCTCGTCAGTTCATGTTCCCCCACTGGTCGGGTCGGGTCGGGTGCATCTTCCCATGTCGTCAGCTCGTGAGCTTCTGAAGTGGATCGAGTCGTGCTCCTCCCTTCGGATCGTGGCGCCTTATCAAGTTGGATCGGATCTTGGAGAGGATTCGCGATCGGGGTGGCCATACGGATCGTGGTCTTCGGATCGGATCGCCCCTATGCCCACCGATCCGGTCCGGTTCGGACAGATACCTGCAGTTCTTCCAGCGAGCAGTTTACGCCATTCGACGGCGTTTTCGACCATTCTAACTATTCCAATTAATCACAAAGCATACCATACACTCATAGCAACATGCATAATCAACCACAAACATCATTCACATCAATATCCTAGGTTAAAATGGATCAAACATACCCAAAATCCCATATTTCCCCTTAAGCATGTTTTGGTGAAACTAATGATAGGATTAGCAAAACTTAACCAAATTAACCCAAATTCATATCAGAGGTCTAAAACATCATTTAGGAATTTATGAACATTTTTCCCGAATTTTATCATGCTTAAATTCTCTAATTAGCACTAATCACCCCTAATTAGCCATAATTAGTGTAAAACTATGCAAATCACTCACCTTAGCCACAAAATAAACTAAGATCCGAAATAATTCTCTGATTTGATGTGAATCTCAATGCCAAACAGCAGCTCCTTTGTTGCTTTGGTGAAGATCTTCCTTGATTAGGGGTTGCTAAGCCAAATCCTTGACCAAAAGATGATTTGGAGGTGATTTAGAGGGTAGAGGCCATTTTTAGGGATCCTTGGTGATAAGTGGAGGCTAGAAAACTGAAATGGAATGATTCTCCATCTCATTTCAGCCCTCCCATAACCCTAATCCCGAAATGGGTTATGGGTCTACTCACTAATCACCCGATTTGGCCCGGTTAAGCAGTTTTTCACCCTCCAAACCTTGTTTTAGCCATATCTCCCAAACGGTAAGTCCGTTTGGCTAATGTGACCACTCTACGGAAAGGTAAACCATCAAACGAATCAAATGGAAGTGGTTTCAGGTCAAAATTCCTTTCCAATCAAAAGTTATGGCCAAAACAGTACCAACTAGGGGCAAAATGGTCATTTAAAAATCAACAAAAATCATGAACATGGGAAATGACTCTAATAGATGTTTCCCAAAGTTACATGACCATACGACTTCACATGGGAAAGAAATAAATATTCTACAATCCTATGATGTGTAGAATACGGGTCATTACACTCTCCCCCCCTTAAGAAATTTCGCCCCCGAAATTCCCTAATCCAAACACACATAAAAGTTCCGCATGCCTATCAATCATAAAACAACAATCAAACATGCAAACAAGCAAAGCAAGTCTATCCTAGCATGCGGAAAACTAAATTGCAAAGTAAATCTTACCAGGTAAAGAGTTCTGGATGCATCTTCCTAATGCTCTCCTCTGTCTCCCAAGTACAATCATTCTCGTTCTCGCCCCACTGAACCTTGACTAGCTTCACCGCCTTCCTTCGAAGTTGTTTCGTATCATGCCCCACAATACGAATCGGCTTGCGGTTCCCAACCGCCTCGGGTTCTACTTCGAAGTCCTCTAACTGATCAGGTGAAATAGTCACATCTGAGCCGTGAACGAACTTCCTTAGTTGGGAAACATGAAATACATTATGAACTTCCGCCATTTTCTCTGGTAAGCCAACTCTATATGCCAAATTCCCGACTAGTTCAAGAACAGGGAATGGGCCAACGAATCTTGGTGCCAACTTGCCTCTCCTGCCAAATCGAATCACGCACTTTAACGGAGAGATCTTTACAAACACCAAGTCACCAACGGAGAATTTCAAGTCTCTTCTCCTCTTATCAGCGTAGCTCTTCTGCCTATCTTGAGCAGCTTTCATTCGTTGTTGAATGACCTTAATCTTATCTGAAGTTTCCCTCACCACATCTGGTCCAAGCACAAACTTCTCGCCAGTCTCTATCCAACATGATGGTGAGTTGCACGGTCTTCCGTACAAAGCTTCATATGGAGCCATACCGATACTGGATTGGTAGCTATTATTATATGCAAACTCTACTAGATGCAAATGGTCATCCCATGATCCACCAAAATCCAATATACACGCTCTCAAGAGATCTTCCAATATACGATTCACACACTCCGTCTGACCGTCGGTCCGAGGATGATATGCGGTACTGAGATGTAATCTTGACCCTAGAGCCTCTTGTAAGCTCTTCCAAAACCCACTAGTGAACAACGGGTCTCGGTCACTCACAATGCTTTTGGGTACTCCATGAAATCTCACTACCCACTTCATATACAATTCTGCCAACTTGGCTGCCGTCCTGGTCGATTTGACTGGTATAAATCTTGCGCTCTTAGTCAATCGATCCACAATTACCCAAATGCTATCATATCCCGATCTAGTCCTTGGTAAACCATCGATGAAATCCATCGAGACTTGCTCCCATTTCCATTCGGGAATTTCTAATGTTTGCAACAACCCACTAGGCTTCTTTTGCTCGGCTTTAACTAACTGGCAATTCATGCATTTGGATATAAACTTCCCAACGTCTCTTTTCATTCCTTCCCAGTAGTAAGTCTGTCTCATGTCTCGATACATCTTATTACCACCGGGATGTATAGTCAGTTTTGAGTGATGACATTCTCTAAGCACTTCATCTCTCAAACCATTCACGTTGGGCACAACTAGTCTTCCATTCTTCCGAAGCCATCCATCTCGATCAAGCCCATACACATTCATCTCCTCATCGATACCCATCTCTAACTTGGAGATGATTTCCAATAAATTAGGATCGTCCCTCTGGCTAGAACCAATCCGCTCTATCAAAGTGGGTCTGATCGTCAAACTAGCTAGCATAACTGGATCCAATTCGCACCTTGGTCTGAAATCAAACCCCGCGATATACTCCAGTTGCTTCCATTCAAGAAACATTGCCCCTAAGCTGGCATGTCTCCTACTCAAGGCATCGGCTACCGCATTACCTTTCCCAGGTGTATACGCGATGTCAAAATCATACGAAGCCAAGAACTCTAACCATCTCTGCTGACGGAGATTTAGATCTTTCTGGGAGAAGAGATACTTTAACGATTTATGATCGGTAAACAACTCAAATCTTTCTCCCAAGAGATAATGTCTCCACATCTTCAGCGCAAACACGATCGCTGCTAATTCCAAATTATGGGTAGGATACTTCTTCTCATGCGGCTTTAGCTGTCGACTAGCATAAGCTACAACCCTACCTCCTTGCATCAATACTGCACCCAGTCCGGTACCACAAGCATCCGCGTATACCGTCATCTCTTCGTTCCCTTTAGGAATGACTAACACTGGTGCACGCGTCAACCTCTCTTTTAGACTCTTGAAGGCATCCTCACACACTCCGTCCCAGACGAAGGACTGATTCTTCTTAGTCAACTGAGTCAACGGTGCTGCTATCTTGGAGAAGTCCTGGATAAACTTACGATAATATCCAGCTAATCCCAAGAAACTTCTTACATCTGTAGCATTCTTGGGTGTAGGCCAATCCTGTACCGTAGCCACCTTCGCAGGGTCCACGGCAATACCACTCTCTGAAACAACATGACCCAAGAATCTCACTTGCCTTCTCCAAAAATGACACTTAGAGAATTTCGCTTTCAATTGGTGTTTCCTCAACACCTCCATCACTGTCCTCAAGTGTCCCTTGTGTTCCTCCTCTGTCCTTGAGTAAACAAGGATATCATCCACGAACACAAGAACAAACTTATTCAACTGATCTCTGAATACTCGATTCATAAGATCCACAAAATAGGCTGGTGCATTGGTCAACCCAAATGGCATGACCAACCACTCATAAAATCCAGACGGCGTCCTAAATGCCGTTTTCGGAACACTCTCATCTGCTACTCGAAGCTGATGAAATCCTATCGTGAGGTCCAACTGGGAGAACACTCTAGCTCCTTCCAGCTGATCAAACAAATCATCTATCCGCGGTAGAGGATACTTATTCTTCCTCGTCGCCTTATTCAACTCGCGATAGTCCACACACAAACGAAGGGTACCATCTGCCTTAGTGGCAAACACAACTGGTGCTCCCCACTCGGAGACACTCCTTTTAATAAATCCCTTCTTCAAAAGATTGCTGACTTGCACCCCGAGCTCTCGCTGATCCCTTGGTGCCATACGACGAAGTGGCATCACTATAGGTCTGGCATCTTTCACTAAATCAATACGGAACTCAATCTCTCGGTGTGGTGGAAGCCCGGTCACCTCCTCGAAGACGTCCGGATACGGGCCAACCACGGGCACATCTGACAACTCATCCTGCAGGATGTCGAGGGAATTTACAAAACTAGCCATAACCCCATCACTAAGTAGACTACCAAACACTACCCTCCGCCCATCATCCGCCCTCACTGTCACCAAAAAACCCTCACAGTCTACCACCACCCCGTATCTTTGGAGCCAATCGACTCCCAATATAATGCCATACCCAGTAAAGCCCAAAACAAAGCAATCACATACAAACATACATCCATGACTCGATAAGACCAAATTCCTGCAAATCATACTAAGGCTAGTCGAACCACCAATCGGGTTCGTCACAATTAATGGTCTATCGACTATCTCGGGTTCCAGTCCCAACCTATCTACCAGGTCACTAGATATGAAGGAACGGGAAGCCCAAGTATCAAACAAAACTCGAACTGGTATATCATAAATAGAAAGCATACCTTGAATAACAACATTCTTTCCTTTCTCCGCCGCAGTTGGGGCATTCGACGAAGAAGGAACAACATCAATAGCATATGCTTTCACAATCTGCTTCTCCTTAAGAGGTTGCGGACACTTATCCTTCTGATGTCCCACTTGACCACAGTTATAGCACTTCCTTTCCGCTGGCTTGGCCTGACATTTTTTAGCATAATGGACCTTCTTTCCATAGCTGAAGCACTCAACATCCTTCTTGCTCTTTTTCTGGCCACCTTTTGATTGGTCCTGCTTCCTCTTATTCTGAGAATTATTCTTGCCTCCACCGCCTGCTTGCGGCTTTGGCCCTTCTGCAGATGCAGCCTCAGTCTTTGACTTAGGTAAAGGCTCTCTGACCTCAAAGCTTTCCCCACGATCGATTCAAAAGTCTCATCGATGTGGTTGATAAGCCTCTCCCCCAAGTACCCATCCAAACCAGTAATGAACTTCTCATTCTTCTTCTCAGGAGTATCAATGAGAGACATTCCATACTTCGACAAGGTGTAGAACTCAGCAATATAATCAGAAACTGCCCTTCCGTTCTGTTTGAGTTCCAAGAACCTCTTAAACAATACTGACTTCTGGGCAGCTGGGATAAACTTCTCGCTAAAGCGAGCCTTGAACTGATCCCAAGTCACCTGATCCTCTGGAGTAGCTGTTCTAATAGCATTCCACCAATTCATCGCTCGCCCTTGCAGCTGACGAGACGCTAGTCTTCTCTTCATCGCATCCTCAAGACCCAAGTCATCGAAGATACGGTAACATCTATCCATCCAATCCTGAACATCCGTGGCCGACTCCGTCCCGTGGAACGGCTTCCCACCAAGATTAGTGTAATCCTTGTACAACTTGGCGAAATTGACCCTAGGCGCCTGCACTACTGGGCCAACACCAACTCCGGGATTGGAAATTGCCCCTTGCACTTCT
This sequence comes from Allium sativum, assembly GCA_030737875.1. Taxonomy (NCBI): domain Eukaryota; kingdom Viridiplantae; phylum Streptophyta; class Magnoliopsida; order Asparagales; family Amaryllidaceae; genus Allium; species Allium sativum. The sequence goes on from CM060913.1 coordinate 404,352,739, forward strand.
CTAAGCATGTCTCTCATGAGGTTAGTAAACATAGCCCTCAAGTCAGCGGCATTCCCTTGGTTGGTCCCTCTACCAGCACCCCTCGTCTCTCGGCTCATCGTTAATCTGTAAAAAGGGAAACGATTAACGACCACATAGTGGTGCTAGTGCAGTGCGACTTCATCTTTATACTACTAATAGTATATACATACATAGCTTTTGAAAACCAAAGTAATCACAAATACGCGCTCTCATATACGTACTATCTCTCCCTGGTGTCTTTCCCTAGGTTAACTACGCAACCTAGAGCTCTGATACCAAGTGTGACGGCCCGCCCCGCACCAACCGACATTTACTCCAAAAGTGCGCTGTACACATGTCCAGTTAGCACGGAACGGGTCGCCAGAAGGGAAAAAGGAAGAAGGAAATGAACATATAAAGAACCTGTAGAATGTCTCACAGCGCATCGAACAAAATATAATAATAACATACTTGACATAAAACAGGAGAGACAGTGCATAAGCTGAAAATCAGAACTAAACATCATAGCAGCGGAAATCCAAAATACAGCTTATTACAACTTTTCTAACTGTCTCAAAGCAAAGTAAGATAAATGAGGTACACTACTAATGCCCAAGTAGCGACCACTAACGACACAGGGAGAATGTGTATATATATAGTACGTGGAAGCCTCCTGCCCGCCTCAGAATCAGCTACTCGCGCATCACCAGCTAACCTGTCTCTAGTCTGCTCGTGTGAGCACCTAGAGTAATAAGAGGAGACATAAAACTCTGGGTCAGACATAAAGCCTGGTATGAGCGATAAGCATCTAAAGTGAACAATAACAGGTAGACTAAAACATACCTGAACCTGGACCTGCAACCAAAGAGTTAGCACTACATATTGTACAACACTCTAAGGTATCATATCAAACAGTGTAAAGATACGGAGGTGGGGGAGGTGTGCATGTCATAGGAATGGCAAACAATCAAACATGGCATCCATCCTCACATCTCTCACTCAGTGCGTAAAGCATACGATATTCACCACTTCGATCACCCAACATTCCTTGCTACAATCACTTTGCCCCCATGAAGTCATAAATGGCTTCACTGCACTGATAACGTAGTCACAAATCCTTTGCTATGTCCACTTTGCCCCATGGAGTCACTAGAACCCCACTGCACTGGCTCATAGCCTTACTAATCCTTACTATGTCCACTCTGCCCCATGGAGTCACAAGAACCCCACTGCACTGGCTCATAGTCTTATTACGCATCACCTTGCCCCTCGGGTCATAATGACCCTACTGCACTGATAACGTAGTCTTGCTACCATCACTTTGCCCCTCAGGTCATAATGACCCTACTGCACTGATAAGTAGCCCATCATTCCTTTTTAGTGGTGAATCGAAGTTATGAACATCGACAACTCCTTAGCATACGTCCCGCAGCAAAGCCCAACCATGAAGTGAACTCATTGGTTCCCAACAGGTTCCGGGATCCTGAGCTCTAACTTCCATTTGGACTGCCTTTGCATCTCGGGTTATTGATCATCACCATCGAATCGGATCGGATCAGCCTTCAACATCCTTCATCGGATCGGTTCGGAGTCCCGTTCCCCTCGTCACCACGGTTCGGGTCGAGTAACATCATCAGCTCGTGGTCATCCATACGGATCGGGTCGTAGTCACCCATTCGGATCGGATCGTAGTCACCCATTCGGATCGGATCGGGGTTCCTCCTCCTCGTCAGTTCATGTTCCCCCACTGGTCGGGTCGGGTCGGGTGCATCTTCCCATGTCGTCCGCTCGTGAGCTTCTGAAGTGGATCGAGTCGTGCTCCTCCCTTCGGATCGTGGCGCCTCATCAAGTTGGATCGGATCGTGGAGAGGATTCGCGACGGGGTGGCCATACGGATCGTGGTCTTCGGATCGGATCGCCCCTATGCCCACCGATCCGGTCCGGTTCGGACAGATACCTGCAGTTCTTCCAACGAGCAGTTTACGCCATTCGACGGCGTTTTCGACCATTTTAACTATTCCAATCAATCACAAAGCATACCATACAGTCATAGCAACATGCATAATCAACCACAAACATCATTCACATCAATATCCTAGGTTAAAATGGATCAAACATACCCAAAATGCCATATTTCCCCTTAAGCATGTTTAGGTGAAACTAATGATAGCATTAGCAAAACTTAACCAAATTAACCCAAATTCATATCAGAGGTCTAAAACATCATTTATGAATTTATGAACATTTTTCCCGAATTTTATCATGCTTAAATTCGCTAATTAGCACTAATTACCCCTAATTAGCCATAATTAGTGTAAAACTATGCAAATCACTCACCTTAGCCACAAAATAAACTAAGATCTGAAATAATTCTCTGATTTGATGTGAATCTCAATGCCAAACAGCAGCTCCTTTGTTGCTTTGGTGAAGATCTTCCTTGATTAGAGGTTGCTAAGCCAAATCCTTGACCAAAAGATGATTTGGAGGTGATTTAGAGGGTAGAGGCCATTTTTAGGGATCCTTGGTGATAAGTGGAGGCTAGAAAACTGAAATGGAATGATTCTCCATCTCATTTCAGCCCTCCCATAACCCTAATCCCGAAATGGGTTATGGGCCTACTCACTAATTACCCGATTTGGCCCGGTTAAGCAGTTTTTCACCCTCCAAACCTTGTTTCAGCCATATCTCCCAAACGGTAAGTCCTTTTGGCTAATGTGACCACTCTACGGAAAGGTAAACCATCAAACGAATCAAATAGAAGTGGTTTCAGGTCAAAATTCCTTTCCAATCAAATGTTATGGCCAAAACAGTACCAACTAGGGGCAAAATGGTCATTTAAAAATCGACAAAAATCATGAACATGGGAAATGACTCTAATAGATGTTTCCCAAAGTTACATGACCATACGACTTCACATGGGAAAGAAATAAATATTCTACAATCCTATGATGTGTAGAATACGGGTCATTACACATGATTCACCAAAGGAGAAATTCCAGGGTGTTATCTCAAAATTCTGAATCAGAATAACCAGAGATATTTTCTTGGAAGCAAGTCCACAGTACAAAACTTGGGAGGAAATGAAGAGCCCATCAACAGAAGAACTCTGAATAAAATGGTTTTCTCTTTTCTTATCCAGGGAAATTTGTTAAACCATTTATGTACAAATAACTATTATCTACATTTTATATCAAAACTATTTGCATGATAGACAACATCAGTACACAAGTTCATTTTACAAGAATTACACTCTCAATGACCCAAACATGGGTATGATTACACATTACTATTACAAAAGGTCACTAAACATCTAGATCCTCTCCATCCTAAGGTAAAGGGGTTAATGGCATAACGAAGTGCAATACTTAGTAGCTTGTTAAGCTTTCGCACTGTTCTACTCTTTTCGCCGAGATGAACAGAAGGTTTAACCTGAAGCTTCAAAGCTCTGTTATAAGCTATACACATAGCCCTAAGAGACTTGATTTCCATTTCTAACTCGAAAACATTCATTTGCAAATCATGCCACTTTTCTTGTAAGCATCTTATTTGATCAACATACCAGCTAACCCGGTCGTATGAATCTTTAATTAACTTGGTATCATATGTCCCCTTTATCTCAGCTTCCACTCTTTTACACCACTCCGAAATGATTGAATCTTTTAGCCTGGAAGGAGGGTTATTCAGTAAAAACACTTTTGAAGGACTAGAGTCTTGTGCGCGGTCGTAACGCTAGGAGGTTGGGACCCCATCATGATAGGAACATTTTTAAAGAAATATTCCAACATCTCACACTTCATATTGACATTGTTTAAATCGATTTCCAAGTCGACAATTCGTCGACGTAAGATCCTTAATTCATCCTCAAACTTGATAGAAGGTTTAGTCCTTATGTATGTCTTCAATCCAAGAATAGTGCTATCTCTTTCTTCTAATTGGCCTTTCAAAGTGTTCATTCTCTCGTTCAAATGCTTGATGGATAAATTCTGGAACAAACTCTTTCTTTCTTGAGATATAGAAGAAATCTCTTTTGCTGGTAATTCTGTGATGGGAAAGTTTCATGACAATCTACCTACTCACAAAAAAAAAGAATAGTTATGAACATATCTTTTCAATTTGAAAAATAGAGCTTCATTCTTACATAAAAGCTTTGTGTAAGTTAAATCCGAAACCAATGTGCCGTGACATACGAATTAAAAAGAGTTACAAAGGATCACTTTCACTTGATTAATACAACTATCATTTACATAACATCTCGAGAATTTCTTCATGGTCTTCTCTCAAGAAGTTAAAAGAGAATTGAGGGAATTCAGTATAAACACTCTTAAGTTTATTGAGAAAACATTTTTTCCTGAAAGCGTGAATGGATGTTGTTAAAACCTCCTTTTTCAGTCTACAAGTCACACGCAGTGCATCTTCGTAGTAATCAAAGTTCTGTCATAATACAAATAAGTGTATTAGCAGTCATATATAGTAAATAGAATTTCATACAAGTTTTACTTAGATCACTGAAATAACTTTACAAATATTTTTCTTGTTCATACAAAATAGACCTTTTAAACAATGCAATGATAAACCTATCTTTGTTGTGTTCAAGTTTTTACAAGGGAAGGTCCCTAGTAATTGAATGAACCCTCTCGATGTTCCAACACTCCCCTGGATGCGGATCAGATCCAAACTCGTCTAAATAACGTCTATGGAGGCAACGTATTAAACCTCCATTGCTTGCCTCTAGAAAGGAAAAACCCACCGCTTTTTATCGTTTGTAAACATCATACAAAAAATCCACCAAAATATCCCTGTCCTCAATTAACATCCAAAATAAGGTCATCAATTCCTGGTTCTCTTCGCTGAGAATTTCCCTGTGTTTATGGGCTTTCTTTAGCCTGGGCGTCGCTTCATGCTCCTTATAAGATATAAGCTTATCTATGCTCCTTTCATGATCATGATATTTTCGAGATAAGGAATTATAATCTTTTAACAATCTCTCTTGCTCTACACAAGATCAAGTTGATTGCTTTTGTTTATTGTCTAATTCTTCTCTAAGGCGAGAAACAACTTTTCTTTTTGACTATTGGATATAATGACAGGAAACTAGTTACAGCCAAATATTTGGGAAAAGTAAGAATATTTTAAAAACAAGGCTTATACCTGTGAGAGAGGAATCTCAGGATCAACTTGTTTTTCTCTTCCCGAAGGACCGGAAGTGACATCTTCCTTGAACAAGGAAGGTTTGACGTCCTGAGCAACATGAGAACCTCCAACACCGGGACTACGCCTAGCAGAATCATGAGATACTTCGACACCCTTCAGAGGATCATTTCTACCTGTGTCATGTTCATCCTAATGGTCCTTACCTCTCGAACCATCACCGCCCTTGTCCCCATCATCATCAACGAATGAAGAAGTCTCTTCTCCATCATCTGAATCATCGTAAAGGTCATCGATGTATAGAAGATCCTCAAATTTAGTATTTACCTGCCATGACATCTCGACACCCTGTTTATCCAACTCAATCCGCTCCATAACTTTATCCCTAATAAAAGGTGGAACAGTGGTAGTTCAGAACTCAGAAAGATTCTAAAAGTTGTCAGAAAGAATGTGAAATAAGGCATCTTCTTAACATTCAATCTTAATTTGCGGAAAATGAACTTGCGAAGAATCGGAAATCCTGCACTTTGCTTCACATAGTATCTGCGCAGCACTAGAAAGCTTCTTTTTCTCCTTCTAAAGTTCATCATCGTGAGTTACCACATCTTACGCTACCTGATGTTCTAAGGCCGAAACTTTATCAAGGACTAAGTCCTTAGTCTGCCTTTCCTACTCTAAAGCCGCCTTAGCATGTTCAAGGGAAGCTTTCAACCTCTCACATTCATCACTCAAAGCTTCGTTAGCCTCTCGAAATCGAACAATTTCGAGGGTTGAAGAAGAAGAAATTGGCTTAGACAAAAGCCATCTTTTGGTAATAAAAAAGTATAGAAGAATTCGATCAACAGCCGCAACAAATTAAAATTAAAATTAACAGAGAAAAGTCCGTACTTGAAGCTGCTGGTTGATCAGATGTTGATAGGAATCCACCACATCTGAAGAAGTAGAGGGTAACGAGATATCAGAAACCTCCGGACAAGAAAGAGCAAGCTTCACAAAATCAACAAAATTTGTTGAAGGGACGGGAAGCCTCGAAGGCTTATTAGATTGAGAAGTTGGAATTCACGACGTAGCATGTGTACCCACTTCTAATGTACTTACAAAGGGTGATGGCAGGACACAACCTCCACTTTCCCCACCGAAAGTGCCCTCGAAAATTGTAGAAGCGAAAAAATCAAGTTTTAATTTCTTAGCTGGCGGTTTAACAGGTAACTTAGCCAACTACTTGATAGCATCGGAAGTGGACTGATTTAAAACATCAGCAAAGGTCAAAGTTTCCAAAGCCAAAATTCCTAGTCAAATGAAAGATCAAAGAGAAGTTCAAGAATGTAAAACTTGAATGTTAAAGAAGCTTCGATAAAGGAGCTGTCAATTCAACAAGCATACCGGGAGACAAAGGGGTAGAGGAAGTAAACTCATCTAAGCCCAATGTCAAATGATTAGAGCTTGAAAAATGAATTGGTGGACGTCCCAAAATCTTTTGTCCATCAGGAAGAAGATCATATTGACGCAACTTATCATTGGTTAGAAAAACAGATCGTCCCTGTGGCTCTTCAAGTAGCTTCAGAATAAGCTCAAACACACGAGATTCACTTTCGGTTAAAGGAACCTTCTTGGAACCAAGATCTAGAAAAGATACTAAAAATTAGGCAATGTACAAGGAAAGTAATCACTCATAAAAGGTTAGAAAACTCACCATGATCAGCAAATTTGCCTAAGATATCGGCATGGCATCTGATGAAAAATAATTGATCTTCCGAATGTATTGCCTTACCTGCATCATCACTAACAATTTTCCTCGAAGGAATGGCGTGGAACATAGGGGAGTCTGCACCTCTGGAAAAACACATCAAGTGCTGAATAAGATTAGAAGTAAGAGAGGCATGACCCGGCTCGAGGGTGAGTATTTCAAAACGTAGAAGCAATGTATAAGTGCTTGGTAGGAGTTGGACAGGCGCAGCCTCCAAATCTCGTAGAAGTCGAGATATGAAGGTAAGGAAAGGAAAGAAGCCTCCATGTCATATAACATGGTCAAGTATGCACAATATCCTTCAGGAGGATTCATAATATCATCATGGTAGGTAGCAGTTATAACATCAACCTCGTCCATTCCAAAGCTGCCAAGGATGAGATTTACTTCATCTTGCGAAGTAATCAAAAATTTCTTCAAGGAAAAAGGTCTCCTCTTCCGGGAAATGCCAAGAACACCAGTTTGCGATGGGTTGAAATTCCCTTAATCAGACATGGTATTGCCAGATGATATAATTCCATAATTTTGTGAATTGGTATCATATTCATTGATTTGTAATGTAGTTACAACATATGAACCTATTAGTTATAAATGGTCAAGATGTTGAATATTAAGACAACTCTAAATACTAGTTTAGGCAAGATGCACAACAAATTTCACATTTGATGAGGAACAATCAAGCCCTCGGTGATGACAAAATTAGCTTTTCCTAAAGATAATGCCAAAAGATTCAGAGGAAAAGGTAATGGTCAAATCAGAACCGAGTAACCTTAAGTCGTCACCGAAGGCCTGGTTGGCTCTCGGGACCGGCTCACAGAACCAAAGTCGAAAGGTTGTAATAATGAAGTTCCAAAATTCTACCGATACCAAAAAAAATCATCCTTCCGACAACCCTATCGGATAGTTAACTGATTTAGAGTCAAACTAACTCTCACATTACATAAACACCGGAGCTAGTATCAGTAAAAGAGGGAATGGACAAATCATCGACTTTGGTAATAAAAATTTTGGTGCCAGTTGTATCATCTCTGTCACTTGACTGTTAAAGTGGGCTCTTTTAAGCGAATTGCATATCTTAAAACCCTAAGAATTAATATTTTTGGGGAAAGAACATATGCGTAGCTCACCATAAATCATAATCCAGATCATCGACATTTGAATAACTTGTATTTAGCATGCAAAACCCTGATTAGTTTAGACAGAGTAATTTAGTTCCTATTTAGAATTCAAAACTGAGATATGTACCAGAGATTCAGTCGAGAAGTTCTTGAAACAAGCTTCTATCCCTCGATGAATTTATATTCTAGTTTGAGAAATTAATGTTGCAGGTAAAAAGTGAAGAAGAAGAAGAGATGGCAATTATGAAAAAATTAATTTCAATCCACACCATACAAGTGAAAACCAATCAATGCTTCCAATCGAGGAAGATCAAAAGACGTAGAGATAACACTCAGGAAAAGACAAAAAAGTTTGACTTAAAAGTCGAAAATACCCCTTCACTAGGGGGTAAATGTTATTACCAAAATTATCTCCAAAGCAGGCTGACGGTGAAGGGGTAATCGGATGAACACAAGCGCATAAGAATTCTCCAAAAACAAAAGCCAAACATTAGAGAGAACTCAAAAGCTACAGATTACCGACAGGGTCCATCCGGTAGGGTCCATCTGACCGGGGTTTTATAATAAAAAGTAATTTAAGTCATAAAATAAGAAAGAGGGAGGCAAAAACTCCGCTAATTGAAGCCCAGTCAGATGGTAGGGCTTTTGGAATTTACCTTCTTAATACCGACACATCAGAGGGCAAAGGCTTTAAGAATATCAAGCCGAAGATATGTCGGGGTTATCTGGAACCGGCTACCGAAACGTCCGCTACATTAACACCAAAAGGCCACACCGTAAACAATGGACACATCACTAGGAGCTACCTTCTGGAAGACCAGGCTATACCCGAGGGCTCCACCGGAAGGCAAACCGGAACCCTAAAGGAGATATCGACTATCCATACTAACCTGCTTAGCACAAAGGTTCCGGACCGACAACTAACTACATACATCACGAGGGCAAGCTCCTCAAAGTAAACATAAGAAAACGGGAAGCCTACACCTAGAAGCTATTACTGGGAGCACGAATGCTTTTCGAAAGCCATTTACATCGACAAGCTCATATCAATCTCGAAAAGCCTCAACTAACCGGGACCCTCACTCCAGAAGCTATAATCAATACCATAAAACGGCTGGAAGCTAAAGCATCCGAGACCAAGGAAAAAGCCAGCCAACAGAGGCTCCTGATGGCCCAATAGCCCAACTGCAGAAGGGGCCCCAAAATCTCTAAAAATAAGACCCCATGGGTCACATTTTGGGGACGATTTTCTCATTCTCATTCTTCTATTCTTCTTCTTGAGAGAAAACCTTAATTCTCATATCATTAGGGAATTTCTTCTATTCTATTCATGTATAATAAATCAAAGATTAATAAAGAGTGAATCAATACTTATAATATTTCTTTATGAGTTTGCCGTGCGATTTCTTAGTTATTGTTGCTACAACTTACTGTTTGTTTCCTACATGTACATGAACCTTTACCTAAGCCTTTCTGCAAGCAACGTGAAACACCCCTCTTACAAGCTTAGACCTTTCCGCAAGCTTGGTGCAAACCCCTTTCTACAAACCGTTAAATCCTTTACCAAGAGCTATGTTTAGGAATCCATCATCCCAAGGTAACTGTTGGTTCTTGAATCCCTTAAGCATGATACTCACACCATTGAGGGAAGAGTAATTATTCTTTTGGATTCTAAACACTGATTTCTAGGAGATGGTGAACTAACTCAAACTTGTGAAGGCTAAACAACCTATTTTTCCCCTTAGGTCCACTTCCATTGACCTATCTCCGGTGTTGACGAAAAATATCGTACACATACACATACCTAAAAGGGTTAAAATGTGTCTCTCAATATTTATAATAGGAAAAAAAAGTGTGCCACAATTACCAATATAATTAAGACAACTATGTATATATGTAGAATAATACATGAGTATACACACACAAACACACTCATCTTGGTGTACACCCCCCCCCCCCACACACACACACATATATATACACACACACACATAGCTAATTCACGAGAACCAATGGCATAACGAGTGACTCAAATGAAGTTAAGTATTCAAGTCTGAAAATACATAACTTCATATATATATATATACACACACATACATACATACACACCTACAAGTGTATGTATATACATAAACCTTAAAGGGTGTAAGGAGCACGTGTATTTGCAGATTTTTCACATTGAGGAAAGGGTTCACAAATTGCAATTACAAAAAATCAATGTTTCAGGTACAACAGTACCCTTAAATGCAAAGAAACTGGGTCCAACAATAAGCATGATTGTCATAGAGAAAGTGAACAAAGTAATGGATGTGCACAAGTACAAAACAAATGTACACATGCCTCAAGAACAAGTCAAATCTGACTATAATTATTAGGTTAGGAATAATGTAGAATGCACAAAAAATGTGCAAAAGTGATGCACAAAACGGTCATGGCAAGACATCGAATGTGCAAACACAAGCATCAAGACTGTGGCTGCACTGAGATAGTAAAGCCCAATGAAAAGTGATCAAACCAAGCATAAGCAAGTATGCAATTGACCTAAGGCAGTACAACACAAGTTTCAAATTTCAAAGAAAAACAGGGATATATTCCAGATTATCCCGATCAAGGCAGCTTGGGTAATTGAACATCTTTTATAAAACAAAACTATGGTGCAAAGGTATTTTATGTGTAAACTATTCACACCTAATCATAGATGTAGTTATATGTATATGTGTCCACACTAATATATGCACATATGAATATATAAAAATACACACCTACACACATTTGCAGATACGTATACACATAAAGCTAAATTTGTTGGGATGGTGAACTTACTGGAATGGTTCAATACATCTATATAATTTGAATATCGATATATCCATATAGTTTAAAGTGTACAATGCATGGAAAAATATCATAACTTTCGAATATGTCCAAATTTCCAAGTATCACGGTTAGAACAAACTTTTGTGCACAAATCAAGGCAACATGAGGTTTCATGTTTTAGAATAGGGTAAGGGTTAAAGCGACATAGTGGGACATAAGGTTTCAAGTGCAAGCCAATGGACACAATATCCGGCATATAAGGTTGAATGGCTACATTGTACAAATACATGCAACTGCAAAATGTTCAAGTGTAGTTGTGAGGATCACATACACAAATGGTCATCGCACATGCCACATGGTCATCAAACAATGTACATAAGTACATGAATAGGTACATGCAAATGTAGTGACGAAGTTAATACAAACTCCAGGTTGGCAATTATTTAAATAAACTGCTTAATAAACAAGTCGAACGAGAACCACAATTACAGGTCTTGAAACACAACAAATAAGGGTCATAAGAATCTCTACCTAATTTAGTTTGGATTTTTTTTAAAATACTTGAATGAAAGAAAATCATGAGAAAACTCACCTTATTGCCATGTTATCTTAGATGAACTCGGTGGACAGAATTCGACAGGGGTAGATAGAGAAGGATGCGGTAGTGTCGGTGGCTTCGACGTTAGAGACGATGGTTGCTGAGATTCCGATAGGTGGAAATACTTTCGATTTGAAGGGGAAGGACAAGGCGATTTTTAATTTAAAGGGGAGCGACTTCAATTTGAATTTGAGGAGGATGACATTTATAGTTTGGGGCTGAATGAAAAGGATTTTTTTTTTAGGCAAATTTTGTTGCCGAAGTAAAATAAAACGGGGAAGGTAACGGGTTGGATTCCTTGAGATAAGTGGTTGCGTGGAAGAAATCTCATGAAGTTTCCCCATGTGTCTTTCACATGCTTTAAAAAAAATCTAGTGATTAACTTAAAATTGAATCCAATATCTTATTAGTGTAAATTCCTCTTTTATATTTGTTTTGTTTTTATGCCAATTTTATTAATTTATCATTATTATTTTAAATAGATACAATGTATATTTCTACAAAAAGGTCAGTCGAATGGTTTGTTCCATTACTTTTTCATAATGTCTTCTGATATAAATATACATCTGACAACATGTCTACTAACTATAGTAAGTATGCCTGTGAAACCCTGACATATTAGAGAAAGAAATACCTTTTAGCTACTCAGATTAAAGAATAAAAGTAACAATGATAATTGCATATTTCACCAAAGTTGATAAATAAAATGACAAAGTCTTCACAATACTAGTGTGTAACATGTTTTGCACTATATAATGAAAATGTCTTAATACGTTTTTAACTAAAATATATAAAACAATGAGTTAAGTTGGGAATAATTTTATAATCTACAACCATCTAAAAAAAAGTTCTCAAGGAAGGTAGTAAGTATATGAAAATAACACAATTAAGATATAATGATAATTATTGCTATGTAAGATTTGAAATATTAATATATAGTTGAAACATCATAAACAACAAGAACAACATGCTTTAGCATACTTTCTGCTCTTAGCTATTTTTTCCAAAGGAATATACTAAGATTTGCCATTGTATTTATTATAAATCAAACCCAAATGATATAAAAATTACCCTTAAAAACGTACTAGTGGTTATCGGAGGATCACGATAACCAATCTAGATGTCTTAAGTTTTTCTATCTCTGGAGATGGAGCCTTGCTGTTGAAAGTGTAATGGATGTTGGAAGAGATAATCTATTTTGATAGAGATTAGGCAGGGAAAGGAAATTGATCCCTTTTCATGTTGGAGCATAGAGGCTATTTATAGGAATTATAGATAGGCTTGGACCAAGCCAACGTGTAGAAATCCTTGAAACCATGTGCAGATCAACTCCACAAAGCCACGTCCCAAAATAATCAAACTATATGGATCGGTATCGTTCCATGAGGGATGGACCGGTACCGGCCCATGGGATATGGATCGGTACCGGTTCATGGGGGATGGGCCGGTAATGGTGCATAAAGATAACTTATTTTATACTTTGGATTTTGTTTTTGTCCTCTTCATGTTATTTTTAGTCTTTGAGTAGGATATTGCTTTAATTCAACTTCTCAAGATGCGTATCGAGCTTCGATACTCAGACAAATGTGCTTTGCTTATGATCCACTAAGCAACTTGTGACCACCTTTACCTGATTGATCTGAAATTTAATATATAACCTCCAGATAAGAATATATGGATAATGATATAAGTTGAAAGCCCATAAGGACAAGCACTATGGATCAGTACCGGTCCACTAGGTATGGGCAGGTACCGGTCCATGTACTCAAGTCATTTGGGGCCCATATTTTTAAGTATTCTTTGTCTTGGTCTTTACGTTCCGTTTGTGAGGTTTCATCCGTTTTTGGGGTTAGACGATCTTGCTCTTTCCCTAGATTTTATGCAAATATCTTCCGGGTTCATAACTAGGTTAACTCGTATGTACATATGTATATATCTTCTCACGGCCCGTACTTTTTCATAAAAAAGATTTTATAGTTTTAAATCTATAATATGAAACGTCGTCATAGGATAACATTAATGGTGTACAAATAATTTAAGTTTTGAAAATAAACTTCATTGAAACTTGTCCAAAACTAGTAATTTAATTTACGCTCAAAACAACCTCTCTTGGCATCTCTAATAATAGCTACTACATAAATCAACTGCTAAATCAAAGAAAAGATATAACTAATAAAATGTGCTGGATGAATTTAAAGTTATCCATTTACAAAGAGATTTCAAATGCCCACCTATTTTTTAATGACTAATTACATTTTCATTAAATTTATATGGAAATATATCAAAATATTCACACATGGTAGTGTGCTAGTTGGAATCCATTAATTAAAATTTATCTTCATTTAAAGTAATATGTTTATCAATTGAAACATAACTAAAAAATTATAAATATTTACTATTATTTCTCAATTAGTGCACTGTATTTCCATTGCATTTGCATGACAATATATTACTGTTCAACGGTGATATACCATTCTACCAATTTTATTTATTTATTTTAGGTTTAATATTTAAACAACTTAGTAATGTGGGAAAAATAATAAATGGTAATTATTTACTATAATTTCTGTTAATGCAGTATAATACATAATGATTTTTAATCTTTCCAGCAATCATAAGATATCATATTTTTTATATTTATATTAATATACCCATTCATTCATATTTATTACCATAGTAGGTATGATAGGTCTGTAAATAAGTATATAATTTGGATAAGATTTCAAATTTAATCTTATTTATGATCTATATTCTCACAACTCTCCCTTTATGTTTGTGTATAAATATACATAATGTTTGTTTCTTTAGAAGTACTAAATTGAACACAAAAGTAAATAAAAGTACAACAAGAAAAGAAATATTCAATGGAGAAATTTCCCATTATTAACATGGAAAAGCTTAACGGAGGGGAGAAAGGAGCTTCAATGAAAGTTCTTCAAGACGCATGTGAGAACTGGGGTTTCTTTGAGGTGATTTCATTATTATTTGGTAGATAAATTATATGTATTATTATCAAATAATATTCTGAATGAATTTTTTTATTAACATTGTTAGGTAGTGAATCATGGAATTTCGACCGAGCTATTGGATAAGGTAGAGTTGATGAATAAATTGCATTATGAGAACTGCATGAAGCAAAGGTTCGCTGAATTTGCTAAACAAGCAATTGAAAAGGGCGAAGAAGTAGATACTAGCAGTATGGATTGGGAAAGCACCTTCTTTATAAAGCATCTTCCAGAGTCTAATATTTTAGAAATACCCGACCTTCAAGATGAATACAGGTATATTACACAATTTAGATGGTAAAGGTGGTCCAATAATCAACCAAAAAAATAGACTAGTCTATAAACATTACATTTTTATTTTAGGGAAGTGATGAAGGAATTTGCAGTGGAGTTAGAAAAGTTAGCAGAAACATTGCTTGACTTACTATGCGAAAATCTAGGACTCGAAAAAGGATATTTGACATGTGCACTACAAGGATCGAAAGGTCCAACTTTTGGCACAAAAGTAAGCAACTATCCACCATGTCCAGATCCAGAACAATTTTTTGGACTTAGAGCACATACTGATGCTGGTGGCATCATATTGCTGTTACAAGATGACAAAGTTTGTGGCTTGCAATTGTTAAAAGATGGAGCTTGGATCGATGTTCCTCCAATGCGCCATTCTATCGTGGTCAATCTAGGAGACCAAATAGAGGTATATTTTTCTGAGTACATATTTTCTCTTTTGTGTGATAATTTTTATCTGCATGATTAATGACTTATCATTTTTTTTTGAATTTCAAATATTAAGAAACCAATTCTTCTGCACATTTTTTTTATTTGCAACGAAAAATGATTACGAGGGTATGCATTCGAACCTTTATTTATGAGATAACTTATTTTGCACTTCACAACACATTTGATAATTAAGCATAACTCCTGTTACTTTTAGTCAAGTAAATACCAGCTTTAGGATGAAGACTTACCAACTGTCATATAGATAGACACACACACACATACGTGTGTGTGTGTGTATATATCAAACATCCCCAGAAATGCATGCTAAGAGCTTACCATCATAATTATTAATTAGAATAACAATTGTTTGATGTTTGTTGTACATGAAAAAGATAAAGTCAAATTTAGTTATTTTTTAATATTTTGATAATTCCAAGGCACTGTTAATGACATGATGTAGGTAATTACTAATGGTAAGTACAAAAGTGTGATGCATCGTGTTGTTGCACCAACCAATGGAACAAGAATGTCAATTGCTTCGTTCTATAATCCTGGTAGCGATGCTGTTATATATCCAGCACCATCTTTAGTTGAAAAGGAGGAAGTGAAGCCATCAAAAATTTATCCAAAATTTATGTTCGAGGATTACATGAATTATTATCTTACTGTGAAGTTTCAAGATAAGGAACCACGGTTTGAAGTCATGAAGACTAAGGAAGTTGTGGTTGCATAAGTGATTCGGACAAATTGGAGCATGTGATCTAAGCAAATAAAATAATATTAAAATAATGTTTTCTTTATAGATTATCATGTAACCATGGATGTTATAATAAAGGTGATATAATATATAATATATCACATGATTTATCTTATTTAAATTCCTTACTTTGCTACTTCTTTTTCAACTAGACACTCTTCTTTGAAATAGCATGGTAGAGAACTATTATAGTTGTTCCATGCAAACTTTTCATTTAATTTTGCATCCTAACTTATGATACTTTTACAGTTTTCTATTTGAACATTGATGGTCGTTACAATATAAAATCACTAATATGTGCTAAAATAATTTCAAGTTATCCTTTATAATGGGATTTCACATGCTTACCATTTTTTTAAGTAAAAAATTGTATTTCCATCATGTTTACACAACAATGTATAAATATTCATAAATGGTGATTTGCCAGAAATAGTTGAAATTTATCTTCATTTATGTATTTTTTAGTTAAATGATAAAATATTTAGTTTTTCATGCATTTTTGAATAACATTCATATATTTATATCTAGATGTATTTGCATACATGCGAGGTTGGTGAAGATGCATGCACATACATATCCATACATACGCCCACATGTATACATACTATCTACAAACATACATACTTTCATACCTACATATGTAGATATAGGTATATAATATACAAGAATACATAAACATACACCTATTGTACGTTTGATAACAATAATTGATTGTGAAACTAAGAGAAAAAAAGCTAAAATTAGGTTGCAGGCCTTCTCATTTCAGCATAATAGGTTTGTACTTTTAAATAATTAGTTTTTGGATAACTACAAGAAAATGATAATTTGATTTGCCTTTATAAGCTATATAGATATAGAAAAAGGATAAAATTCATTTATCCTTATTTATGTATAGCAGAAAATGATAAATTGAATTTGTTTTTCCTTTAGATTGTTCTTAAAACATGTTTTTATAGACTAGAAAGCTATTTGAGTGAAAATTTCCAAAACAAAAAGCATAGGTTAAACTTCCTTTCTACCTTCGAATTCATTTTTTGTCTTCTTGCCTAAATATTCATTGTTAACATATGCCCATTAACATGTTAATTAAATTAATACACATGTATGTTCTTATATATATATACATACATATATGTATATATACATATATGTATATGTATATGTATGTTTGTATGTATGTATATATATATATATCTTCTCACAATGCAAACCTTTTCATAAAAAAGATTTTGTAGTCCTAAATCTATAACATGAAATGTCATCATATGATAACACTTGGAATTTATAAATTATATAATTTTTCTATTTAAACTTTATGGAAACTTGTTGTAATGTCCCGTATTTTTCTGGTATAATAATTAATTAATTTAATTATTTAAATAGAGATTGAAATGGTCGTTTAAATTAAATAATATTGAATTGTGAAAACCCGTAACTTCCCCGTAAAGGAAAGCGCGGATAGTTCGAGAACAAGCCACAAAAGAACGCATATAAAAGAACATTTCATTGTATATTACAACAATGCATCAGATTACAAGAATATACAGAGTATAAACAAATAAATATTACACTGAAATATCAGAGATTTAAATTACATTTAAATACATAGCAGCGGAAAATAATACAATACACAACTAGAATGAGATATACGGATACAAAGCTTTCCGGATATCGTTCCAGCTGTAAACCAGGATCCTGTGAATATAAATCTGCAAAACCAAAACTACTAGCTGCCCATGTCAAAAATAAGGGCACCCAGAGTTTAGGTCAAAACAATAAACTCCAGGTCAGTCATGGGACTGGTGTGAGAACTAAAACAGTTATTAATCTTTATTTTTAAAGTTAGGTAAATCAAGGGACCACGCCGTATAACACGGAACGGGTTTCCTCCCAAGAACACCAGTGCATATAAGTAAATAGCGCAATGCTTTTCTAAAAATGAAGCTATTATAAGACCCAGGTCCCATCACACAATGCAACGCAGCCGAGGATAGGGTTTTCCCTTATAATAGCCAAACATGCTTAGTACGTTTAAAACAAATCATTTGATACTACTATAAGTTCATAGTGTATAAAACAACTTCAAATCATAAGTATCAATCATAGGCGGCATGAATGCCCCATAACACTATGTCGCCATATATAAGTTTACAATCAAAACCGCAAGACGTCGTATTGGAAGTTGGGTTATCATTTATGGTATGAACCGAGGCTAGGGGCAAGATCCTCACTGATTCGAGACTGCCTAGCCCGAGTCTTAGGCAAGCGCGCAGGCAAGCCTTGGAGCGACAGGGCCGGTCCACCGATGTGGATTATTATACCTGAGCACTACGTTTCGCCGCCCTTTGGGGCGTAAGCGAGCCAACTAAATGACTCCATCGGTTTGAGAACGACCGATCAATCCGAGGCGCCTCGCAACAGCAACAACCACATAAGTCAAACTCGTCAGGGCGTGTAAAACCACTGACGCCACTTTTAGCTAGGAGGAAACGTAGGCCCTCCCTGAGGTCCGTCTCCCGTTTTTGGTTCATACCGGGTGTGAAACTCGCGAATCAACGTTACACAAAGCAACGCCACAAAGGCCGTGCTTCGATCATCAACCACAAGACTTTTCTTTTCAACAGAAGCCTTGATCATTTGCATCTTAGCATGCCACACAGGCAATTCACTCCATGCGATTGATATCCATCAATATATAACCCCTGAGCTCGTACGCCTCAGAGAAGGGCGTTAAGCAAGAGAATAAATTCTCCGCCGCCAACAGATATATATTTAATAGAGATCAATCACACGGACTAAAATCCAATGTCAGACACACAGTCCATTTACAAGTCCGTTCTGGGTCTGAACGAAACCGGAGGCACCTAGTACCCCGCATATCCATCGATCTCCAAGTACGTCTGGACGATCACTAACTGTTTCCATCTTCTTGGGTGTACAGCCCAATCAAGATCATCAGTAATTACCCAAACGATGTGAAGACCTCCGGTCTTCGACCATCGTCTTCATCTTCGACTTATCGTCATATCAGTTATTCAGAATGGGATAAAACCGGTCTTTCCGAATAACTCGCGTATATTTTAAATAAGTGTTACACAAACACAACATACGCCTCATTCCAATTCATCAGTCACTAACCGTAAATTAATCAAGAGAATAATTTCCCAAATATTAACCCCGAAGGCCGAAACCAACATCAGATCAATATCCAGAAAATCATTCTACTTAGCTAACCGACAGTTAGTTTCTGATTTCACATTCATAGGGAAAGGTTCCCATTAATTTTATCCAAGATAAATTCCTGAATTTATTCTCTAATCTTCCTTTGAATTTCGATTCAACTAGTCGGAATTAGCGAACCTTACCGTAGTAATCATTGGTTTTAATTTCCCAATCCCAACCTATTCATCCCATGAAGTAAAACTGGTAATACTTCATATCTAACACCACGGTGTTATCGGTAAATTAAATTACCATTTCACGTTCAAATCTAATTAAAGATTTAACTATCGCCTGGAGCAAAACTGGGGATACTCCATTCCCGATCTTTTCAATCTAATTAAAGATTCATTAAAACTCCACTTAGTTTTAATCGTTAACTGGGTTAAAGAATCAGTGTCATTTAAAACACGATTCACGATAAATCCAAAATCACATTCCATTAATTATCGGGTTAAAGAACGAGTGTTATTTAAAACACCATTCACGACAAACCCAAGAATCAATATCAATTCAATTTCAATTAAATTTTATTTAATTGGTACACTTCATTAAATCTAAATAAAAAGATTTAATCTTTTCTCAACTGGGTTCAAGAACAGTGTTAGTGAAGACACCATTAACGACAAACCCAAATCACATTTGATATTAAATACAAGGCTCTGAATAGAAAATATATCGGCACATATTCAATATCAAATTCTATGACCAACAGATATCGTATTGGAAATAACGATATATATATCTATATCTTTCAAATTTCCATAACAACATCTGTATAATCACGAATTCCAACATCGAAATATTCCGAAGACAATTTCGATTCAAATCCACTCCAATGCAATCATTGGAAATTCTGGTTATTTTTAAAACCCTTTTCAAATTCAATTTATTTATTTAAAAATAAATAAAATTATAATTCTAGTTCAAAACTAGTTTACTTCGATAAAAATCTATTTTTATCTTTTCAAATATGGAGTTTTTCATCCCAATTCTTCTCAAATCATTTCTAATGATTTTACACAAATTATTACTATTTTTAATAATTTTATCAAGGCCCGTACAGTCGATTTCCATCAACGGCCATCGAACTGCACTTACAGCGACCTTTTTCGAATTTGATTTGGACGTATCTCCAAATCCAACCGTTAGATTTTAAATTTCTAAAATTCGTTAGAAAGCTCTTTTCGATACGAACCCAACGGTTCCGGTTTTAGGAGAATCCGACGGTCGGATCTCCCGTAATGTTCGTTTGAAATAAATGGTCGAAATTCACGAACTGCCGCGGCGCGGCGCGTTCTATTCAGGCCATTATATTATATATATAATATATATTTCGTCGATTTCTATTTAAAACGAGTTATATAGATAGTTTTAAATTCGTTTCAAAAACAATTTCAACTTCCATTTCAATCCAAAGCCAAATTGAATTCTTCTTTATAAATTCGTTTTAAAATTCATTTCTATTTAATTCAAATTGGTTTTCCATACAATTCATTTCGAAATCATTTTCAATTCAGTTCATTTCCGTTTTCTATTTGAATCAAATTCATTATATATTCAATGGAAATCAAATTCGTTTTATAATCAATTCGAATTCAATTCGTTATATATTCAATTCGAATTCGTTTTCTATTCAATTTGATTCAAAATTCATTTCAAGATATGCGTTTTCGAAATCACTTTTCAATATTCATTTTAAAATGAATAAAATCGATATAGATATCGTTCACGTCAAAATGGCGTCAATCTAACCAACACGGCTTCATATATTTCTATTTTCAAATACTCTATTCAACAAATGAATATTTATTTTTGTCAACACACGACTAATCTCAACGAATGAGTACTGTCCACGTGTGACTATTTTTGTTAAATTATTTCGTTCAACACATGACTGACCTCAACGGATGAGTACAGTCAACACATGAACCTTTATTTTATATTGATAAAGATGTAAATTTTATTATTAAAATATTTCATTCAACACATGACTAACCTCAACGGATGAGTACAGTCAACACATGAACCTTTATTTTATATTGATAAAGATGTAAATTTTATTATTAAAATATTTCGTTCAACACATGACTAATCTCAACGGATGAGTACAGTCAACACATGAGCCTTTATTTTATATCATTCTTTATTTTTCAAATTGGAATGAGGCCCAATCAATCACCATATAATGTTAATTATATGAATATTCATACATTACACACATATAATAGCATTGAAAAATAATCAACCATCAACCAAAGTGCACTACACTGTATAAGCATCAAATATAGATATCTAACGCTTATAATAGCCTGTCAATCAATCGATCGACATATTGAATCAATCAGGATGAGTGAACTTCAAATTTCATCCCAACACCCGTGTGGGGTTTCAAACAATCAAACACAGATTTTATTTGTGCAGTTGGGCTATGTGTAAAATTTATCGTCCCAATCAAGGTCCTTCAAATAGGTGTACATAAACAAACCGTCTGGTTTGTAAATGAATATTTATTTATTCACATTCACCATATTCATATTTATGTTAAAAATTATATTTTTAACGATAAAACATTTTATTTTAACATATGAATTTCTATTCAGTTCATTCTTTAAATAAAATGCTATTCTTATTTTTCTAACATATTTTAGAAAATTTCGGCGGCATAACGGCACGATACTAGAAACGGGACAAGGCCTAGCCTTATCCCCGGTCTAGTGAAGGCCCACGCCATTCACACATCAATCGAATCAATTCATTTCACCACACAATTCAATTTCAATCAAATAATCTAACTAATTTTTGCAATCAAACAAACAAGTCCATGGTCTGTGGACGATTGTGTCGGGTGCTACTAAGCACCGTCTGCATCCTAGTATAAATATATAATTAGAAAAGAAATTGAAAGGTGAGAAATTCTCACATATTGCTATCCCATCATCTTGACTCTTCTTTTATAAAAATCTTCATCGTTATCGCCTTTTTGACATCTTCGTTGCCCGCTTTCACTACATATATAAAAATAACATTTTTACTTCGCTATTCAATATATAAAAATCGAATTTTTACCTCGCTATTCAATATATAAAAATCGAATTTTTACTTCGCTATTCAATATATAAAAATTGAATTTTTACTCCGCTATTCAATATATAAAAATCGAATTTTTACTTCGCTATTCAATATATAAAAGTCGAATTTTTACTTCGCTATTCAATATATAAAAATCATATTTTTACTTCGATGTTCAATATATAAAAATCATATTTTTACTATCTAAAAATCAAAGCTTTTCCTACAGTAAAAAATCATCTCTTTGTTTCGATAGAATTCGCATCTTTGTTTCGATAAAATTCGCATCTTTGTTTCGATAAAATTCAATTCTTTGTTATATTATTATTTACAAAGCAATTTCATTTCAAAATTTACATTTCTACACTAATGCTAAAATATATGAAAATTACTTTTAAAACAATAAATTTTTTTTTATATAATTTCTAGAACATTTTCTATTCATAATTTTAAAGGCTGAAAAATAAAATTCACTAAGCATAATTAACTAAATAATTAAGGGGATTACCCCTTTCATCTTCTTTCTGGAAAACACGATCCCGCTGAACCCATTTTCCACTGACGTCGACCTTGAATTTCGCACCTCCATCTCCATCCTGGAACACGATCTAATTGCGCCACGAGGTGCGCCTCAACCAGAGCTTCCACCGCCAGCGAGCATGGCCAGCTCGCGGCCCCCACCTGCTTGGAAATCCGCCCCCAACGAAGTGACTTTGGCCAGGAAATACTCCCAAATCCTTCCACGATAAACCATCAACCTTATATAGATCGAAAGCCCTTTCTTAGCACTCCAAATTTCGCTTTAGAAAATCTAAAATTCATTAAACTGATTGAAAGAATTTGGGGATTGTTTTCTGGAACGATTTCCACCGTAGGAGCGATAGTGGCGGCTGAATGATTAATGAAAATTAGGGTTTCAAAATTCCAATTTATACCCTTGTTTATTTATTTTTATAATATTTAATTTGAACGTATATTTTAAATTACCGGGGCCACATACTGAATCAGAAAATTCCAGAAAAATTATTTCTAGCTTCGTATTGACGATACGGTCCTAACAAAACTAGTTTCGTCGAATTCCGAGACCGTTTGAAAAATGATCAATTTCCCGTCGATTAAAATCAACTGAAACTGGTCAAACGCGTTTTCTTATGCCACGCTCACATATTGAATCAAAAAATTATGAAATTTGGAATCTAGCAATAACTTGACATCACGGACCTAACAAAAGTGGTTTCATCGAAATCCGAGGTCGTTTGCCAAAAAGTCTATTTTTAAGGGCCTGAATTCCATAGCGACTATTCAGAATTTTCAACTGGACATATCTTTTGATTCCCGCTATGAAACTTTGATTTTCCGGATTCGTTAGAAAGATATTATCAATTAGATCCTAATGTTTTTGGTTTCACTAAAATCCGGATTGTTTTGCACCCGGTACATTCAATTGAAGTTTGAAATCTAATTATCGAACTACCGCGCCATTTTCAATTCTATTTATAATTATATATAAATATTTATATTCTAACGACTACGCGTATATTATATACGTTTGAATTATATTCAAAATAAATTTCTCGTCCATATTATTTAAAATAATTCATTTTAAATAATCAAAATTCGCTAAAATTGCCAAAATAAAATTTTTAAACTGGCCCAGATTTTCGGGTTGTTACATGAATATTTAATTAGTATTAATAATAGAATAATATATTTAATTCTGAAATAATCGAAATTAACAGAATTCACAATATTGTGTGAAATGGGAAAATTCAAATATATATATATATATATATATATTCAGTTTGAAATTGAATTATATTAACGAATATATTTAAATAACGACAGTTTGAACGTATGAATTATAATATAATTATAATTGAGTTCGAAATGGCGCAGCAGTTCGCTATTTGGAGATTTAAACTTCAACTGAATATAGAGGGTCCGTTTTAAGTCGGATTTCTGTAAAACAAGAATCGTCAGAGCTGGTGAAATATATTTTTCCAGTGGAAGAGAAAAATCGGGATTTCGTTGTGTAGATTTTGATTTATGTCCAAATCAAATTTTAGAAAAGTCGCTATGGAATTCCTTTATAATTTATAACAATATATAAAAGGAATTTCAATATAAATCGAATATCGATATAACTCTAATGATGAAATATCGAGTTGTAAATCCATATATATTTATTCTGGAGCTGTGTATGGTATTCTGTGTGAATATATACGATATTATTTATTCATAAATATTTAATTTAATTATTTTTAAATATATTTAATATTTAAAAGGGTTTATTTAGAGCTTTTAAAATAGCCAGTTTTGCAGACGACCTCCGTTTTCGACGAAACTAATTTTGTTGGGTCCGTAACATTAAATTATTGTTAGATTTCAATTTTTGTGATTTTTAGAGTCAGTGTGTGGCCGTAAAGATTTTTATTGTGAAAAACAATAGATATTTTGACGGTTAAAAATACGCTGTATGAGCAAACGGAGTCGGAATTTGACGAAACCAGTTTCGTTGAATTCGTAATATCGAACTGTGGCTGCATGTCCAATTTCGTGATTTTTGGATGTCATGTGTGATTACAGGAATTTTAAAGGACAAATAAAAACAGTAGTTGATTATAATTTAATATAATGTTCAAAAGAAAAAATATCTAAATCCCATATAAATACACCATCCTTTCTAAACCTAATCTCTATTTTTCTTTGGTCAAGGATCCAAAGCAGCTGCCATCTTAATTTTTTCAACAATTTTTGTAAAATCAAATAATGAACGAAATTTGGTTCCTTTTGATTCTTTAAACTCCTGGTTATATTAGCTTCCAACTCATATGAATTTTATAAAGCTCGATCTTACCTGCTGCATTCGAATTTGTATACGGTAAACGCTAGGGTTTGGGATGTTTGAGCCTCGATTCATGTTTGTGTTATTAGTTTTGGAATCGAGTGGAGTTTTAGAGCCGTTCTACAAAAATTGGATGGGTTTTGTGTAATAAGAGTTCGATCGATCCCTGTAAACGGCGAAGTGGGCTGTCGAACGCAAATTGCTGCTTGCGTGCGAGTTTAAAGATAGTGGTATGGGGATTGAGAGTGTCGGAAGAGAAGAAGATGGGAGATGTCGGTTGAGTGGTGATGGACTTAGACAGTTGGAGTGTTTTGAAAAATGGCGTACTCTTGTGAAACCTGGAGCATGACGACAGAGGAGGAAGAAAGGTAGATTGGAGCAGGTATGATGAGGTAACGGACCGAAATTTAAAAGGTTGTAAGCCCAATGAAAAAAAAATTATATACTCAATATATATGATACGTTGGCGGGGAAGGTTAAGTTAAGTCTCCAAGCAAACAGAAATGGCAATTCAATATTGGAGGACGGGATTTGTTTTCTTCGATGGTGAGGAGAAATAGTATGCTGGTGTGGGGTTGGGCCGGTGAAAAGGGTAAAAGCCCGATCAAATTTATATTAAGTTTTTATTTAATTAAATTTGTGTACCAACTTTAAAATGTTGTATCTCGTCCATACGAACTCAGATTGACGAGCCGTTGGTCGTTGGAATCATATGATCTCAGGCTACGCAGTGGAACTAACTGGGAGTGAATTAGAGCTCGCTACAATTTATAGAGAAATAAATTGTCTGTATGAACCAACAGATGATTATCGTTATTTAACGATAACTGTCCAATGTGAGTAAAACTCACCAACTCTATCAGTTCATATTTTTATAACGTATTTTTAGAAGTGTTAAATGATGACTGATAGCTGTGTGTTGACTGTTTAGTTGAACTGAAATTGATTGGTTGAAATTATAGATCTAGTGATATATATATATGTATATATACATATATCGTTAATAAAATATGGATTCTGTTGATAAGAATATTTCATATTTAAATGAAATCGATGTTAATTATATTGTTTAACATCTGTGATGCAGGGAAACAGGTTGGTGGAATCAAATTGGGTTCCGTAATATTTATAGTACTGTTATGTTCATATATTGTAATATATGATGTGATATATAATCTGTGGTTGATTATGTATGTTTGAATGATTTCGATCATTGTTATTTGGTATTTTAAATACCACAAGAAATACTGGGATGTAGAAAAGGGAATTTTCAAAGTGTATTTTGGAAATAATTTATTTATATAAAATCAATGAATTTTATATATAAAAGGAAAAGGATTTTATAAAAGAAAATAATTATAAAATCAAAGAAATGTGAAGGAAATTGTTTGTAAAACAAATATAAAGCAAATTATTTGTAAAAGAAATATAAAGGAAATTATTTGTAAAACAAATATAAAGGAAATTATTTGTAGAACAAATATAAAGGAAATTATTTGTAAAACAAATATAAACGAAAATATTTGTGAAACAAATATAAAGAAAATGTTTGTAATAGAAATGTAAAAGAAATATTTATTTAGAAAATAAATAAAGTTATAAAAAGGAAATATTTATTTAGGAAATAAATAGATTATAAAAGGAAATACTTGAAAAATGAAAGTAGTGTATAAAAAGAGAATTTCACACTAGGAAGGTTTAGACCCGTGCTTCGCACACGGGTATAACAGAATATGAATTTAAAGTAGATTTTAAATAGAAATCTATTTTAACAGATAAGTAGAGAAAATAAATTTATAGTTAATATTTTATAAATTAAATAAAATGTTTATCATTGGATAAATATAATATATAAGTCAGGACTTATATAGAGAAGTAAGAATCGATTTCAACATCCATATTTGAAACTGAATATGGACGAAGAGTTAGTTGATTAAGAGTTAATCAATTAGAGTAATCGATTAGAGTAATCGGTTAGAGTTAATCGAATTAGAGTAATTGATTATAGTTAATCAGTTAGAGTTAACCAGTTAGAGTTAACTAGTTAGAGTTAACCAGTTATAGTTAATCAGTTAGAGTTAACCAGTTAGAGTTAATCAGTAGAGTTAATTGAATATTAGTTTTTCAGTTAGAGTTAATCAAATATTAGTTATTCGAATAAAGAGTCCACTTGATAGAGTAAATTAAACATAGTAAATCGAATTAGGATTTAATTAAATATTAGTTATTCAATTAGAGTTGATCGAATATAGTTATTTGAGATAGAGTTAGTCAAACAAAGTTATTCAGGATGAGTTAACATTTCGTACAACTGTTAGCGTAATTCGCCAGGCTGCAGATAGCCTACGGCGGTCGGATGTTTCCTGAGGGAATCTGGCATAACCATTGTGATCGCTACGATCTAGAGTCAAGCGAATGGAGTTAAATCAAATATTAGATATTCGAAAGGAGTCATCGAATATTAGTTATTCGAAAGGAGTTATCGAATATTAGTTATTCGAAAGGAGTTGTCGAATATTAGTTATTCGAAAGGAGTTATCAAAAGGAAGTTATTCGAAAGGAGTTATCGAATATTAGCTACTCAAAAGGAGTTATCGAAGGGAAGTTGTTTAAAAGGAGTTATCAAATATTAGTTATTCGAAAGAGTTAATCAAATATAGTTTATTCGAAAGGAGTTAGTTGATAGGAGTTAATGGATTAGAGTTAATCCAATAATGTTAATCGATTAGGGTTAATCAAATAGAGTTAATCCAATAGAGTTAATCAAATAGAGTAAATAGAATAGAGTTAATCAAATAGAGCTAACTGATAAGAGTAAATTGATTAGAGTTAATCGAATAGTGTTAATTGAATAGAGTGAATCAAATATGGCTGTTCGAAGAGTGATTATCAAATATAGTTTATTCGAAGGAAAGAGTTATTGAATAGAGATTTTCGAAAGAGAGTTACGTAAGGAAGTTTGTTAAAGGGATAAAAGGTGAACCTTGTCTGTTTCAAAGTTAGAAATGTTGTTTAGTTAAGGTCTGAGAGGTAGTTATACCCTAAATTGGTTGGTTTCATTTTTAACTAAGGAATGGTTAAGGTTCGATAGTGAAGGTTGGTTAAGTAAATTAGGTTAATTTTTTTGAGATGGCATAGCTATGTTTTATTTAAACATCTGTTTAAATCCAAATGTAGGAGTTTTGGAAATGTTTTCCAAATAAGAATCAGAAATATTTTCTAATATAGAAAAAGGAGATGGAAATGTTTTCCAATTATTAATAAGGTATATTTTCTAAATTTAGAAAATAAGAATTTACGAATATATGGAAATAGGAAATGGGTAAATGAATAAATTAATGATAAATTAATTTAAGAGATAAATGACGATTGATGAATGATCGACAGAATTTCCATCTGGAAATAATATCGTTGTTTGCACACGTGTTTTTCTTTGATAGTTAACTCACCGACTATCGAAGTTTTTGACAATTTTTCCGTCGTCAATACGGAGAGACTGGGATCAGACTCATTATCTGAGAACCACTCTGTATGGACGTTAGCATTGCGATCAAATATGGTGAAGATAATTGAAGACGGAGTTATGCAAGGGTTGTCCGGTTTACAGAATAGTGCCTTCGGTTTGTCCAGTCTCAGGACGACCTGTATGGAAGAATGTCTAACAGAGTATATTTAATGGATCACGTAAGTTGATCTCTTCAAACGTATTTATGTTTGGTGGCGGAGGAATTCGTTTCTCTTAGTTGTATACCCATTGTATTTTTGGGGAAATCAATTTGTAATTTGGTGGGTATGACGATGTGACATTCAAAGTGAAAATTTTGGGTGATCTGTCAGAGATAAGCATGGCCTCTAGCCTCACAATAGGGAAATGACAAAAATCGGGCAGACAACATCTCTAAGTGGTTGGCTGCCAAGTAGGGTGTATTATCACCTATCTAGAGATATTCATTTCATTCTATAATCTATTGTCGATGTTGTCCCATTCGGGAAACGGTTGCTAATCCCAACCGTTGGTGATATACATTCGATACACTCAAGCGAAATGAGTGGTCGGTCATGTGTGGCAGGGTTGCAAGATGTTCTTGTTGAACTCAGTGTATTCATCTCTAGAGGTACACCATCGGAAGGTGGTTCCATACCTTGTCATAGTTGGAAATCCATTATCTAAAAAGTGATCTCGGTTTTGATTGTATACTATATATGTAGAACGTGAGATGAAAGCGTTTCTGCTTGATGATTATTATATTATGGTTGATAGACACTATTATAATATCAAAAGGATTTTGATATAAAGATTATTTTGGATTCTCATAAGGGAAAAACCCGTTCCGTTATACAGTGTGGTCTTATGAGATAACGTTTAATTGCTCAAACTGTTTTAAACTGTTTTACTCACACCAGTCCCATGAATGACCCAGAGTTTAGTTTGTTTTGTTTTCCCTAAACTCTTGGGTGCCCAAATTTGTACGGACAGTCAAGTAGTCAGGGTTTACAGATACACTAGATGGAGCTTAGAGCAGAAGGCCTCAGAATTATATAGCTATTGTTTATTTCCGCTGTGTTGTAAGTGTTGTACTCTGATAATGTTACTGTATACATATACTGATTTTATTTCAAAGATATGTTACCTATTATATGTTGTTCGTTCCGCTGTGAGATTCGTGTTACTCTGATATTGCATGTTCTTCTTCTTCTTCTATTTTAAGTTCAATCTTATCTATTCTCACCCTCTGTTTTCTTTCTATTAGTTTTCTGGTTTCCAGTGTAATTTGGGTTGGACTTCTGTTATTTGGTCAATTCAAATTATACCGGAATTTCGGGACACTACAGTTGGTATCAGAGCTTAAGGTAAAGTTATTACCTTGGCTCTGTGGCGTGACTCAGAAGAGATGGGGTTAGCAATACCCTAGATTGAGTTAAGTGTATACATACGAGTGAACGCATTTGTTATTTGATATAAAATGATTTTATATCGTGGAGATTTATTGGTTGAGTCATTTATGGGTTCTGGTCGATCTGTTTGATCCACTATATCGATAAGGGTTATAAACACTCGAATACGATGGGTCGACACGATATGCTTTGAAAATAGGGAAAATGAAATAATTTTACCCAAAATATGTTTTGATATAAAGGATTTATATTGGAATGATTATAATATATTGGTTGTTATTATAATTGAGTAAGATTATAATTGAACGGTTATGTAAATAACCAATCAGAGTTCATATAAGTGAAATATGTGAAATCAAATGAATTAAATCTGAAATTAAATCAGAATTGAAATTAAAAAGTTCTAGAGATTAGGAAAAGTGTTGTAAATGGTTTTGAATTGAATATATGAGAATTTTAAAATCCTTGGAGATTTTAAATTGTTTTACAAGAATTGGGAATGGTATTTAAAAATAGATTTCAAAATGGAAGTGTTTAGAAATGGTTTTTAAAATGATATAGTATTGAACTCACTTAGGTCGCTGGAAAATAAATTCTGATGTTGATCCGAACATCATTAGT
The DNA here is from genome assembly GCA_030737875.1 of Allium sativum. Classification (NCBI taxonomy): domain Eukaryota; kingdom Viridiplantae; phylum Streptophyta; class Magnoliopsida; order Asparagales; family Amaryllidaceae; genus Allium; species Allium sativum. Next base: position 404,383,299 of record CM060913.1, read on the forward strand.
GTTCATTTTCGAGTTCTAAAGTGATGGATTACTACCAAAGATTTTGTTTTCGGATTGTTTTGAGGAAATGAGTTGTTTAGAAATTCAAATGTTTGAATTGTTGTTGCTATATATGATTTCAAATTTGATTTGAAATAAGACCCAGGAAATTGAATTTCTGAATTTGAAATTAAAGTTTAACTAATGAAGTTAAATAGATTCAAATGGACAAGATGAATATATAAATTAAAATTTAACTTAAAATAAGTTAAATAGAATCCGGATTTGATTATGAAATAATCAGGAATGGAATTGAGTGATAAGTAAAGAGTTCGGAATTTGTGATTAGGGTTGGAATGAAATTGAGCATGGATATAAGAGAATGGTTGTGTTGGAGATAAAAGTGATTTGAGTTTGATTGGGATGGCATTTGTATATGTAGAATTGGTATGGAAGGATATAATTATATGCCCGACAAAAAGGTACCAGTTTATATTATATATGGGTTTGAAATTTTGATGAGCCGAATTGGCATGCTGCTTGGTTGTTTGATTTTCTTTTGGGTTGGAGAAGGCCTAGAGAGGCGAGTTGTAGTTGTACCGATTGGCCAGTACAAAGGAGGTGCTAGCGAAATTTTTCAAAAGTTAAGGTGTTAGAATTTTTTAGGATTTTTGAAACTTTTCGTTGATAAAAATTAATTAATATTTTAATTGAAATTAAATTGGTTTGGTTGAAACCGAAAAAGAAGTAAACAAATAAATTTTTACCAGTTAGTAGGGTTTGTTTTCTACTATAGCAATTTCGAGGACGAAATCATTTTAAGGGGGGAAGAATGTAATGTCCCGTATTTTTCTGGTATAATTATTAATTTAATTATTTAAATAGAGATTCAGAGATTGAAATGGTCGTTTAAATTAAATAATATCGAATATTTAAGTAATACTAATAATAGAATAATATATTTAATTTTAAAATAATCGGAATTAACAGAATTCACAATATTGTGTGAAATGGGAAAATTCAAATATATATATATTCCGTTTGAAATTGAATTATATTAACAAATATATTTAAATAACGATAGTTTGAATGTATGAATTATAATATAATTATAATTGAGCTCGAAATGGCGCGGCAGTTCGCTATTTGGCAATTTGAACTTCAACTAAATATACAGGGTCCGTTTTAAGTTGAATTTCTGTGAAACAAAAAATGTTCAGAGCTGGTGAAGTATATTTTTCTAATGGAAGAGAAAAATCAGGATTTCATTGTGTAGATTTTGATTTATGTCCAAATCAAATTTTAGAAAAGTCGCTATGGAATTCCTTTATAATTTATAACAATATATAAATGGAATTTCAATATAAATCGAATATCGAGTTGTAAATCCATATATATTTATTCTGGAGCTGTATAATATTCTGTGTGAATATATACGATAATATTTATTTATAAATATTTAATTTAATTATTTTTAAATATATTTAATATTTAAAAGGGTTTACTTAGAGCTTTAAAAATAACCAGTTTTGCAAACGACTTCCGTTTTCGACGAAACTAATTTTGTTGGGTTCGTAACATTAAATTATTGTTAGATTTCAATTTCCGTGATTTTTAGAGTCAGTGCGTGGCCGTACGGATTTTTAATGTGAAAAACAATAGATATTTTGACAGTTAAAAATATGTTGTGTGAGCAAACAGAGTCGGAATTTGACGAAACCAGTTTCGTTGGGTCGGTAATGTCGAACTGTAGCTGCATGTCCAGTTTCGTGATTTTTGGATGTCATGTGTGATTACAGGAATTTTAAAGGACAAATAAAAACAGTAGTTGATTATAATTTAATATAATATTCGAAAGAAAAAAATATCTAAATCCCCTATAAATACACCATCCTTTCTAAAACTAATCTCTATTTTTCTCTGGTCAAGGATCCGAAGCAGCCGCCATCTTAAATTCTTCAATAATTTTTCTAAAATCAAATACCGAATGGAATTTGGTTCCGTTTGATTCTTTAAACTCCTAGTTATATTAGCTTCCAACTCATATGAATTTTATAAAGCTCGATCTTACCTGTTGCGTTCGAATTTGTACATGGTAAACGCTAGGGTTTGGGATTTTGGGATGTTTGAGCTTCAATTCATGTTTGTGTTATTAGTTTTGGAATCGAGTGGAGTTTTAGAGCCGTTCTACAAACATTGGATGGGTGTGGTGTAATAAGAGTTCGGTCGATCCCTGTAAACGGCGAAGTAGGGCTGTCAACGCAAATTGCTGCTTGCATGCGAGTTTAAAGATAGTGGCATGGGGATTGAGAGTGTCGGAAGAGAAGAAGATGGGCGATGTCGGTTTTGATTTCGGTTGAGTGGTGATGGAGTTAGACAGATGGAGTGTTTTGGAAAATGGCGTGCTCTTGTGAAACCTGGAGCATGAAGACAGAGGAGGAAGAAAGGTAGATTGGAGCGGGTCTGATGAAGTAACAGACCGGAATTTAAAAGGTTGTAAGCCCAATGAAAAAAGAATTATATACTCAATATATATGATACGTTGGCGGGGGAAATTAAGTTAAGTCTCCAAGCAAACAGAAATGGCAATTCAGTATTGGAGGACGGGATTTGTTTTCTTCGACGGAGGAGGAGAAATTGTATGCGGGTGTGGGGTTGGGCCGGTGAAAAGGGTAAAAGCCCGATCAAATTTATATTAAGTTTTTATTTAATTAAATTTGTGTACCAACTTTAAAATGTTGTATCTCGTCCATACGAACTCAGATTGATGAGTCGTTGGTCACGTTGGAATCATATGATCTCAGGCTACGCAGTGGAAATGACTGGGAGTGAATTGGAGCTCGCTACAATTTATAGCGAATAAATTGTCTGTCTGAACCAACAGATGATTATCGTTATTTAACGACAACTGTCCAATGTGAGTAAAACTCACCAACTCTATCAGTTCATATTTTTATGATGTATTTTTAGAACTGTTAAATGATGACTAATAGCCATGTGTTGACTATTTGGTTGAACTAAAATTGATTGGTTGAAATTATAGATCTAGTGATATATATATTTATAAATATATATATATATATATATATATATATATATCGTTAATCAAATATGGATTCTTTTGATCAGAATATTTCATATTGAAATGAATTCGATGTTAATTATATTGTTTAACATCTGTGATAGAGGGAAACAGGTTGGAGGAATCCAACTGGATTCCTCAATATTTATAATATTGTTATGTTCATATATTGTAATATATGATGTGATATATAATTTGTTGTTGATTATGTCTGTTTGAATGATTTCAATCATTGTTATTTGGTATTTTAAATACCGCAAGAAATACTGGGATGTAAAAAAGGGAATTTTCAAAGTGTATTTTGGAAATAATTTATTTATATAAAATCAATGGATTTTATATATAAAAGGAAAAGAATTTTATAAAAGAAAATAATTATAAAATCAAAGAAACATAAAGGAAATTATTTGTAAAACAAATATAAAGGAAATTATTTGTAAAAAAAATATGAACGAAAATATTTGTGAAACAAATATAAAGAAAATATTTGTAATAGAAATGTAAAAGAAATATTTATTTAGAAAATAAATAAAGTTATAAAAAGGAAATATTTATTTAGGAAATAAATAGACTATAAAAGGAAATTCTTGAAAAATGAAAGAAGTGTATAAAAAGAGAATTTTACACTAGAAAGGTTTAGACCCGTGCTTCGCACACGGGTATAACAGAATATGAATTTAAAGTAGATTTTAAATAGAAATCTATTTTTACAGATAAGTGGAGAAGATAAATTTATAAATAATATTTTATAAATTAAATAAAATGTTTATCATTGGATAAATAGAACATATAAGTCAGGACTTATATAGAGAAGTAAGAATCGATTTCAACATCGATATTTGAAACTGAATATGGACGAAGAGTTAGTCGATTAAGATTTAATCAGTTAGAGTAATCGATTAGAGTAATCAGTTAGAGTTAATCGAATTAGAGTAATTGATTATAGTTAATCAGTTAGAGTTAACCAGTTAGAGTTGACCAGTTAGAGTTAACCAGTTACAGTTAATCAGTTAGAGTTAACCAGTTAGAGTTAATCGGTAGAGTTAATCGAATATTAGTTATTCAATTAGAGTTAATCGAATATTAGTTATTCGAATAAAGAGTCCACCTGATAGAGTAAATTGAACATAATAAATCAAATTAGGATTTAATTGAATATTAGTTATTCAATTAGAGTTGATCGAATAATGTTATTTGAGATAGAGTTAGTCAAACAAAGTTATTCAGGATGAGTTACCATTTCGTACGACTGTCAGTGTAATTCGTAGAGCTGCAGATAGCCTACGGCGGCCAGATGTTTCCTGAGGGAATCAGGCGTAACCATTGTGATCGCTGCGATCTAGAGTCAAGCGAATGGAGTTAAATCAAATATTAGATATTCGAAAGGAGTTATCGAATATTAGTTATTCGAAAGGAGTTATCGAAGGGAAGTTATTCCAAAAGAGTTATGGAATATTAGTTATTCGAAAGGAGTTATCAAAGGGAAGTTGTTCGAAAGGAGTTATCGAATATTAGTTATTCGAAAGGATTTAATCAAATATAGTTTATTCGAAAGGATTTAATTGATAGGAGTTAATGGATTAGAGTTAATCCAATAATGTTAATCGATTACGGTTAATCAAATAGAGTTAATCAAATAGAGTAAATAGAGTTAATCAAATAGAGCTAACTGATAAGAGTAAATCGGTTAGAGTTAATCGAATAGTGTTAATTCAATAGAGTGAATCAAATATGGGTATTCGAAGAGTGATTATCGAATATAGTTTATTCGAAGGAAAGAGATATCGAATAGAGATTTATTCGAAAGAGAGTTACATAAGGAAGTTTGTTAAAGGGCTAAAAGGTGAACCTTGTCTGTTTCGAAGTTAGAAATGTTGTTCAGTTAAGGTCTGAGAGGTAGTTATACCCCAACTTGATTGACTTCATTTTAAACTAAGGAATAGTTAAGGTTCGATAGTGATGGTTGGTTAAGTAAATTTGGTTAATTGTTTTGAGATGGCATAGTAATGTTTTATTTAAACATCTGTTTAAATCCAAATGTAGGAGTTTTGGAAATGTTTTCCAAATAAGAATCAGTAATATTTTCTAATATAGAAATAAAAGATGGAAATGTTTTCCAATGATTAATAAGGTATATTTTCTAAATTTAGAAAATAAGAATTTACGAATATATGGAAATAGGAAATGGGTATTTGAATAAATTAATGATAAATTAATTTAAGAGATAAATGATGATTGATGAATAATCGATAGAATTTCCATCTGGAAATAATATCGTTGTTTGCACACCTGTTTTTCTTTGATAGTTAACTCACAGACTATCGAAGTTTTTGACCATTTTTCTGTCGTCAATACGGAGAGACCGGGATCAGACTCATTATCTGAAAACCACTCTGTATGGATGTTAGCGTTGCGATCTAATATAATGAAGATAATTGAAGACGGAGTTATGCAAGGGCTGTCCGGTTTACAGAATAGTGCCTTCGGTTTGTCTAATCCTAGGACGACCTGTATGGAAGAATGTCTGACAGAGTATATTTAATGGATCACGTAAGTTGATCTCTTCAAACATATTTATGTTTGGTGGCAGAGGAATTCGTTTCTATTAGCTATATACCCGTAGTATTTTTGGGGAAATCAATTTGTGATTTGGCGGGCATGACGATGTGACATTCGAAGTGAAAATTTTGGGTAATCTGTCAGAGATAAGCGTGGCCTCTAGCCTCACAACAGGGAAATGACAAAAATCGGGCAGGCAGCATGGCTAAGTGGTTGGCTTCCAAGTAGGGTGTATTATCACCTATCTAGAGATATTCATTTCATTCTATAATCCATTGTCGATGCTATCCCATTCAGGAAATGGTTGCTGATCCCAACCGTTGGTGATATACATTTGATACACTCAAGCGAAATGAGTGGTCGGTCATGTGTGGCTGAGTTGCAAGATGTTCTTACTGAACCCAGTGTATTCCTCTCTTGAGGTACACTATCGGAAGGTGGTTCCATACCTTGTTATAGTTGGAAATCCATTACCCAATAAGTGCTCGTGGTTTTGATTATATACTATATATGTAGAACGTGAGATGAAAGCGTTTCTGCTAGATGATTATTATATTGTGGTTGATGGACACTATTATAATATCAAAAGGATTTTGATATAAAGATTATTTTGGATTCTCATAAGGGAAAAATCCATTCCGTTATACGGCGCGGTCTTATGAGATATCGTTTAATTGCTCAAACTGTTTTAAACTGTTTTACTCACACCAGTCCCATGACTGATCCAGAGTTTATTTTTTTTTATTTTCCCTAAACTCTTGGGTGCCCAAATTTGTACGGGCAGTCAAGTAGTCAGGATTTACAGATACACTAGATGGAGCTTGGAGCAGGAGGCTTCAGAATTATATAGCTATTGTTTATTTCCACTGTGTTGTAAGTGTTGTACTCTGACAATGTTACTGTATACATATACTGATTTTATTTCAAAGATATGTTATCTATTATATGTTGTTCGTTCCGCTGTGAGATTCATGTTACTCTGATGTTGCATGTTCTTATTCTTCTTCTATTCTAAGTTCTATCTTATCTATTCTCATCCTCTGTTTTTTTTCTATTAGTTTTCTGGTTTCCAGTGTAATTTGGGTTGGGCTTATGTTATTTGGTCAGTTCAAATTATACCGGAATTTCAGGACACTACACTTGTTGAAAAACAGTAGCTAAAAAAACCCTCTTGAAATCTCTAATAATAGCTATTACATAAATCAAATGTAAACCGAAGAACAGATAAAATCGATAAAATATGTTAAAAGGATTTTAAGTCATCCATTTACTAAGAGATTTCAAAGGATCACCTAGTTTTTAACGAATAATTACGTTTTTGTTATGTTCATTGAAATATATCAATATTAATCGATGGTAATGTGCTTGCTGGAATCAATTAATTTAAACTTATCTTTATTGAAAGTAATATGTTTAAAAATCGATACAATACCTGAAAAATTATAAATGTTTACTATTATTTTTCTATTAACCCACTATATTAGCACTGTATTTACAAGGTAGTATATTAATGTTCAAATATGCTGATGTACCAACATGATTCTATCAAGTAAAAATTATTTTTATTTTAAGTTTAGTGTTTAAAAAACTTATTAATGTGAGAAAATAATCAACTGTAAATATTAACTATTACTTTCTATTAATGCAGTATAATACAAAATGATTTTTAATCTTTCAAGTCGTCATAAGATTTTATATTTATATTAATACACCCACTCGTTCAGTTTTATTACCATAGATGAAATGATAGGTCAACAAATAAATATATCATAAATATATCAATTTTTTTGGACAAGATTTCATATTTAATCTTATATATAATTTACATTCTCATAACTATATTTGTGTGTGCACACACATATACATAGTGATTATTTCTTTAGCAGTAATGCATTGAACACAAAGTCAATATAAGTAACACGAAAGGAAATATTCAATGGTGATGTTTCCCAATATTAACATGGAAAAGCTCAATGGAGGGAAGAGAGGAGCATCAATGGAAGTTCATCGAGATGCATGTGAGAATTGTGATTTCTGTAGGGTGATTTCATTGTTATTTAGTAGATAAATTAAATGAATTGTTATCCAGTAAGCTTCTTATTTTATTTTTATTTACTAAAATCATATGTTATTGAATCTTTGAATTTCAACCAACCTATGGGATAAGGTAGACTCAATGAATAAATTCATTACAAGAAATATATAAAGCAAAGTTTCGCGAAATTTGCCGAACAAGCAATTGAAAGGGGCAAAGAAGTAGATACTATCGGTATGGATTAGGGAAATATATTCTTTATAAAGCATCTTACAAAGTCTAAATATATAGAAATCCGCAATCTTCAAGATGAATATAGGTATGGTATTGGTGGTCCAATAATCACCAAACAAAAGAACTTTTCTAAAAACATTACATTTTTATTTTAGGAAAGTGATGATGGAATTTACAAAGGAGTAAGAAAAACATGCAGGAATGCTGCTTGACTTACTATGCGAAAATCTAGAACTGGAAAAACGATATTTGACCCATGCATTACAAGGATCAAAAGGTTCAATTTTTGGCACAAAAGTAAGAAAATATACGCCATGTCCATATATAAAAATATTTTTTGGACTTAGAGCCATACTGATGTTGGTGGCATCATGCTGCTGTTACAAGATGACTAAGTTTGTGGCTTACAATTGCTAAAGGATGGAGCTTGGATCAACGTTCCAATGCGCCATTCTATCATAGTCAATTTACTAGACCAAATAGAGATATTTTTTGTAATTCCATGTCTTCTCTTCTTGGTGATAATTTTTGTCTACATGATTAATGATTAATCAATTTATTTTTAATTTCAAATATTGTAAAACCAATTCTTCTTTACTTTTTTATATTTGTTCGGATTATGATCATGATGGGATGAATTCTATCCTTTATCTATAAGATAACATATTTTACACTTCACAACGTATTTGATAGTTTGGAGATTACTCTTAGTTATTTTTATTCAAGTAAAAACTAGCTTTAAGATGATGGCCAAGCAATTGTTATATATATATATATTTATATTTATATATATATCAAAACATCATGTTATATCCAACAGAGTAACAATCGTTTGACATTTGTTGTACCCTAAAAAGGTAAAAGTCAATTTAATTTAAATTTTATATTTTGATAATTCCAAGGCACTGATAATGATACGGTGCAGGTAATTACTAACGGTAAGTACAAAAGTGTGATGCATCATGTTGTTGCACTAACGGATGGAATACGAAGGTCAATTGCTTTATTCTACAACCGTGTTACGATACTATGATATATCCAGTACCAACTTTGGTTGAAAAGGAGGAAGGGAAGCCATCACACAAGTATCCAAATATATTTACCAAGATTACATGAATTATTATGTTACAGCGTAGTTTTAGGATGAGGAACCTTGGTTTGAAGACTTAAAGACTCAGGAACTTGTGGTTGCACAAATGGTTCGAATAAATGAAGCATGCGACCTAAGAAAAAAAATAGTATTTAAAATATGTTTTCTTTGTAGATCATCATTTAACCATGGGTGTTATATAATAAAAGGTGATATAATATCTAATACTGGTAATTACGAGGAAGGAAAATCTTTGGCAAAAAATTTGGTTGAAGGGTAACCATATTAATTTTTAGGCTAAAGGACAATTTAGAAATAATTAAACTGAAGGAAAATGCTAAATACAAGTAGCATTATATTCATTTTTTACACTCTATCAAAATGATAGTCAAAACTAGCATTATATTCAGTTTTACCCTTTACAAAATGCTAGTTGTACTTAGCACTGTCATTCTACCTAATATATTCCCGAAGCTTGTCCTTTAGCCTAAAAAACTAATTTGGTGTCCTTCAATCTATTTTTTTTTTTTCAAAGTTTATCCTTTTACCCTTTTTTCAACTATATGATATATCAAATGTTTTATCTTATTTAAAGCTCTTACTTTACTACCGCTTATTCAACTAGATGTTCTTATTTGGAATAATATGGTAGACAATTATTGTGCTTCATACATATTTTCCTATAATTCAACATTCCAATCTATGATAATATTGTACTTTTATAGTATTCTCATATTACTAGTTAAATTAGTAAAAATTGAAGATATATCGTGATAACTTCTTGATTTGAAATTTCATTGGTTCAACTAAATGAAGATATATTTGTCTAACAACTTGAGAAGGCTAGGAAGACCCGAAAATAATATACGTTAATGAAAATTATAGTTTGAATTGAAATTAACTTAACATACATCATAAGTTAACATTATTATGATGCGCCACCTTGACACCTGTATTATAAAAGAGTATTAACTAGTAATACTATCTGTTAATACAGAGAATAGAGCTTGTTAAAAGAAACCACCCGTAATATATTTCAAATAAGTATCAAAAACATCGAGATTTTTTTCTTTCCTTTAATATGTATCGAACACTCAATACTTATCTAATACACTACTACGATCGCTATAGGATCTATCCAAAACAAAAACACAATGCAATAATATGCATAGATTGCAGAACATTAGATACAGATATACATATACTAATAAATCACGCACAATACGTCATACAACACAAGTGGTCAATTACAATACCACACATAAACATATACATCATTACCCCATTTTACCTGAGGAAAGAGCACACATGTAACAACATGTCCTTTCGAACGCTTCAAGTCGGTAATTAAACCAACTCGAACCGTTCGAAACTACAGATTCTTATAGCTTACAGGGTTTAACGGAATCAGATCACATAATGACAAAATAAAACAATATCTCACAGCGGAATAATTTATACAAAATTTTATCAGAGTTATACAATAATTTAAATAGCGGAAGTTAAATACATAAAGAGTTATTATATAAAAATTTGCACGAATTAATGAACCTAAGTGACGAGCGTCTTCACCACTTTCTAATTTCGTCACCTGTAAATCATTAAGCTACAACACTCGGTCTGACCCGAGCATTTATGAAAAATAAAAAAACACTGAAGTAAGGATCAACCTTTTCCAAGTAAATTAACATCAATAATGTTACCACGCGTATTTTTTAGCCAATTTAAAATATGGGTTATTTAGTATATTTAAAAGGGAATTTTAAATGGATAAGTCAGGTTGGATTTCAAATTTATTAAGTATTAGATTTTTATATTTGAATAACTAGTATTTTAAATAAGTAATACAAGGGTTAAATATACCAACAAAATATATTGGAATTGATTTACAAAACAATAAATAAATCAATAAACTTATCAACTAGTTCTGTTAAGTTAAAATATTAATATAATTAACATATTTGGTTTGATTTACTTTTGTTTGAAAATATTGATAAAATAAGGTTAGTGAACTTTTAAAACTGATTTAAAAGTAAATATATTGAAATTCGATAATTTAATATTATTTTAATAGCCTAAAAATAGCCATTTTGCAAACAGTCTCAGAATTTAACAAGACCGGTTTTATTGGATTTGTTCTATGAAATATGGTACGATTTCAAATTTCCTATCGATTGGACTTATGGTTTTGATTGTGTGAGTTGAAAACGTGTAGAGATCGTTTAATTAAATCAGAACCAACTTCTTTACACAACTTCCTATACTTCTTTCACTTTGACACTCACACCCTCTCCCCTCCACTTGTCACCTTCTTCCACTTTGCCACCCTCTTAAGTTGCTTAGCATAGATTAAGTAATTATTCATTTCATTTGTTTTCATTTCTTCCTTCTTCCTCCTCCACAAACTCCTCAACCTTGCTCCTACCACTAGCACCACCATCACCACCACTTCCTCACCACCGAAGCAACAACCCAGCAGCTCCCTACCGCCACATGGCCCCTAACCAAAGACACTACCGTTCCCTCTTAAAACCTAAAACTCCTTCTTTTATCCCATTTTACACACCCAAGCACCTCCACCTCCTCTCTCCACCACCATCACCTCCTCCAGGACCCCACACCAGCATGAAGCATCCCCACACAACCCCCTTCCAGCAGCCATGGGCCACACACCCTATAGTCATGTTTAAAATACTTCAAGATCCCACCTTTGGTGGAGTTGAGAAGCAATGGTGAGCTATTTTTGCTCACGTTTGGTTAACTATAATAATTAGGGTAGCTAATTATGTTTTGTTTGGTAATTGATAGTCTGTTGAGTAATTTTTGGTTTAATGATGTTAATGGAGATTATAAAAGTTAATTACTTAATAGTTTAGTAATTAAAGTGAATACTCTAATGGTTATGAAGTTAAACCGTAAATAAATGACCAGTTAGTTTAGTTGAAAATGTGGTTGTTATGGAATGGATGAATAGTGGCATTAGCTAATATTGACGTAACATTGGTCAACATTAATGTAACATTGATTGATAACTTGATGTGATGTGTATTGATATTAACTTGACAGGATTGGATTTGCTAATAATAGCAAATAAATTATTAATGATGGTTAACACTTCAGCTAAAGAGATTTGAAATAGCAGTTAAGTGTTAATGACCTTAACACTTAAGTTAATGATGCCATTATGTGATAATTGGATGTTAATGGTTGTTAGTGATCTTTAATAGATGTTAATGATGTGTTAAACCTATATAAGTTGGATTGTATTGTGATTGATTGAGTTTTATTCCAAATCGGAATTTAATTAAATATTTTATTAATTAAATTATAAGCGAAAAAAAGTTTGAATTTTTAAACGTAAATGGTTTGGGAAGATAGTTTAAGTAATTACGAATTGTTTTCATAAACGTGGAGAATTTATTTGAATAAGTTTTCAAGTAATTAAGGTATGTTTTAAATTTGAATTTGAAAATGAATAATAACTTTAAAAAGTGAAGCTTGGTTTGGATATCTAGAACGTGTTTTAACTAAATTTTAGTATCCAATCTATCTTATTTATTTTTATTATGGGTTTGAGGAAATTTTGGGTTTCAAAATATGAAGTTTGAAAAATAATATTATTTTAACGATTTAAATAATATTATAATAGTTAAATAATGAAATACTTGAATTTAAAGTTAAATATTGGAAATATAGTTTCCAAAAAGTTATTATATATGTTTTATATAATTAATAAACTATTCTGAAAGATTTTCTACTTAGTTTTAAATTTACGTTGAAGTTTGGTCAGAATAGGATTAGTCGCGCAGCGGCAATTCGCGAATTTTAACCATTGACTTCAAATTGACATACCGAGAGATCCGACCATCAAATTTTCCTAAAACAAAAAAAGTTTGATTCGAAATGAAAAGAGTTTTGAAATGCAAAAGAAAGTCTTATAATCCAATGCTTAGATCTTGAAATAAGTTCAAATCAGACTTAAATAAAAAATGCGCTAGTTTAGTTTGGGACCTGAAATTGGATTTTTATGAAATAAGATATTTTTTAATAATTAAAAAAGAGATAAATTATAATAAATGAAAGGGATTTAGATTGAATATACCGGTTTTGAAAATATAAAAGCTATTATAGGAAAATGAGCCGTTTTGGGAAACATTATTTGCAACGGATTTTTGAACTGGTTGAAATAATAGGTTTTGAAACAACCAATGATTTCTAAAAGTTTTGTAAACGTATCTAAAGGATTAAAATGATGATTTTAAAGATGCGATAGATATTTAGAAATACTGGGTTTCAACCCATTGTGAATTACTATATGACGTAATAAGAGCAACTGAAAATGGTGATGACTATGTTTGAAGATCGGAGATCTTTACATCGGACGGATTGCTCATCGATGTTTCGGGAGGCCACCCAATATGAGTTATATTGTAGTAGCGATCTAACCGTACTTGAAGTAACTCGGATTGTAAGGAATTTCGCACGCAAGCGGGGTCGTGGAATAAAGTATCTTCAGTTTCGTTTAAAACCCAGAACAAACTTGTAAATGGATGTATGTCTGACGCTGTATTTCACAACATAACAAATTGGTTTCTTTTTATGGTATATCAGCTAGGTGGCAGAAGATCAATCCTCTTAGCTTAACACCCTCCTTTGGGACATATGTACTTAGACGGTTATATATTAATAGATACCGATAATATGTTGTGAATTGACAATGTGGCATGATAAGTGCTGAGCATTGATGATCATAACTTTTGTTGAAAACCAGATCATTGTGTGGAAGCATGACTTCAAGGCTTCACAGCACTGTAATGAGCCGAAATAGGATGATGTACCATAGAGTTAAGGAAAAATGTTTCCTTCTAGTTGAGAAAGTGATGTTATAGTTTGGAGCCCAAGAATTTTACTTAGTGGACGATAGATCGAACACCTCGGATAATGGTCGGTTACGATCGGGAGACGTTATGTTCAGGAGAAACCCAAACTACACCTGGTATAGGTAGGTCGGCTCTACCGCTACATGAAAGGAATCATTTGTTGGCTCCTAGGAGGTTCTACTAGAGGTGTACCCAAATCGTTTAAGCGAGATCTTTTGCCTTGGTCATTGTATGGAATCAAAACTCCAATACGAATGTTTATAGTTTTAAAGTTAATCTATGTATGAAGACGTAATATATGGGTACCAACGTCTGCTTGGGTTGATACATTTATTTTGAAAAGGTTATCAAAGATAGATACTAATGATAATATAAATTGATTTTTGTCTATGAAGCATGTTTGATTATCATAAGTTAAAACTTTCTCCTAATGGTGTGTGTTTGCATTGTGTGATAGGAAGTAGGTCGTATGGTAGCTTCATTTTGCAAAAAACATGCATGAAGTTGTGAAACCCTTTTGATGATTGTTTAATATATGTATGACGTATTATCTAGTTCTCAAACTGGTTATACCAATCCTGACTCGGATGTTTGACACTTGGGTCAGGTCTAAGTGTATTTCAGGTTCAGACAGGATTCGATGAGTTCCCACACTATTCCAGACGAGCGGGTGATCTTCATTAAAAGGCAGGATGTATTCTACTATCTATAATCAGACATCTTGGTTGTATTATGTGAGGATGGTGTTTATAACTATCCATGTTATGTTTACTCTGGTATTTTGAATGGTTTCTACTATATAGTTATATTGAAGATTATACTTGTTCTATTCTGCTGTGAGATTCAATTCTTGTCTCTTGTTATGTTCCGCTATGTTTACTCTGATAAACCCCGATGAATTGAGTTTGCAAGATTTGGGTTTTTGGTATATGAACAACGAGGATATGTTAAATATCGACTATTAAGGATCAAAAATTCGGTTTATCACAAGACTTTCCAAGAATGCTTTCTTTATGGACTGGAATCGTATGGTCTATAATCGGTTCAAAGGGCGAGATTCTATTGGTCGTCATAAATAAAATACTAAAATAAAATAGCAAATCCCAACTTGTATATGAAGTTCGAATTTTGGATATGCATACAAGTTTAAACATTTAAGGTCGTAATATATATATATATATATATATATATATATGTATGTATGTATATGTATGTATGTATGCATTTTGCGTAGAATCAATGTCTTAGGTTACAAATGAAACAAAAAGCCATAAAATATTCTAATATTCATATGCAAAATTGTCTTGGTTAGCCAAACTTGATAAATAATCAGAACAACTTAGGATGAAAGTTTACAAACTTAGCCAGAGTATGTATACCCATATATACACACACACACATACACACACATGTTTCCAATGTGACAAGGATAGGGAACCGAGGATGTACGGCAAGTTCACATGGAACAGGCAACAAGTTCGCAAATGTAATGTAAGACATACTTCCAACAAAATTATATGAAAAAAAAATAACCTATGCAAGATCATTTATTAATTGTAACACCCCGAATTTTTAACGACATTAAAGAGAATAAATTAAATAATAATTAATTTAATATTCAGAATTAAAGGAAACGGACTGCACCATTGCGTCTGTCTCGAAATTTTGATCAAGATAGACATTCGGTTTGCGTAAAACTGACACCGTATGAAGAAGTTATGAAGGTTTTAAGTTTGTATACGCACAGAAATATTTTTTATATAGCATGAGTCAGAAGTGAGTCAGAATTCTACCCAGAGGATTCAAATTCGAAAAATTCCTCGGAGAGACAAAATTCCCGCTCCAGGGTGTCGACCCCCCTAGAGGGGTGTCGACCTAGGGTTCGACCCCCCTGAAGGGGTGTTGACCTAGGGGTCGACCCACCCACAGGGGTATCAACACCCCTAGGGCTGACGTGGTACTCGGTTTTAGGGGGTCTGGCAGCTATATATACGTGTCTTGTTTCTCATATTTTCTTCATTGGAAGTCATGGGGTGCATATGCTGCTGGAATGCGAACTGAACCGTTTTCTACAACAACATATTCTACAAATCCAATTCAGAAATTCTAGATCCGTTCTTCCTCAATTCTCAAAACTAACGCCGTGAGTTCTAGTTGTTTTTAGGTTTAGATAAATAAAAGTATACTTTGAAATACTATGAATTGGATATGTTGTAAAATATGATTCTGGGTTAATGTGGAATTTTATACTATGTCATGACAAATCTACTTTCCTAGATCTAATAAAATTATGGTTATTCGATTATGTTGCTTATATGGATCTTGACTTGTAACCATGTTATGGTGGATGTACATCTATTAATTTGGACAGCTGTAAAATTGCTTAGATCTTGTTCTTTATGTTAATCACCTTTCACCTTTCATATTGTGATCCATTGAGATATGTTGTAAACTTGACATGTGAATCCATCTTTAGATCTAAACATGTTACTATGTCACCCTAACTATGCTAGATCTAAATAATTGGACACCTAACGTTTAATCTAGATCTCATTATGCTTGCTTAAACATTATAGTAATTGCCACAAGTTACCAGTTTGACGTCCACCTTATTATGATGTTAATCACATGTCCATTCACTTTGTTATCATGCCAGTTTATGTTCATGTTTATGCCAAGATATGTTGAAACTATCACCCTAGTCATATTCCCTTCTTTTTGTTATAGCTAGGCTACTTTATAGCCTAGATGCCGCCAAATTACGTACGAATACGTTAGAGAGGAAACGGGGACAAAGAGATTTATAATTCGCATAATTTATGAAATATTTGGACATATAATTATGATAGGGAAACATAGAAATAATTACCTATAAATACATACATTGATTTGGATTAATTTGGAATGGTTAGTAATTTACAATTAGGAATTATAAATGGTACTTATGACACGAGGTTAGGTTACATTAGTGGTAGAAGTCTGCCCTGTAACGACCCAGAAAATCTGAACCAATTTAAAATTTTTAAATTGGCTGAAATAATGGATTTAAAAATGTTTAAAATAAATATTTTAAATAATGGCAATGAAAAGTGAGTTTGAATCGACAATTGAAAACAAATATAATTAATTTTAATTATAAACAAGGCCTGAAATGGCGCTGCAGTTTCAAAATTTGAATTCAAACTTTGTCGGACTGTACCGGGTGCAAAACAAAACGGATTTTAGTCAAACCAAAAATATTTAAACCTGTTAGTGAATACCTTTCTAACGAATCTGAAAAATCGAATTTTCATAGCGGAAAGCAAAAGTTATGGCCGAATGAATTTTCAGAAAGGTCGCTTTGGAATTTATATAGCCCGTGAAATTGACCATTTTGCATACGACCTCGGAATTCGACGAAACCACTTTTGTTGGATCTGGGATGTGAAGTTATTGCTAGGTTTCAAATTTCATAATTTTTGAAGCTAATATGTGAGCGTGGCAAAGGAAAATGTGTTTTGGTCAATTACAGTTAAATTGGATCGACCAAAAACGGGCCTTTTTGCAAACGGTCTCAGAATTCGACGAAACTAGTTTTGTTGGGACCGTATCGTCAAAACATAGCTAGATTTAATTTTCTGGAATTTTTCGAATCAGTTTGTGGCCCTGGCAAATTGAAATGTACGTTCAAATCAAATATTGAATGTTATATATTTTAAATTGAAGGAAAACTGATTGAAACATTCGAATGGGACTTCAAAACATATCCCATTGTGTTCGGAATGGGGGTAAAACGCTCGGGACGATAGTCGTTGGGTATGGATTGGTGGTCGCGTCAGAAAACCCCTTATAAAATCTACCGACCAATCAGAATTCAAATAAAAAAATAGAAAAATCCTTTTTCTCTCTCCCCGCTCAGCGATTTCGACGATCCTCATCGCTCCCTCCTTCCCCTTCACATCGCCGCCGCTACAGGCTACCAGAGCCGCCGCCACCACCCAAACCCGATCCGCCTCCTCCCCCTCTACAAATCCGACCCACCTTTGCCTCGCCAAGCCTCGCCAGTCGCCCAGGTCGAGCCCACGAAGTTCGCCAGCGCCGACCCATTTTTCTCCCTCCTCCGACGATCGCAGGGGACCACCCCACCGTCGATCTAAAGCCCTCTCCAGCCTCTCCGACGTGGTGTTGGCTGATCTGAACATCGCTGCACGGATAGGAAGAAAATTCAAAACCTAGTTTTGAATCAAAAGGAAGGTATACGGCTGTTAATTATTTAACTAATTTCGACAGTTTAAAACTGTTGCAAACTTTGAAAAATCATATCTTTTTCGTTTCTTGTCGAAATCCAGTGAAACAGGAAACATCGTGACCGTGTGGATGTCTTCTACATTTTAGAAGAGGCTGCATATTTTTCTGAGCCTTCTGCTATTTTTGATGGAGTGGAACCCAATGTGAGATTTCTAATTTATAAACGATATGGAAAATGACGATGTATAAATTATATAGTCAATGTATGGGTTATATAAGCGTTGTACACCTCATGTATAAGCGTTGTATAAGTTGTATGTTCGATGTATAAGTTATATATGCGTTGTAAAAATTATATATGTGTTGAAATAGAAGTGAATTGCTATATATATATATATATATATATATATATATATATATATATATATATATACACACACACGCCCCTCGTCCACAAACCATGGACGAAATTTATTGGTTGTGATTGGTGTGAAAATTGATTGATAGCGAATGGTTGTTTGGGATTGTTTGTTGTTGATATTGATTGATTGTGGTTGAAAAATACCCATTTGTGGTTGAGAAATATTTGGTTGAAACCACATAGGATTAGTTTGTGGAAATGAAATAAATATATACATGTCGCCTGCATGCGAACTAGATGCATGATCCCCATTGTCAAAAACCGCGAGGTTTTAAGGTAGAGCGAGGAGCCGTACTAGGGACGGTCCCGGTTTTAACTACCCTGCCGTTATGCTGCCGAAATTTTGAATAATATTCATGTGTTTGAATTATTTTCATTTGCTGAAACTATATTTATTCGTTGAATAGAAAACCTTCATATGTTGAATCGGTATTCATTCGTTGATTAGAAATTCATATGTTGAATGGTATTCGTGTTTTAAATATAAAAATCACATTTTTATCTATATATAGAAACCATAGAAAACCTTCATGTGTTGAATCGATATTCATTCGTTGATTAGAAATTCATGTGTTGAATGGTATTCATATTTTGAAATAAAGTGTTTTATAATAAAAATCACCTTTTTTCATCTATATGAGCTATGTAAAATAATCCTGTTTTGAAATAAACTATTTTACAATAAAAATCCTATTTTTATCACCTCTATAAACTATTTAAAATAATAGTGTTTTGAAATGAATTGTTTTACAATAAAAATCACATTTTTATTATATACATGAATTGTTGAAATGTGAAGTGTTAAAAATAGCAACTCGTTCAAATAAATATGCATGAGTTGAAATATTCATTAATTAGCTAATGATATGATTTTTGCCTATGCATGCAACATTAGAATGAATGGTGTTTTTAAACCAAATGGAATCAAATATGAAGTTGAATGGAAAATGATAAGTGATAAGAACTGTATATATGTACATGCATATTTATTGAACAGGTTATAGCAAAGTGGCTAGAGAAGAGGAATAAAATTTTGTGCCCGACAAATAGGTACACATTTACTGCTTTGTTTGGCTGATGATTTTATGAGCCTGTTGGCTAGCCGCTTGGCTTTTTCTTTTTCTTTTTGACATGAGACGCCCGTGTGGCTATTTGGGAATTTTCCCAGCCCCTCCCGTACAAAGGAGGTTATGGCGAAATTTTCCAAAATTTAAAGGCGTTAGTGAAATATTTGAAGTGGAATCAATGTAGTTATTTTTGAACGAACTATATTTATATAAATATAAATAAAATTAAAACGAAACGTGGCCGTGCAGTTCGTGTTTTGAAACCGTGATTTCAAACGATTATACCGGGAGATCCGACCATCGGGTTTTCCTGAAATCGCAACCGTTGGGTCCGCTTTGGAAAAATCTTTCCAACGGCACCAACTTTGTAAAAATCCGACGGTTGGATTGTCTGGACTGTTTAATTCAAATCTGAAGAAAAACAGCGCCAGAAACGATTATATATATATATATATATATAATTATAATTAATCGAATAACGACGCTGCAGTTCGTATTTTGAAATCGAAACTTCAAACGATTATACCGGTAGATCCGACCGTCGGATTTTACCGAAACTGGAACCGTTGGATTCATTTTGAAAAGATCTTTCTAATGATGTAAATTTTGTGAAGATCCAACGGTTAGATTTTCAAATATGTGTAAATAAAATCTGAAGAAAAATAGCGCCACGGCCGTGTTATGGCCCGAAGCATTGTTTGAAATAAATGGCTATTTTAAAAATAAATAAAAATAGTGATAAATTGTTATAAAATATTATAAACGATATGGATGTGATTTAGAAATTAACTAAAGGTTGGCTAAGACGAATGGTTTCCTGGGTGTTGATCTGATATTGGTTTCGGCCTTCGGGGTTAATATTTGGGAAATCGTTCTCTTACTGATTGACGGTTAGTGACTAATGAATTGAAATGTTGCGTGTATATGTTAGTGTTGCACTTGTTTATTATATACACGAGTTGCTCATAAAGACCGGGTTTATCCCATTCTGAATAACTGAATCGACGATAATTAATCGAAGATGAAGACGGTGGTCGAAGACCGGAGATCTTCACCTCGTTTGGATGGTAGCCGAGGTCCTGATTGGGAGGCATCCCGAAATATGGATAATGAGTGGTGATCGTCCAGACGTACGTGGTGATCGATGGGTTAGCGAGGTATTTAGTGCCTCCGGTTTCGTTCTGACCCAGAACGGACTTGTAAATGGACTGTGTGTCTGACATTGGATTTTATTCTATGTTGATTGATCTCTATTAAATATACATCTGTTTGGCGGCGGAGAATTTATTCTTTTTCTTAACGCCCTTCTCTGAAACGCACGAGCTCAGAGGTTGTATATCGATGGACATCAGTCGCATGGCATGAATTGCCTGTGTGGCATGCTAAGATGCAGTGATCAGGGCTTCTGTTGAAAAGAAAAGTCTTGTGGTGATGATCAAAGCACCGCCGGTGTGACGTAGCTTTGTGTATAACGAAAAATCGCGAGCCTCACACCCCGGTATGAACCAGAAACGGGAGAGGACATCAGGGAGGGCCTGCGTTTCTTCCTAGATAGGGTGGTGTCAGTGACCTACCAGCCCTGACATTTATATACTTTTCACCTGTGTGGTTGTTGCTATTGCGAGGCGCCTCGGTTTGATCGGACGATCCGGGTTCGATGGAGTCATTCGTTGGCTCGTTTACGCCCCAAAGGGCGGAGAGACGTAGTGTTCAGGCATAATAATCCACATCGGTGGACCGGCCCTGATGATCCAAGGCTTGCCTGCGCGCTTGCCTGAGACTCAGGCAAGGCAGTCTCGAATTCGGTAAGGACTATCTTTTGTCTTGGTTCATGATGGAAATCCAATTTCCAATTACGTGACTGTGGGGTTTGATTGTATACCTATATATGGAGACATAGTGTTATGGGGCATTAATGTCGTCTATGATTGATAGTTATGATTTGAAATTGTTTTCAAAACATATAAACACTAGCAATAATATCAAATGCCTTTGTTTTATTCGTATCAAGCATATTTTGGCCGTTATATGGTAAAAACTCTATCCTTCGGTTTGCGTTGCATTGTGTGATGGGAACTGAGTCTTATAATGGCTTCATTTTTTTATAAAAAGCATTGCGATGTTTAAAAGAAAGATTTATTTTAAAGCACTGGTAATCGAATGGAGTAAGCCCGTTCCACGAAAGCGGCGTGGTCCTGTGGTTGGCCATATTATGTGTGTGTTGAGTAGATTTCTCATACCAGTCCCATGACTGACTCGTAGTTTGTTTCACTTTCAAACTCGGGTGCCCCTTTTTCTACACGGGCAGCCTTGTATTCAGGTTTAGCTGGTTCTTTCTGGATAGCTGGAGCTGAAGATGGATTCTATTATTTATCTCTTTTTATGCTGTTCAGCTCCTATTGTACATATTTTGTTTATTTCCGCTGTAGACATTTATGTATAGCTGAACTGTATTTGTACTAAGTAAGATCCTGTATACTGTGTAACTCTGATGATTACTTTTATCCAGTATATTCTATTGTTCATTATCTGGTGTATTTATTTAATTTGGTTCTGCTATTATCTGTTTCTGTGTTATATTCCACGGATTACCCTTGCCGCCGTCAGTACGGGGTTTGGGGTCGTCTCATTTGTTATCAGAGCTTTGGTTAAGCTTAGTTCTGGAATATAACATATTAATGAACTCATCATAAATAGAACCAGTAGTGTTCTAGGACGAGTAACTCTATACAGATAGGATCAGTAATATCCTAGTATAAGTAAAGCAGAATGGAATACACCCCAGTAGACACATTTACATTGAAGTATTTGTCTCTATATTTTAAAATACCTTTTCTGTGACCTGACACTTGATCTGCCATTTGCAGAAGTACTAGAAAATGAGTGTTAGAAACGGAAGGAATGCAGAACCAGATATTGAAGCTCTATTTATGAAATATAGAAATCTGGGTGGAAAACCCTTCTCAGGCGAAGAATCTATTATGAGAACACAAGCTTGGATTCGTTCGGCAGAGAAAATCTTCGAAGCATTAAAGCTGAGGGATGACCAGAAAAGATTACTGGGCACTCGAAGACGAAGCTTTATTCTAGTGGGGTTCAGTTATCAAGGATAATCTAGAAGGTGATATCACTTGGGATAGATTCAAAGTGATTTTCCTAGAAAGATTTACTCCTCCCGAAGCGACTGAGCGACTATGTGATGAATTTTCTTATTTGATACAAGGAGATATGACCATCCCAGAATATCAAAAGAAATTCAACGAACTTTCTCACTTTGCTCCCCATCTAATTCAGAATACGAAGAGAAAGAATCTGAGATTTATTTACGGGCTTCAAAGGAAATATTAGAATAAAGTAATGGGGCATGTGAAGCTTCCTTTTTCAGAAATGATTTATATGGCTTATCAGTATGAAGATCTCCATATGAAAGGCATGTTGCGAGACGAAGAAGAAATCAGTTCTAGCAACAAAAGAAAATTTGAAGCTGATAGCCCAGAGACAAGTGTGTAGCCTGAGGCCAGTACGAAGGCTGAAGTCAAAAGGAAGCCCAGTGCCAAGAGGAATAGGGCTAAATCTGAAAAGGAACCGGCAACGACAGCCACATGCTCTAACTGCAATAAACAGGGGCATCTGACTAGGAAGTGTAAAACCTCGAAGAAGCGAAAGGAGGGTGGGTCTAAATCCAAGGGCAAGTTTCATGTGACTCGGGAGTGCAATATTTGTCATCAGGCCGGTCATATAAAGCGAGATTGTTGGCTGTTAAAAAAGACCAAAGCGGCTCAGGTAAATGAAGTGGCCGAAGTGCCTACATCTTTGCCTGCTCAGGAAAGGGCTGATGTTTTAGAAGGAACGCTTACTGTAAAAAACATTCCAGTCAAATTACTGTTTGACACAGGCGCGTCACGAAGCTTTATTGCCAAGAGTGCAGCTAAGAAGCTGGATTTGAATTTGAGGAAGCTCAAGGAACCAATGACTGTCCAGAATCCGGTCGGGGGTTCTATCAATCTCAGTTGGATTTGTGCAGTACCTGTCTCCTTTTCTTGCTATAAATTCCCTATTATCTCTATCATCATGAATTTTAATGAATTCGGTATTATTCTGGGATTGGATTGGCTAACCAAATATGAAGTAGAGGTTAGATGCACCGAGAGAGTTGTTAGGGCTAGGATTAAATCAGGAAGTTATATAACCATACTGTGTGAAAGTCAGAAATCTAATAGAAAAGACTTCTGGGCAGCTCTCGATGTTTCTCCAGCCCAAATAGAAGATATCCCTGAAGTCACAGAGAACATTCCAGACCTCATAAAAGATATTCCGGTTGTCGAAAACTATGCGGATGTGTTCGAAGAAGTTGTTCACTTACCCCCGCAGAGGGAAATTGATTTCAAAATTGCTTTAATTCCGAATGCAAGGCCGGTAGTTCACGCTATTCGAAGAATGTCCTTGAAAGAGAAGGAGGAATTAGACAATCAAACACGACAGATAGTATGGACAGGTCTGATCAGGCCTAGTTTCTCTGATTAGGGAGCAGCAGTTGTGTTTGTCCCAAAATCTGACGGTACTCTACGTCTATGTGTGGATTATCGTGATCTGAACAAACAGACCATAAAGAATAAATATCCATTGCCGCGGATTGATGATTTGTTGGATCGATTAAATGGCGCACAAGTATTTTCACGAATGGACCTAGCTACAGGCTTTCATCAACTTCGAATTGCCGAAGAGTGTGTTCCAATGACAACATTCAGAGGTCCCCACTTATTCTACGAGTGGTTAGTAATGCCATTCGGCTTATGTAACTCTCCAGCCTATTTCGTCGATCTGATGAACAGAGTATTCAGAGGAGTATTGAATAAATTTGTTCTGGTTTTTATTGATGATATTCTAATCTTCTCTAAATCAAAGGCCGAACATGAAAAGCATTTGGAACAGGTGTTAGAAATCCTCAGAAGGAATGTATTGAAAGCCAAATTTTCCAAATGTAGATTCTGGCAAGATGAAGTAAAATTTCTAGGCCACATCGTATCGAAAGAAGGAATCGCTGTGGATCCAAGCAAAATCACAGCTATTCAGAATTGGAAACAACCCAACACCCCCACTGAAGTCCGCAGTTTTCTCGGATTGGCTAGCTATTACCGGAAGTTCATTAAAAACTTTTCGAAGATATCTGGTCATTTAACGAAGCTTACAAAGAAGCACTCTAAATTCAAATGGACTCCAGAAAGTGAGGAGGATTTTGAAGAGCTAAAGTTGAGATTAACAACTGCTCCAGTGTTAACCATCATCGATGGAAACCAGGATTTGAAAGTCTGGACTGATGCTTCTAGAGAAGGCCTTGGCGCAGTGTTAATGCAAAGAGGCCAAGTGATTGCTTATGCTAGCCGTCAACTGAAGCCGCACGAGAAAAACTATGTCACTCGTGATCTTGAGTTATTGGCTATAGTATTCGCTTTGAAAATCTGGAGACATTATCTTCTTGGGTGAGAGATTTGAACTGTTTACAGATCACCAGTCGTTAAAGTACCTATACACTCAGAAAGACCTGAATCTGAGGCAACAACGTTGGCTGGAGTTTCTTGCAGCATATGACTTTGAAATTATATATACTCCCGGGAAAGCCAATGTCGTGGCCGATGCGCTGAGCCGAAAGAATGTAATGATCGCTAGCTTTATTATCACGACTTCCTTGATTGACAAAATATCTATTCTTTAGAAGGAGGATAACTTTATTAAGGATATGATTAAAAGGATTCAAAAAGGAGAACCCTCGTGTTTTCTAATAGATAACGACGAGACTTAGAGGTTGAAAGGAAGGATTTGTGTTCCTGATATCCCAGAGTTAAAAAGGGAAGTGTTAGATGAGCGTCACAAGTCCAAGCTGAGTATCCATCCTGGTGTGGCCAAAATGTATAACGATCTCAAACAAACATTCTGGTGGAAGGCTATGAAAAGAGACATTTCAATATACGTTAGTCGGTGCCCTACTTGCCAGCTAGTCAAGAGCGATCAACAAAAACTGGCTGGATTGTTGCAACCGCTAGAAGTTCCGGGCTGGAAGTGGGAACATGTTTCTATGGATTTCATTGATGGTCTGCCCAGAACCAGAAAGGGGAATGACAGTATTTGGGTGATCGTAGATCGCTTCACGAAGAACGCCCATTTCATACCTGTCAGATCAAACAGAACTGCTCAGAGTCTGGCGCAGATTTACTTTAAGGAAATTGTTAGACTACATGGAGTGCCGCTCAGTATAGTCAGTGATAGAGATACAATATTCACTAGCAAATTCTGGGAAGCATTTCAAGTCGAACTAGGAACAAAGTTGAACTTGAGCACTGCCTATGATCCTCAGACAGATGGTCAGACTGAGAGGATGAATGGTATTTTAGAAGATCTATTGCGGGCTTGTGTTATGGATTTCGGTGGATCATGGGAAGACCATCTGCATTTGGCTGAATTCTCATATAACAACAGCTACCAGGCGAGTCTGACAATGTCGCCATTCGAAGCATTGTATGGTAGACCGTGCCGATCTCCTGCTTGTTGGGTCGAACCCGGAAATAGACTTGTGTTGGGTCCGGATATGATCGGAGAAGCTGCCGACAAAGTCGATTTTATTAAGAAGCGATTACTCGCCGCTCAAAGCCGACAAAAGAGCTATGCCGATAGAAGAAGAAGAGATATATCCTTTGTTGTTGGCGACTATGTATATTTGAAAGTATCGCTGACGAGAGGAGTTATCCGGTTCGGTAAAACTGGAAAGTTGGCGCCCAAATTCATTGGTCCGTTTCCTATTCTGGAACGGATCGGAACTCTCGCTTATAGGGTCAAATTGCCTGATTGGCTGCCTGGATTTCATGATGTATTTCACATATCTCAACTTCGAAAGCACGTTCATGATCCAGACTTGATCGTCGAAGAAGCAGCTCAGCAGGATATTGAAATTACTCCAGAATTAGCTGTGATAAGAGAGCCGCTAAAGATTATCGGCAAAGAAACCAAAGAGCTGAGGAACAAGAAGGTTCACTTAGTCAAAGTGCAATGGAGTGGAGATCCGCGAGATTGTACTTGGGAAACTGAAGAGAGCATTCAGAAAGCTTATCCTAGATGCCGAGTGGATATCTCTGATTGACTCTAGTGCAAGGTACATTTAACCTACTTTTCATTACCATTTAATTCTCTACCCTGTTGTTATTTCCTTTTCATGGATGTGCACTTTTAAATTCTATAGTCTGAATGATTTTAAAAAGAGTATAGAAGTTGATCAGTATATTTTTGAAAGGTTAAATGATTTGATTGTTGGTTGTGTTGTGTGATTGTAGATTTATCAAACCACTTTCGACTTTGTTCCTTTTCGGGGACGAAAAGTTTTAAGTGGGGGAGATTGTAACGACCCAGAAAATCTGAACCAATTTAAAAATTTTAAATTGGCTGAAATAATGGATTTTAAAATATTTAAAATAAATATTTTAAATAATGGCAATGAAAAGTGAGTTTGAATCGACAATTGAAAACGAATATAATTAATTTTAATTATAAACAAGGCCTGAAATGGCGCTGCAGTTTCAAAAATTGAATTCAAACTTTGTCGGACTGTACCGGGTGCAAACCAAAACGGATTTTAGTGAAACCAAAAATATTTGAATCTGTTAGTGAATACCTTTCTAACGAATCTGAAAAATCGAATTTTCATAGCAGAAAGCAAAAGTTATGGCCGAATGAATTTTCAGAAAGGTCGATATGGAATTTATATAACCCGTGAAATTGGCCATTTTGCATACGACCTTGGAATTCGACGAAACAACTTTTGTTCGATCCGGGAAGTGAAGTTATTGCTAGGTTTCAAATTTCATAATTTTTGAAGCTAATATGTGAGCGTGGCAAAGTAAAATGTGTTTTGGTCAATTACAGTTAAATTGGATCGACCAAAAATGGGCCTTTTTGCAAACGGTCTCAGAATTCGACGAAACTAGTTTTGTTGGGACCGTATCGTCCAAACATAGCTAGATTTATTTTTCTGGAATTTTTCGAATTAGTTTGTGGCCCTGGCAAATTGAAATGTACGTTCAAATCAAATATTGAATGTTATATATTTTAAATTGAAGGAAAACTGACTGAAACATTTGAATGGGCCTTCGAAACATATCCCATTGTGTTCGGAATAGGGGTAAAACGCTAGGGACGACAGTCATTGGGTTTGGATTGGTGGTCGCATCAGAAAACCCCTTATAAAATCTACCGACAAAACAGAATTCAAATAAAAAAAATAGAAAAATCCTTTTTCTCTCTCATCGCTCAGCGATTTCGACGATCCCCATCGCTCCCTCCTTACCCTTCACATCGCCGCCACTACAGGCCACCAGAGCCGCCGCCACCACCCAAACCCGATCCGCCTCCTCCCCCTCTACAAATCCGACCCACCTTTGCCTCGCCAGGCCTCGCCAATCGCCCAGGTCGAGCCCCCGAAGTTCGCCAGCGCCGACCCGTTTTTCTCCCTCCTCCGACGATCGCAGGGGACCACCCAACCGTCGATCTGAAGCCCTCTCCAGTCTCTCCGACGTGGTGTTGGCTGATCTGAACATCGCTGCACGGATAGGAAGAAAATTCAAAACCTAGTTTTGAATCAAAAGGAAGGTATACGGCTGTTAATTATTTAACTAATTTCGACAGTTTAAATCCGCTGCAAACTTTGAAAAATCATATCTTTTTCGTTTCTTGTCGAAATCCAGTGAAACAGGAAACTTCGTGACCGTGTGGACGTCTTCTACATTTTAGAAGAGGCCGCATATTTTTCTGAGCCTTCTGCTATTTTTGGTGGAGTGGAACCCAATGTGAGATTTCTAATTTATAAACGATATGGAAAACGACGATGTATAAATTATATAGTCAATGTATGGGTTATATAAACGTTGTACACCTCATGTATAAGCGTTGTATAAGTTGTATGTTCGATGTATAAGTTATATATGCGTTGTAAAAATTATATATGTGTTGAAATAGAAGTGAATTGCTATATATATATATATATATATATATATATATATATATACACACACACACACGCCCCTCGTCCACAAACCATGGACGATATTTATTGGTTGTGATTGGTGTGAAAATTGATTGATAGCGAATGGTTGTTTGGGATTGTTTGTGGTTGATATTGATTGATTGTGGTTGAAAAATACCCATTTGTGGTTGAGAAATATTTGGTTGAAACCACATAGGATTAGTTTGTGGAAATGAAATAAATATATACATGTCGCCTGCGTGCGAACTAGATGCATGATCCCCATTGTCAAAAACCGCGAATTGTTAAGGTAGAGCGAGGAGCCTTACTAGGGACGGTCCCGGTTTTAACTACCCTGCCGTTATGCTGCCGAAATTTTGAATAATATTCATGTGTTTGAATTATTTTCATTGCTGAAACTATATTTATTCGTTGAATAGAAAACCTTCATGTGTTGAATCGGTATTCATTCGTTGATTAGAAATTCATGTGTTGAATGGTATTCGTGTTTTAAATATAAAAATCACATTTTTATCTATATATAGAAACTATAGAAAACCTTCATGTGTTGAATCGATATTCATTCGTTGATTAGAAATTCATGTGTTGAATGGTATTCATATTTTGAAATAAAGTGTTTTATAATAAAATATCACCTTTTTTTTCATCTATATGAGCTATGTAAAATAATCCTGTTTTGAAATAAACTGTTTTACAATAAAAATCCTATTTTTATCACCTCTATAAACTATATAAAATAATAGTTTTTTGAAATGAATTGTTTTACAATAAAAATCACATTTTTATTATATACATGAATTGTTGAAATGTGAAGTGTTAAAAATAGCAACTCGTTCAAATAAATATGCATGAGTTGAAATATTCATTAATTAGCTAATGATATGATTTTTGCCTATGCATGTAACATTAGAATGAATGGTGTTTTTAAACCAAATGGAATCAAATATGAAGTTGAATGGAAAATGATAAGTGATAAGAACTGTATATATGTACATGCATATTTATTGAACAGGTTATAGCAAAGTGGCTAGAGAAGAGGAATAAAATTTTGTGCCCGACAAATAGGTACACATTTACTGTTTTGTTTGGGTGATGATTTTATGAGCCTGTTGGCTAGACGCTTGGCTTTTTCTTTTTCTTTTTGACATGAGACGCCCGTGTGGCTATTTGGGAATTTTCCCAGCCCCTCCCGTACAAAGGAGGTTATGGCGAAATTTTCCAAAATTTAAAGACGTTAGTGAAATATTTGAAGTGGAATCAATGTAGGAATTTTTGAACGAACTATATTTATATAAACATAAATAAAATTAAAACGAAACATGGCCGTGCAGTTCGTGTTTTGAAACCGTGATTTCAAACGATTATACTGGGAGATCCGACCATCGGGTTTTCCTGAAATCGCAACCGTTGGGTCCGCTTTGGAAAAAAATTTCCAACGGCACCAACTTTGTAAAAATCCAACGGTTGGATTGTCTGGAATGTTTAATTCAAATCTGAAGAAAAACGCGCCAGAAACGATTATATTTATATATATATATATAAATATAATTATAATTAATCGAATAACGACGCTGTAGTTTGTATTTTGAAATCAAAACTTCAAACGATTATACCGGGAGATCCGACCGTCAGATTTTCCCGAAACTGGAACCGTTGGATTCGTTTTGAAAAGATCTTTCTAATGATGTAAATTTTGTGAAGATCCAACGGTTAGATTTTCAGATATGTGTAAATCAAATCTGAAGAAAACAGCGCCACGGCCGCGTTATGGCCCGAAGCGTTGTTTGAAATAAATGGCTATTTTAAAAATAAATAAAAATAGCGATAAATCGTTATAAAATATTATAAACGATATGGATGTGATTTAGAAATTAACTGAAGGTTGGCTAAGATGAATGGTTTCCTGGGTGTTGATCTGATGTTGGTTTCGGCCTTCGGGGTTAATATTTGGGAAATCGTTCTCTTACTGATTGACGATTAGTGACTAATGAATTGAAATGCTGCGTGTATATGTTAGTGTTGCACTTGTTTATTATATACTCGAGTTGCTCAGAAAGACCGGGTTTATCCCATTCTGAATAACTGAATCAACGATAATTAATCGAAGATGAAGACGGTGGTCGAAGACCGGAGATCTTCACCTCGTTTGGATGGTAGCCGAGGTCCTGATTGGGAGGCATCCCGAAATATGGATAATAAGTGGTGATCGTCCAGACGTACGTGGTGATCGATGGGTTAGCGAGGTATTTAGTTCCTCCGGTTTCGTTCAGACCCAGAACGGACTTGTAAATGGACTGTGTGTCTGACATTGGATTTTATTATGTGTTGATTGATCTCTATTAAATATACATCTGTTTGGCGGCGGAGAATCTATTCTTTTGCTTAACGCCCTTCTCTGAAACGCACGAGCTCAGAGGTTGTATATCGATGGACATCAGTTGCATGGCATGAATTGCCTGTGCGGCATGCTAAGATGTAGTGATCAGGGCTTCTGTTGAAAAGCAAAGTCTTGTGGTGATGATCAAAGCACCGCCGGTGTGGCGTAGCTTTGTGTATAACAAAAAATCGCGAGCCTCACACCCCGGTATGAACCAGAAACTGGAGAGGACATCAGGGAGGGCCTGCGTTTCTTCCTAGCTAGGGTGGTGTCAGTGACCTACCAGCCCTGACATTTATATACTTTTCACCTGTGTGGTTGTTGCTGTTGCGAGGCGCCTCGGTTTGATCGGACGATCCGGGTCCGATGGAGTCATTCGTTGGCTCGTTTACGCCCCAAAGGGCGGAGAGACGTAGTGTTCAGGCATAATATTCCACATCGGTGGACCGGCCCTGATGATCCAAGGCTTGCCTGCGCGCTTGCCTGAGACTCGGGCTGAGCAGTCTCGAATTCGGTAAGGACTATCTTTTGCCTTGGTTCATGACGGAAATCCAATTTCCAATTACGTGACTGTGGGGTTTTGATTGTATACCTATATATGGCGACATAGTGGTATGGGGCATTAATGTCGTCTATGATTGATGGTTATGATTTGAAATTGTTTTCAAAACATATAAACACTAGCAATAATATCAAATGCCTTTGTTTTATTCGTATCAAGCATATTTTGGCCGTTATAAGGTAAAAACTCTATCCTTTGGTTTGCGTTGCATTGTGTGATGGGAACTGAGTCTTATAATGGCTTCATTTTTTTTATAAAAAGCATTGCGATGTTTAAAAGAAAGATTTGTTTTAAAGTACTGGCAATCCAATGGAGTAAACCCGTTCCACGAAAGTGGCGTGGTCCTGTGATTGGCCATATTATGTATGTGTTGAGTAGATTTCTCATACCAGTCCCATGACTGACTCGTAGTTTGTTTCACTTTCAAACTCGGGTGCCCCATTTTCTACACGGGCAGCCTTGTATTAGGGTTTAGCTGGTTCTTTCTGGATAGCTGGAGCTGAAGATGGATTCTATTATTTATCTCTTTTTATGATGTTCAGCTCCTATTGTACATATTTTGTTTATTTCCGCTGTAGACATTTATGTATAGCTGAACTGTATTTGTACTAAGTAAGATCCTGTATACTGTGTAACTCTGATGATTACTTTTATCCAGTATATTCTATTGTTCATTATCTGGTGTATTTATTTAATTTGGTTCTGCTATTATCTGTTTCTGTGTTATATTCCACGGATTACCCTTGCCGCCGTCAGTACGGGGTTTGGGGTCGTCTCATGCCCGGACCCGACTGGCATAACCAGCAGCTACTAATGTTGAACCAAATGTGGGAGGTCGAAGTACGAAAATAAGAATCGGTCTAAGACACAAGGTTAGGCCCAACTGTGGAATAAGACTGCCCGGACCTGACCGGCATATCCAGCATCCACACGTTGTAGGCCTAATATGGGAGGTCTAGCCCATTATAACCATAATTGGACATGGTGATGAAATGGACTACTTAACCTAATTTAATATGACTATGAACTTAAGTTAGGTTTAAGGAAAACTGGATGGGTAGTAGGTAGGTTAAGTAAATTAGAGGGAGTGGGTAATATTTACATATAGTCCCACGAACTTAACCCAATATGATTATGTAATTAAAGACACCTAATGGTATACATAACCAGTGGAAAATATAGTAAAGTTATGTAATTAAAGACACCCTTTAGGGCAAGCATAACTGACATAGGGCTATGTAATTAAAGACACCTAAGGGTATACATAGTCAGTGGAAAACGTAATGGGGGATACGAGGTAAAGGGGAGAGCTTGTATCATATTGTGTGGGACCCATTTCAGTCTGTATCCTAGAGTAGGTATCAAATAAAGAACTCCGTACTAGGAGGAGAAAGGGGCACGCTTACTGATTGATTGTAAGAAATCCAAACGAGGCAGATGGTGTGGGAGGCGTGAACCGACCGGGGACATGTGCGTGCATGGGTCGGGCAGAGGCGGCTAAGACGGCTGTGACACCAGTAGATACGATTGTGCACACCAGGTATTTCCACTTTAGGAAGTGATACCTCCTACTGTGGGGCCATCACATGATATCTACAGGGTAGGGAGTCGATCGATTAGGGTAGTGGTTAGTGTATACTTGGTCGTATGACCTAAGCCTACCAACTCATAGTGGATGGGATCATCTCATTTCAGTTATACTAGTAATAATACGGAGTAATCATAGTGAGGCACATACACCTCAACTTGCTTACCTTTCCATACCTGCCATTTATGTAGTGATATCTCTTATCCACTTTATATGCCTATTATGTTGCTTTTATTTATCTACTGGCTAAAAGTAACTAGACCCACCAGACTTTATGTTTGACCCTGTTGTTTCTCTTTCTTTCTTCTGTTTCCCTCCCCCCAGGTTCTCATGGAGGAAACACTCAGACTTAATCAGGAATAAGATATCATCTTGCTAGGAGTTACTTCTAAAGTATGGCTCAAGTTCTTGTCTCTACTATGGTTTAACTATTTTAATTGGGGGAATGATGCTTTTTATTTACTTATGTAGTCTGATGGTGCAAGACATAAGTTATTTTATTGTAATGGTTTTTGTGATTTATGAAATTGTGGACCACGGTATTATGACTTATGCTTGAAATAAAAGTTTCAATTTTCCGCTGCTACCTTGTTTATATCTGTCTTGTAATTATTCTGTGTCTATTCACGAAACTTAATGCATACCCTTAGTGGGTGACATTAACAGATGTGGGGTGTCACACTTGGTATCAGAGCTGAAGGTTGCCTGATTAGATTAAAGTTTTTGGAAATTATTTTCAAAAAGGTTTTAAAAGAAAAGCATTTTCAAAAGAAAAGTCTATTTTAAAAAACATTCCCCAAAAAATCCATATGTAGTATCCTTCGGTCCTTTATCAAAATTTCTTCCTTTTCCCTTTGTTTCAGCATGTCTAGGGAACAAAACATCCCTAATATCCAAGAGGGTGTCACAATACCCGGATTGTTCCGTAGGTATTTGGAGGCCACGACGCCTGTCGAAGGCCAAGAAAATGTTCCTCCCCCAGCCGCACCAGTCATTCCTCCTCCTCCTTCCCCTCTGAGAGCTTATAACTTTGCCAATATATGCAAAGACTTCCGGGCTATGGGAGAAAGGCCATTCCATGGGAACAAGACATTCGTAGAAGCTCGGAATTGTCTTAAGGAGACAAAGGACTTATTCGTAATCTTTGAAGTGGAGGACTGAAGGAAAATTCAATTAGCTGCTTGGATGTTAAAGGACGAAGCCTGATTTTGGTAGGAAGTCACCCACGCTGGACGTTCGGTAGAAACTTGGGAAGACTTTAGGAAGAGGTTCGAAAAGAAATTTCTTTCCCAAGTGGAAAGAAGCATACAGATGGAGAGGTTCTTAACTCTCAAACAAGGAAATTTGACGGTGAAGGAGTATGTGAACAAGTTCAACCAGCTGGCAAGGTTCGGGTTAGAGTTGGTAGACACACCACACAAAAGGGCTTTGCGGTTTGCTAAAGGGCTGAATGAGCCTATGCATGGTTTAGTCATGTCCCATATTCCAATGGGGGCCACTTTTGAAAAGCTTGTAGATATGGCCCTAATGCATGAGGAGGACAAGGAAGAGAAAAGGTAAGCAAAGACTGAGGGGACATCGCAAAATAAGAAGGTGTGGCCTAAGAAAGGGCAGTAATAGCAGCAACAACAAAAGAAAGGAGGGAAAGATGACAAAGGCAGGGATAAGAGAAAATGTCACAATTGTGGAAAGGAGGGTCACTTGATCAAAGACTGTAAAAGAAGGAAGGCCAGTTGCTTTAATCGCAGAGAGATTGGACACTTCTCTAAAGAGTGCCCGAAGAAACAGGGACCGCAGGGACAAGGGCAAAGAGAAGGGACTTCTGGAGGACAGGTGCATGCTCTCACGATCAATGCTCCTAAAAGCGGTAGAAAATTTTTCGTAGAAAGTTTAGTTTCTCTTTCAAACCATCCAGTTAGAACACTTTTTGATTCTAGTGCTTCACACTCATTTATATCTAGTTCTGTGGTTGAATCTCTACACTTAGTTACTAGTACGGTAGTAGATCCCGTAGTTGTTTCAAACCCCATTAATGGTTCTGCTCATTTATCGATGATTTGTCAGGGTTTGAAAATATATGTGTTAGTCGTCGAGTTTGAATGCGACGCATATGTGCTCAGGTTTATGGGCTATGGGTTGATTCTAGGAATGGATTGGCTTACCATGTATGGGGCCACTCTGGATTGTGAGAGGAGGGTTGTTAGACTCCTGACCTGTCATGGGAAGACCCTCGAAGTTTCTTGTGACCCTCAAGGGTCTGTTATGCTTAGCTTTCTAGAGTCTCTAGATGCATCCATGGATGATTTGCAATCTGTTCCGGTGGTTCGAGATTATCCCGATGTTTTTGATGAGGCACGGGGTTTACCTCCAAGGCGTGAGATCGACTTCCGCATATATCTGGTGGACAATGCAAAGCCAGTTGCATTACCAGTGCGCCACATTGCTCCAAGAGATAGGAAGGAGCTGAGTAAGCAAGTAGAGGAGCTATTTGAAAACGGGTTTATCAGACGAAGCATATCTGAGTGGGGTGCTACAGTAGTATTCGCAACTAAAGCGGATGGTTCGCTTCGTTTGTGTGTTGACTATAGAGAGTTAAATAAGCTCACCAAGAAGAATAGGCACCTGCTTCCGAGGATTGATGATTTATTTGATTAGCTTATTGGTGCCTCGGTATTTTCTCAGTTAGACTTGGCTACGGGGTTTCATTAATTAAAGGTGGCTGAGGACAGCATAGATAAGACTGCTTCCAGAACTCCAGACGGTTTCTTCAAATGGCTAGTTATGCCTTTTGGATTGATAAATGCACCCGTCTATTTTGTTGATTTGATGAGTAGGGTGTTTCAGGAGTTCCTAAACAAATTCGTCGTAGTCTTCGTTGATGATACTTTGATCTTCTCCAAGAGTGAAGAAGAGCCCGCCCCGCATTTGGGAGAAGTTTTGAGAACTCTCCGTGACCATCAGCTAAAAGCAAAGTTCTCCAAATACCATTTCTGGAGAAAGGAGGTGAGATTCCTGAAGCATTTAGTCTCCAAAGAAGGGATAACTGTAGATCCCGCGAAGGTGGTTGCAGTACAAGATTGGAAGATTCCTAAAAATGCAACTGAGGTGAGAAGCTTTCTTGGGTTGGCAGGTTATTGTAGGAAGTTCATTAAGGACTTCGCGAAGATATCAGCCCCTTTCACAAGGCTAAAAAAGAAGAATTTGGCATTTTCATTGGACATAGACTGTGACGTTGCTTTCCATCAACTAAAAAGGGCTCTGACAACAGCCCAAGTCTTGACCTTGCCCGATGGGAGTAAAGTGTTTACTGTTTACACTTATGCATGCGATACAGGGCTTGGTGCGGTTCTGATGCAAGAAGGGAAAGTAATATGTTATGGGGGTAGACAGTTGAGAGTTCATAAGAAGAACTACCCCACCCACGATCTAGAGCTAGCTACCATAGTATTCGCGTTAAAGACGTGGTGTCATTATTTACTTAGAAAAAAGTTTGAATTATACACCGACCATAAATCTCTCAAGTATCTATTCTCACAGAAGGATCTCAACGTAAGGCAACAACGGTGGATGGAGTTCTTAGCTTCATATGATTTTGAAATTGCTTATAACCCTGGCAAGTGTAATGTGGTGGCAGACACACTAAGTTGGCAGAGGGTGGCCCTGAGTGCTCTGTTTGTGGAAAGAAAGAACTTGGAGTTCATATCAGCTTTCGACTTTAGACCCTCCATCGAGGTTTTGCCTGATTTATTTGCATCCTTGGAGATACGTCCGACTCTTGTGGATTAGATAGAAGCTTCGCAAAAAGGTGACCCACAGATTCTAGACATCATGGATAAGCTCAGAAGAGGTGAGACTTCTAGTCACCTGAGTAGGTATGCCATAGATGAAAAGGGGTGGTTGCGACGAGATGGAAGGCTTTGTGTTCCTCAAACTGGAAGCTTGATAAAGGTAGCCCTGGAAGAATCCCACCATTCTAAGATGACCATTCATCCATGCGGTGATAAAATGTACAGGGACACAGTTTTCTTTTGGGCTGGGATGAAGAAGGATATGGCCAAATTTGTTTCTCAATGTTTAGTTTGCCAGCAAGTCAAAGTTGAGCAAAAAAAGCCCGGTGTATTACTTCATCCATTGGAGGTTACGCAGTGGAAATGATAGAGGGTCTCTATGGATTTCATAGATGGTTTTCCAAGATCGAATAAAGTAATACCTGTATTTGGGTGATAGTGGATAGATTCACTAAGAGTGCTCACTTTATTCTAGTTAAAAGTAAGAGGACGACATCATGGTTGGCAGCAATTTATGTTCGTGAGATAATTCGCCTCCACGAAGTTCCTTCTAGCATCGTGAGCGATCGTGACCCTATCTTTACTAGCGAATTTGGGAGGAGCTTGCAAGAAGCATTAAGTACACAGTTGTGTTTAAGCACTGCTTATCATTCTCAGACCGATGGGCAGACGGAGAGGGTGAATAGGATTCTAGAAGATCTTTTAAGGCTGTGCATCCTAGACTTCGGAGGGACTTGGGAAGAACATCTTCCTTTAGTAGAGTTTGCCTATAATAACCGTTTTCAAGCTAGCATCGGCATGGCACCCTTCAAAGCATTGTATGGACAACCCTATAGATCGCCAACTTGTTGGTGGGAATCTACAGAAAGATTATTACTTGGACCAGATATGGTTAGAGAAATGTCCGAAAAGATTGACCTTATTCGACGGCGGATGAAGATAGCTCAGTATAGGCAGAAGTCCTATGCAGACAAGAGAAGGACTGACATCGAATTTGAAGTGGGAGACTTGGTTTTTATTAAAGTATCACTGCTAAGGAATGTGGTTCTCTTCGGATCAATAGGGAAGTTGGCACCTAGGTTTGTGGGACCATTCCCCATAAACGAGAGGATTGGCCAAATGTCCTGTACAGTAAAGCTCCCTAAAAATCTATCTGGTGTTCATGACGTTTTCCATGCCTGCATGACACCGCGGAAGTAGTTGAGCCGAGTATGTTGGAAGAAGTCAAAGTAGAACGGGAGGCGACAGTCAGACGAGTCACTACCCATATTCTTGGGTCAGAGGTTAAGAATCCGCACAATAAGGAGATCAAGTTGATAAAGGTTCAATGGGGAGATAACCCAGAAGATGCGACTTGGGAGACCGAAGACAAGATTCGTGCTTCGTACCCTTTTCTTTTCGAGGGTATGTTCTTAACTCCTTTTCTAAGTTTTATTAGTGCTTGCTTCTGTCAATAGAATATATCTTATCCATCATATTTTTGACCTTTAGATAGGAATCCTATGGATGTAAACATGTGTTTGAAACATTTTATGTTTGATGGATGCAAGTGGACGCAAGCGTTTTCTAGTGGTTGCCTGTGGACACATATACACACACATTTAGCACTAAGATCGGCTCAATCACTCTCATACTGCATACGGATGTATGTGCATTTTCTTTTCTTTTATGAATGGAAATGGATGAGTTAGCATATGGATGTTGCATTTGGACAGATGAATGTGCACACATATAGAACTTATATGATACAATAGGTTTATTTGCATACATATTGGATTAATGGCACTAGCACACATTGCATTAAGGAGGTCAACTGAATCAGTAGACCGCCTGATCTTCGCATTAGTGTTGGGACATATACACACACCGTTGCATATATTCATATAAGAATTAGATATCTTTAAGGACAACGGATGCAAGTGATTGGTGGATGAGTAGATGGAAAATGGATGGTAGGATATGCATTCTTCTCAACTTAGAGATTTCGGGGACGAAATCCTTTGAGTAGGGGAGAATGAAACACCCCAAATTTTTAATGAAATTGAAGAGAATAAATTAAATAATAATTAATTTAATATTTAGAATTAGAGGAAACGCACTCGAAATTATGGTTAAGATAGACATTTGGTTTGCGTAAAACAGACATTGTATGAAGAAGTTATGAGGGTTTTAAGTCTGTATACGCACAGAATTTTTTTATATATATGCATGAGTCAGAGGTGAGTCAGAGATAAGTCAGAATTCTATCCATAGGATTCAAATTCGAAAAATTCCACAGAGCGGCAAAATTCCAGCTCTAGGGGGTCAACCCCCCTAGAGGGGTGTCGGCCTAGGGGCCGACCCATCCACAGGGGTGTCGACACCCCTTGGGCTGACGTGGCACTCGGTTTCAGGGGGTCTAGCAGCTATATATACGTGTCATGTTTCCCATATTTTCTTCATTGGAAGTCATGGAGGCCATATGCTGCTGGAGTGCAAACTGAACCGTTTTCTACAACAACATATTCTATAAATCCAATTCAGAAATTCTAGATCCGTTCTTCCTTAATTCTCTAAACCTAACGTTGTGAGTTCTAGTTGTTTTTAGGTATAGATAAATAAAAGTATATTTTGAAAGACTATGAATTGGATATGTTGTAAAGTATGATTCTGTGTTAATGTGGAATTCTATACTATATCATGACAGGTCTATTTTCCTAGATCTAATAAAATTGTGGTTATTCGATTATGCTTCTTATGTGGATCTTGACTTGTAACCATGTTATGGTGGATGTACATCTATTAATTTGGACAGTTGTAGCATTGCTTAGATCTAGTTCATTATGTTAATCACCTTTCGCCTTTCATATTGTGATCCATTGAGATATGTTGTAAACTTGACATTTGAATCCATCTTTAGATCTAAACATGTTACTATGTCACCCTATCTATGCTAGATCTAAATAATTGGACACCTAATGTTTAATCTAGATCTCATTATGCTTGCTTGAACATCATAGTAATTGCCATAAGTTACCAGTTTGATGTCCACCTTATTATGATGTTAATCACATGTCCATTCACTTTGTTATCATGCCGGTTTATGTTCATGTTTATGCCAAGATATGTTTAAACTATCACCCTTGTCAAATTCCCTTCTTATTGTATAGCTAGGCTACTTTATAGTATAGATGCCGCCAAAATACGTACGAATACGTTATAGAGGAAAGGGGAAAAAGGATTTATAATTGGCATAATTTATGAAATATTTGGACATATAATTCATATAAGGAAACATAGAAATAATTACCTATAATGACATAGGTAGATTTGGATTAATTTGGAATGGTTAGTAATTTACAATTAGGAATTGTAAATTGTACTTATGACACGAGGTTAGGTTACATTAGTGGTAGAAGTCTGCCCAGACCCGACCGGCATATCCAGCAGCCACTAATGTTGAACCTAATGTGGGAGGTCTAAGTACGCAAATACGAATCGGGCTAAGACACGAGGTTAGGCCCATCTGTGGAATAAGACTGCCCGGACCCGACCGACATATCCAGCATCCACACGTTGTAGGCCTAATGTGGGAGGTCTAGCTCATTATAACCATAATTGGACATGGTGATGAAATGGACTACTTAACCTAGTTTAATATGACTGTGAACTTAAATTAGGGTTAAGTAAAATTGGATGGGTAGTGGGTGAGTTAAGTAAATTAGAGGGAGTGAGTAATATTTATATATAGGCCCACGAACTTAACCCAATAGGGTTATGTAATTAAAGACACCTAATGGTATACATAACCGGTCGAAAATATCGCAAAGTAATGTAATTAAAGACACCCTTTAGGGTAAGCATAACTGACATAGGGCTATGTAATTAAAGACACCTAAGGGTATACATAGTCAGTGGAAAACCTAGTGGGGATACAAGAAAAAAGGGAGAGCTTGTATCATATTGTGTGGGACCCATTTCAGTTAGTAACCCAGACTAGGTATCAAATAAAGAACTCCATACTAGGCGGAGAAAGGGGCACGCTTACTGATTGATTGTAAGAGATCCAAACGAGGCGGATGGTGTGGGCGGCGCAAACCGATCAGGTACATGTGCGTGCATGGGCCGGGCAGAGGGGACTAAGACGACTGTGACACCAGTAGGCAAGCACAGGATATCTACAGGGTAGGGAGACGATTGATTAGGGCAGTGGTTAGGGTATACTTGGACGTATGACCTAAGCCTACCAACTCATAGTGGAAGGGATCATCTCATTTCAGTTATACTAGTAATATTGCAGAGTAATCATTGGTGAGGCACATACACCTTAACTTGCTGACCTTGACATACCTGCCATTTATGTAGTGATCTCTCTTATCCACTTTATATGCCTATCATGTTGCTTTTATTTATCTACTGGCTAAAAGTAACTAGACTTGCCAGACTTTATATCTGACCATGTTGTTTCTCCTTCTTTCCTCTGTTCCCCCTGTTTCTCAGGGAAGAAACACTCAGACTTAATGAGGAATCAGATATCATCTTGCTAGGAGCTACTTCTGAATTATGACTCAAGTTCTTGTCTCTACTATGGCTTAACTCTTTTAATTGGGGGAGTGATGCTTTTTATTTACTTTTGTACTCTGATGGTGCAAGACAGATGTTATTTTATTGTAATGGTTTTTGTGACTTATGAGATTGTGTACCACGGTTTTATGACTTATGCTTGAAATAAAAGTTTAAATTTTTCGCTACTGCCTTATTTATATCTGTCTTGTAATTATTATGTGTCTGTATACCTATAGCGCTTCACGAAACTTAATGCATTCCCTTAGTGAGTAACATTAACGAACGTGGGGTGTCACATTAGTAGTACCGTACATGCAGGCTGTCAATGATTTCCTTTTTCCTCTTTTTCCCAACAAGGAAGATGTGAATAAACTATGGGCATATTTCAGTCTTCTCTACATGAACCAAAATGTGTTCAATTTTTAAAACCAGGCTAGGTGTTATAACTTTTAGCTCAAGAAATCAGATTATGCCATATAGTTCAGGGCATGTCTAGGTAACAAAGCAAAGCGCACACGCACACGCGCGAGCGTACACACATACACACACACATGTGTGTGTGTGTGTGTATATAAAGTTGTTTCAAACAACACATAAAATGTTCCTAGTTTATGGCATCAATAAATAACAGGATATAGGTGTACTCATTAACATGCCAGTAACCAATTTAATGACAAGCAATTTTATCACTATCTAACAAAGAGATTAATATAAGGGAATAAGCGGTTAGGATATAGGCTCTGCTTTCTTCATGTTACTACATATTCCTGTGTAAAACTGCACAAGTATGTACATACATATACATATCAAAAAGGGTTAAAATTTGTCTCTCAATATTTCTAATAGGAAAAAAATGGAGCCACAGTTACCAATATAATTAAGACAACTGTGTATATTGTGTAGAATAATATATGAGTATATATATACGCACATGCACAAACACACAGATACACAGACACACACAGATATATATATATATATATATGCACACTCATCTTGGCGCACACACACAGATATATATAGACACACACGCACACACACACACACATATATATATATATATATACACATATATTCACGAATACCAATGGCGTAGCGAGTGACTCAAATCAAGTTAAGTATTCAAGCCTAAAAAGAATAACTCTCTCTCTATATATCTTCTATTACCTATAATAGAAAGCAAAACAGAGGAAATGCTGACTTGGAGCGCTCCCTCTTTTAACATATCCAACGTGGCGCCCTCTAGCAGCACTTTCAGATAATCGAGTTTTTGTTTTTTACTTCGCTGAATATTCGATAACGGTAAAAAATAACTGATCTGCTGCATCAAATCTTATTCCCACCGTCAACCCAAATTCCTTCACTCTTTACCCCCAAATCATACATCCGTTAAATTTATTTTTTCCAAACTGAATTCGTATTCAAGAATTAATCCTCGACGATTTGCAACTATGATGATCTGGGCAAGAGATCTGCAAGTATATGTCATCCTCAATTACGTACGTTGGGTAACCGTCATGGATGAGCAAAGTTAGCACTACGCCATTCTTGCTACGTCCATCCCTCTTCCACCGTTTTCTTCCACCCGACGAACTTTAGTTTTGACGTCATATGTGGTACACTACTAACCCTTTATTCGTCTTTCTTTCTTTCGCTATCTGTTTACAACTGTTTGTTCCGATTTGAATCTGTTGTAGTATGTACCAGCATACACAATTTCAGATTGTTTGTAGGTGTTGAACCGATTACATTTGCAGGTTGAGTGAATATGCTGAATGAAAAATATAAACTTTCCAAGTTTATCTTTCTAAATATCATTTCAAATCTTCCTACGAATACATAAGACTCTCCGTACCACAGTGCTACATGCAGAAAAATCTACATGTGACAAATTTTTATGATTATAATTTTTATTCTTTATTTTATCATTTTAAATATCATTTCGAAATGTTATCAGTACATAAGACTCTTTGGACTACATTGTTATATGATGAAGAATCGTCATCCAACACAGTAATACGTTAGCACACTGAACCTACTGTGTGCCATGACTAGAAAATTATCATATGCTTTCACTATTCTAAGATACTCTTCACCCACTAAGTACCATACAACCATGGCGGAATCCTCGAAAAAACACAATACGTCACTGGAGATTTTTTCCAATTTTGAGATGGATTTAACCTGCCGTCAACTGTTATGTCAACCATCCTTTTGAATCTCGATATACAGCCTATCTATTACGCTGCCGTCACTTGCAAGTCCCTTAGTTTTACAGCACTTTAGATTCTTACTTTTGCTGATTCATTTCATATCCTGGTGTATATTTTGTTCGAAAATTTTATTTTGAGTGTATTTTGCAATTCTGTTATAGCTTCCTTGGTACTATTTTATTGTCCGTAAAAGTGTGTTTTCAATGGAATTTAGGTTTTTTGGGTGGATAAATTGCATTCAGATTGCCATAGAAAAAATTTATTTATTTTAATTAATTAATGTGTCTGCTTAAACATGTGTATGTATTTGATGTTTAACATGTATTTACTTTCTAATTAGTTA
This sequence comes from Allium sativum, assembly GCA_030737875.1. NCBI lineage: Eukaryota > Viridiplantae > Streptophyta > Magnoliopsida > Asparagales > Amaryllidaceae > Allium > Allium sativum. The sequence goes on from CM060913.1 coordinate 404,427,317, forward strand.
CGGCCAGTTATGTTAAATATACATGTTTTCAATGTTGGGCAGTCTGAAGCTTGGATGTCCAATTATGTTAAATACACATGTTTTGTTCGAAAATCTTGTTTTGGGTGTATTGTTGCAATTCTGTTATAGCTTCCTTAGTTGTATTTTACTGTCCATGTGAGTGTGTTTTCAATGGAATTTAGGTTTTTTGGGTGGATAAATTGCATTCAAATTGCCATAGAAAAAATTTATTTTTTTAATTAATTAATGTGTCTGTTTAAACATGTGTATGTGTTTGATGTTTGACATGTATTTACTTTCTAATCAGTTATGGCCAATTATGTTAAATATACCTGTTTTCGATGTTGGGCAGTCTGAAGCTTGGATGTCAAAAAATGTAAAGGTAACCCTAGGATTGCTTTTAGGGGCATGCAAAGCTTATTCCGAGAGATTTAGTAATGTATCTTATTCTGATTCAGTTTCAAATAAGGGACTGTTTGATCTGGAACTATACGTCTGACGTCTACAAATTGTATATTATGGATGAATAATACTCAATATGACTATTAAAGAAAACCAGTGCCTATTATTTTTAGATTTTTTTCCTTTTAATTTTATTAGTAAGCTATGTGTATTCCCGTTGTAGTTTCTATTCAACGTTACCAAGGGAACAAATGGTTCCATCTAACCAACGTTGTTACAAAGAATTGTTAATTAGTACTATGTTCAGTTCATTAGTCTGTTATACAATTTAATTACCTTATGTGCTTGATTTCTACGACATTCATACGATACAAATTTAATATAATATAAATTCAGTGGTGTTTAATGAATAATAAATGAAATATCTCCACAAATTAAGTAAGCAATTCTTTTAACATGTCATGTTGTACATATTCCATGTTTGTTCATTTGTTTTTAAATGATTGGTAAAGAAATGTTATGTTTAGACTTTATACATGACATCTAATATATAAATCTTATTTCTGAGTTTGATGTCCAAACTCATAATGGACTCATTTTGTTTTATCTAACATTTGACATTCGTGAATGTTTCACACTTCTGGAAATTACAGTCTTTAGCATTTTGTTTTTTCTTGTAATGACGATTAGTAGCTATTACGGTCATAATATCATATATACATGACTAATGTTTTTTTACTGGAATTCGGCCAAAGGTAGGATGACCTCAAAAAAGGTCAAAATTTTGCATGACAAACAAATTTTAATGCTAAAATTGCGGAATCCATAGGAGGTTCCATCTTTGACTAAAATTTTAAGACCAAAGGCTGAAATTTATATATTATGTTATATTTTCTTTATGTTTATTTACTTCAGGATGTTCCCATGAAGATAGACTCATTGAGACAGTTATTAGTTTTCCCAAAAATTTACATGTAACGAGTTTGATATTTGAATGTGCTAGAATTTATGATGCGGCGATTGATATTATAGCAATACCATCTTTTGCTGAAGTTCATTTATATAATTGTGAAAACTTGGAAATTAGTGTCATGAGTTGAGGTATTGTCGACAAAACAAATTAACTCTATTTTTTAATTGTTTAACGTGAAGATTTTGATGGTAATAATCGCAAACATGCAGTCAGTGCTTCTCTCCCTAAGTTGATACTAAACCAGGATCTGCTACCTGCTTATGTGTACTCTAGAAATCACTTTATTTCACAATTCTGCTCTCATATGTCTAGGTTTTTTTATATGAGTACCCACTTTCCCTAGCAACGTTTTAATTATAACTGCGCCTACCCCTCACAATCTTCAACCGCTTCCGTTCCACTATCGTAAATAAAACTGGTCCAAAAATCCTGTAAAGACAACTTCTCCGGCTTCGATCCGGCAATTGTGATACAAGTTTTTTGTCCCCTCCAATTTCTCTGTCCTCAACGCATCTTCTCCCCTGCTAACGGGTATACAACTTCTCTTTGAGCAGTTAGCTGATGCTGTAGAGCTCCTCCAGCATTAGGTTGTAAGACGACGACTGTGTGTTGTTTTTTCATTCAATTGCAATAAGGACAATGATCGATTGCTGCAAACTGGATCGTTCCAACTCATTGCCAAATTTTGTTATAATACTGGTGGTTTAATATTGCAGAATAGTTCAAAGTTAAAAGCTGGAAAATTTATTATGCTTTATGCAAATATATTTTTGTTTTACTTGAACATGATTTCAACTATAGTTATCCGGTTCTTCCCTCTTTTTAGGTGTATAATTTAAGGAGTGTGTTAAATGTTTTGATTGCTTGCACAATTATGTCTAATAGTTATATCATAGATTATACTCGCATACGTTACTTTTTAGGTGATTCTATTGGAACAAATTTCTTTTATTACACTGTTAAAATTCTTTCTTTTACTTCCTGTTGTTGGGATCCCTCCTTAATTGAAGAGTTTCTAGAAAATTCTAGACGTTTCTAGAGAAATCTAGAATTTTCTAGAATGTTCCGGAGAACTCTAGAGAAGTGTAGAACCCTCTAGAAGCTTGTGGAAGAGTGTAGAACCCTCTAGAAGCTTGTGGAAAAGTGTGGAACCCTCTGGAATATTCTGGAGACGTGTGGAACCTTCTGGAACCTTACGGAAGATTATGGAAGAATAAAGAAGGGAATGGAAGAGTGTAGAGATTCCGAGAGTGTGTGGAGCATTCTAGAGAATCAAACTCTACCATCGGATGCAAGTAATCACCACCATTCATTGTGGAGGTTGAGTAGTATAAATAGGAGAAGGAGCCCTATTACTAACCATCCAAGAATCCAAGAAAGAAATCCACTTCTTAAAGTGAGAAAAATACTTGAGAGTTAGTAAGCCTCTTTGAGAGAAAAGAGAGATAGCTTAAGAAGTATCTATCCTTAAGCTTGAGTCAAGTGTGAGTTACTTTTGTAATCAATTCTTGTAATCCTACTATTCTTTTGTATAGTGGAAGAATCTCCATATTGGAGAATTATAAACTCTTGTGCTGCCGTTGCTACTTTTAATCTTAAAGTGCCTATCTTAACTTCACGAAGCGGGAAAGACCGAGATTTCCCCAACAGTGGTATCAGAGCCAGGTCCATCTGTAGCCGTAATCAAGCTCGTGTAATTTCAAGATGGAGGATAATGTCGCTCATGATGGAGACATGTTCAAGCTCACAGCCAACAACTACTCCTATTGGAAGCCAATGATGGAGGACCACTTGTATTGTAAGGATTTGCATGAGCCCATCATCTACAAAGATAAAGTGGCAGGGAAGAGTGATGCTCAATGGGAACTGTTGAACCGGAAGGCTGTTGCTATGATCCGTAAGTACATTGACAAAACTCTCTTCGAGCATGTTTCTACTTATACAAACGCCTATGAATTATGGACAAAGCTTGAGTCCATGATTCAGAAGAAAACGCCTCGCAACAAGGCCAATTTAGTTCGACGGTTGGTGAAATTGGAGTATAAGGATGGTCATAGCATGATTGAGCACTTGAATAACTTCAAGGGGCTCGTAAATCAACTAACAAAAATTGATATGAAGATTGATGATGAGTTACAAGCTCTTCTACTCCTCAGTTCCTTACCGGAAAGTTGGGACACACTTGTTGTTACACTTAGTAACTCAGCTCCGGAAGGAAAGTTAACTATGGATACCGTCAGTGACAGCCTTCTTGGTGAAGAAGCAAGGAGAATGGAACGAGATGAGTCTATTCATCCCGAAGCTAATGTTGTTGACAATCCGGGTAGGAATGAACCTCGTGGACGTAGTAAGAGCCGAAATCCACATCAATCTCGAGGAAGATCCAAGTCACGCTCGAAGATTACATGCTATTACTGTGGAAAGATAGGTCACAAGAAAATGGAATGTCGAAACTTCAAAAGAGACCAAAAGGCCGGTAATGTTAAGCCTGACCAAATAAGCCTAACGAAGAAGCAAGAAGAAAAGAGTACTACTGCCATAGTATTGAAGGAAGATCTGCTATATCTCGTTGGTGAAAGTAACATTCTAAACATTGCTTGCGATGAGAGTTCTTGGATTATTGATTCTGGTGCTTCCTTTCATGTTACTCCACATGAAAACTTCTTCTCATCCTACCAAAGAGGTGACTTTGGCACGGTGCAAATGGGAAATCAAGATAGAAGCAAGATTGTTGGAATAGGAGACATCACTCTGACGACAAGCACCGGGTGCAAGCTTATTTTGAAAGATGTGAGGCATGTCCCAACCATGCGCCTTAGTCTTATCTCCGCTGGAAAGCTAGATGATGATGGTCTGATGAATTACTTTGGTGAGGGGAAGTGGAAGCTCACCAAAGGAAGTTTGACGATGGCTCGAGGAAAGAAGGTAGGCTCATTGTATGTAATGCAAGCTAAGCTATGCAAAGAAGAAGTAAATGTCTCTACTGATGATATGGACATATGGCATCAACGACTTGGGCACATTAGTGAGAAAGGTCTTCACATACTCATTCAGAAACAGCTCCTCCCTAACGTGAAAGGTAAACCACTTCATCCTTGTGCTCATTGTTTAGCTGGAAAACAACACAGGGTTGCTTTCCAAAGATCTTCTCCGCCCACAAGGAGAAAGAACATTCTAGACCTCGTGCACACTGACGTATGCTCGATGTCTGAAAGATCCATTGGTGGTGCTCTATATTTTGTCACCTTCATTGATGATCATTCAAGAAAAGTATGGTTGCACCTGTTAAAATCAAAGGATCAAGTGCTTGATGCCTTCAAAGAATTCCATGCTCTAGTGGAGCGTGAGACTGGACGAAAGATCAAGTGTGTACGATCAGATAACGGAGGTGAGTATAAAGGCCCTTTTGAAGTCTATTGCAAGAAATATGGCATTAGGCTAGAGAAGACTCCACCCAAGACACCACAATTGAATGGGCTAGCTGAGAGAATGAATCGAACCATTGAAGAAAGAGTTCGTTGTGTGCTCTCTCATGCTAAGTTACCCAAATCATTTTGGGGAGAAGCTATAATGGCTGTGATCGACATTGTCAACCTCACACCATCAGTTCCGTTGGATGGGGCCATTCCTGAGGAAGTTTGGACGGGCAAGAGGGCTTCATATAATCATCTCAAGGTGTTCGGGTGCAGAGCATTTGTTCACATCCCAAAAGATGAGAGAGCTAAGCTTGATGCAAAGACAAAGGAGTGTATCTATCTTCGTTCACCTAAGGATGAATTTGGGTACCGGTTGTGGGATCCAATTAACAAGAAGGTTATTCGCAGTAGAGATGTTGTATTCTTCGAAGACCAAACAATTGAGGACATCAAGAATTCAGAGAGGCCAAGATTGAGAAGCTATAAGAATACTGAACCTACTCTGGTTCGACATGAAGATAATAACACCCAAGAAAGTAGTGATGCTGAAGATCATGAAACCCATCATGAACCGGTCCAGGAAGAACCTCAATCTAGCACTCCAATCGCACCAGAGCCAAGACGATCCTCAAGGGACAGAAGACCATCCAGTCGATACAACACAGAGGAGTACGTTACGCTCACTGATGAGCGGGAGCCTCATAGCTATAAAGAAGCAATGAGTGGTTGTCATAAAGAAGAATGGAGAATAGCCATGCAAGAAGAAATGCAATCCTTGCATGAGAATAATACATATGAACTAGTGGAGCTACCAAAAGGGAGAAGAGCTTTGAAGAATAAGTGGGTTTATAGAATCAAGACCGAAGAGAACTGTTCAAAGCCTCGCTACAAAGCTCGGTTAGTCGTTAAAGGATTTGGACAAGAAAAAGGTACTGACTTTGAAGAGATATTCTCTCCCGTGGTAAAGATGTCATCAATCCGAGTTGTCCTTAGCCTAGCAGCCGTGCAAGATTTGGAGATTGAACAACTCGATGTCAAGACGGCATTTCTACATGGTGACTTAGAGGAAGAGATCTATATGGAACAGCCTGAGGGATTCAAAGTTCCAGGCAAAGAAGATCTAGTGTGCCGCCTCACAAAGAGTCTGTATGGACTTAAACAAGCACCAAGACAATGGTACAAGAAGTTTGACGCATTCATGGCAGAACATGACTTCAAAAAGACAGAAAGCGATCATTGTGTCTTCATAAAGAGGTATGTAAGTGGTGACTTTCTCATACTTCTGCTCTATGTTGATGATATGCTAATCATCGGACAAGATCGCATAAAGATAGCTGCTTTAAAGAAAGATCTAAGCAAGAGATTTGCCATGAAAGATTTGGGACCAGCTAAACAAATCCTTGGGATGAGAATAACTCGTGATAGATCAAAAAGACTGTTGTGGCTATCCCAAGAGAGATATATCGAGAAAGTGTTGGAAAGGTTCAACATGCACAAATCAAAGCCGGTTAACACTCCACTAGCTGGGCACTTCAAGCTAAGTTCAAAGCAGAGTCCGACAAGTGAAAAAGACAAGGAGGAGATGAAGAAGAAACCATACTCATCTGTAGTAGGCAGCCTTATGTATGCAATGATATGCACAAGACCAGATATCGCTTATGCAGTTGGTGTTGTCAGTCGCTTCTTGGCTAACCCAGGGAATGAGCATTGGGTTGCAGTCAAATGGATCCTCCGATATCTACGTGGAACTTCCAAAAGATGTTTATGCTTTGGAAAAGGAAAACCTGTGTTAGAAGGATATACAGATGCAGACTTGGCTGGTGACATTGATTCACGGAAATCAACATCGGGATACTTAACCACTTTTGCAGGGGGAGCTATTTCATGGCAATCAAATCTACAAAAGTGTATTGCATTATCCACTACAGAGGCAGAGTATATTGCAGCTACTGAAGCTTGCAAGGAGATGTTGTGGTTGAAGAACTTGCTGCATGAATTGGGAGTGGATCAAGAAAAGTATGTCTTGAAGTGTGACAATCAAAGTGCAATTTACTTGGCAAAGAATTCAACATTTCATTCCCGCACAAAGCACATTGATACAAGATATCACTGGATCCGAGGAGTTCTCGAGGAAAAGCAAATACACCTTGATAAAGTTCACACGGATGAGAACTGGTCTGATATGATGACCAAGGTAGTACCAACAAAGAAGTTTGAAGATTGTTGTCAAGGTGTCGGCGTACTACTACCCCCCAATTAAGTCGGGAGGGGGAGATTTGTTGGGATCCCTCCTTAATTGGAGAGTTTCTAGAAAATTCAAGACGTTTCTAGAGAAATCTAGAATTTTCTAGAATGTTCCGGAGAACTCTAGAGAAGTGTAGAACCCTCTAGAAGCTTGTGGAAGAGTGTAGAACCCTCTAGAAGCTTGTGGAAAAGTGTGGAACCCTCTGGAATATTCTGGAGACGTGTGGAACCTTCTGGAACCTTACGGAAGATTATGGAAGAATAAAGAAGGGAATGGAAGAGTGTAGAGATTCCGAGAGAGTGTGGAGCATTCTAGAGAATCAAACTCTACCATCGGATGCAAGTAATCACCACCATTCATTGTGGAGGTTGAGTAGTATAAATAGGAGAAGGAGCCCTATTACTAACCATCCAAGAATCCAAGAAAGAAATCCACTTCTTAAAGTGAGAAAAATACTTGAGAGTTAGTAAGCCTCTTTGAGAGAAAAGAGAGATAGCTTAAGAAGTATCTATCCTTAAGCTTGAGTCAAGTGTGAGTTACTTTTGTAATCAAATTCTTGTAATCCTACTATTCTTTTGTATAGTGGAAGAATCTCCATATTGGAGAATTATAAACTCTTGTGCTGTCGTTGCTACTTTTAATCTTAAAGTGCCTATCTTAACTTCACGAAGCGGGAAAGACCGAGATTTCCCCAACACCTGTATGTCAATTTAACCATTTTCATTGCTTCGGTACTAGGTTGGATAGCAATCATCTTCATCTACGCTACAAATACTAAGATAAGTTTGAATTTACTTATTTCACAAAGGAGAACAATAGAAAATAGAGTACGTGACATCGAGCCAGGTGTTGATAATTTTATTAAAAGACAAGATCAAATATAGCAGTGTGATTAAGCTATGTGTTGGTAATTTCTGTATGATTCTTTCTTATTTATATGTTCTGTTGAAACTATGTTGATGCATTAACCATATCTCCTCATTACCAACCATAAGTTGATCTCCATGGTAAGTTCTCAACATATTTTATCAATGTTGGTTCAACTGGCCTTTTAATGTACATCGCATATGTCCTGTTATCAGCTAATCCTATGGCAAGTTGTTGGCACCTATCATCTATCCTTCATTTTTGTGTCAAAATTATTTTCAATTTAGAAGTTCCGACCAATTGCCAGTACATATCTCCACCAGTAGTAACTTTCAAGACAAGAGGTGAAGAAACTAATTTATGTAAAGTGGCATGCCTATGTTTGCATGTCTAACCGTGGCCCAAATTGAGCAATTCATTTTTCATCGTAATTCAAATCACATTATTTTTGTCTTACTCAATGACAAAGTCAGTGGTCCTTAGTTTGTGTTATGTGCCTGACTTGGTCATTTGTAGAAAATATAATAGGAGTGTCGAAAACAAGTGAGATGAAAATAGCTGTATATTAAAAAGTCTATAAAGTTAGTTAAATTCTGCTTGGGGAATAGGAAACTTATATAATGGCGTAATTTCTCATGTTTAAACTTTGAACCTTATTTGGGTGTATAATTATTATTTCCGTCTACGAATTGTCTGTTATATGCTCATTTGTCCTATCAATAGTTATGTTATCTTCTTTTATTAGGCCCAAAGCATTTGCTATAAAGTGTCCAACACATGTTTTGTTGGGGCTGCATTTTCTGTTTACGGAATCCATTCTTATGCAAGAAACATGTTATTTTACAATCTTAAGTACAAGTCATAACCGTTATCTTTTTAATCTTTGAATTTTAGAACTATTTACTTAAACATACGATTTATTTTTAGCTATATTTCAATAAAATTTGTTTCTACCAGTTTTAATTGATTCACGGTAGTTATCAAGTTATAATTTCATCAGTTATTGATAATTTTAATTAGCTTATTCCTTTTTTGTATTGTTAACAGTTTGTTACTTAATATTTCTGTAAACAAAAGAATTTGCAATTTGTGCATATATTCCTGTTTACTAACACATGTTACTAATCTTCGTCACTGCTGTATTTTAAAATTATTTTTATTTGTTTTGAAAGACAAATCTATTATCCATAATAGAAAGGAGGATAGACACAATGCTGATGTGACACACCATATTTTATCATAAATCCAACGTGTAGCATTTACCATGAATTAAGAATTGTGAGTGGAACCACTTTCAATCGCCTTTTCAATAACAGAACCTTGCCGTTACTTTTTCAGGCTGTCTTCTTCCACACCCAAAATTGGAATTCCCTATAACTAGAATTATAATTTTTTCACCTCTTATATCATTTTCGTGCTCTCTCCGTTGTTTTATAGTCATCGTGTGTTGGTGTGACTAGGACACCATTCCCTACTTCAACTGTGGTCATAAGCGGTACAAACTTTAGTTGACCGCCTCCTTGAGTTACCTGTTTTCTCTGATAGCCCTGTTTCTTTGACCGTCCTCACACTTTGGTTTTTTTATTCACCATGTGCCTTCTTTTGTATATGCTGATGTTGATTTTAATGGTCCCGTCATTCTTACATTAACCATCCTTTTTGCAAATTACGTTCACCATCGTATCCATGGTTGGTTCACAGAACAACGAGTTGTCTTGCCGCTAGGTTGCGCATTCATTATAAATTGATGTCCTCCACCTCCAGTACTACTTCAAGCATGAATGTGTGATCATAACGCCAAATAAAATTTGTTCGGGTAGTCCTTCTGTTATCCCCTTCTTCGGTTTTATGACAACTGTATTTCAACGATGTAGATCTTCGCATTGTTCATATCTGTTTATACTTTGTGATGATTGAATTTCACTATTTTTCAATTTCAACTTGAACTTTCACACGCTGCTTGATTTATAACTGATTCAGTATGTTAACAATTCTTAATTTCGTTCTTTATACTGGAAAGAAGGCACAGTAGTGGTACAACCACTGTTGCAAGGTTTAATAAATACCACCCCTTTTTTCTACTATGTAGTGCGAACTATATATGAATCAAATGCACAACTAGACAAAAATATTGATTAATCATCCTTACATGTGATCAATCGACGTATCCTGCAAGACCACTGGATTTTTGTAATCGAGCAATGTCAATATCGTAAAATTGATTGTGGATATCTCCTCCCATTTGATCGTTAGCATCATCAAACTGCAGTCAGATATTTCTATCCGCTTCATCCTTATTTTTTAATGACAGTATTTGTCTACTATTTGTATTTGTACTGACCAAATAACACTTTGTTATTGAATTGTTGATCGTTACAATTACGTGGCCTGTGGCAGTTGTCATGCCTAGGTTTCCATTAAATTTTTGTTTGATTGATGTTTATGGAAATCAATAATTATTGTGTTTTTATAGTAACCTTAACTGTTGTGCTGATTCATATGGTTAATCCAACCTTTTTGGATCGCTCAGTCATTTTAGTGTCCACTGTGTCTTATTTTAATATTTTACTGTTGTGTTAGAAATCCAGTGTAAGCTTGGGAAGCGAAAATTAAGCAACATTATATAGCCCACTGGATTTTGAATATTAAGCTAGACTAAAAGAAGGTTTCTTATTTACGTGACAGTTAAAAGCAGTTAGCCTCATAGGCACCTATGTTTATAGCCTTAATAGGAATACTTAACAGAGGAAGGCATCTGTTGCCATCGGAGAAAAGGACAAAAAAATGTCAAATGGGTACTTTGATGTATAATTTTTTTTGACATAAAGATGAAGGGATGAAGAGCAATAAATATGCTTTTTCTACTGTGAGTGGAAGCAGTAAGTTAAATATACATGTAAATTACACTTAGTTTGTTAGAAAAAATTTGTATACACTTATTTCATTGACTGGTAGATGAAATTAAGCACGACGGAAACATAACAATTCATGCAACTTCCTTTAACTGCATCTATGGTGGATGTAATCATCAAATTTCTGTTGTTGTACGTATACACATGACTGCGTCCTATAACGGACTGCATAATCTGCCGAAATTAACTATAATTCTTAAAATTTATCGGTTGATTAAAGTAGAAATAGTTAATTAATTAGTTTATAAATAAAAAATTCAATCACTACTGTTGACGTTTTCTACCCGAAGACAATTAGAATATCATATTATTTGTGAGCATGTCATTTTACACACTGTATCCATAAAGCAAAACTATGTTAAATTTTTCGATTTGTTGTTTACTGATGTTAACAGTGTTGCAGGAATGGAGAGCTAAAGAATAAAACAATATTGTAGACTAGAGAGAAAGCTCGAGCTGTATGTGCCAATCTGGGTAGCAGTAAATGAAAATGTTTGAAGCTTATCATGTCGTACAAGTTCTATATAACAGAATTCAACTCTGCAACCAATTTTGTATGATGAAGGTACATGGTACACTATAAAATCAATTTCTTCATCTTTTTCACTGTTTCTTAACTTCGACGTTTACTACATTAGTGAAACGACCTAATCGCGCACTTTTCCTTCATAAAAATGAAAAAACCAGTCATTATTGATCAACGATTGACCACAAACTCTTGGTTCACAGTATGAATACTAAAATTTATGTAGTATATGGTTATATATGTTGTTGACTGTAATATCTACTATGCTGAAACGGATACACAGAGATTTACAAGTAACTGATAAAAGATTCCGCTCACAGATCCAAGGCAAGTTTTGCTTTCCCTAATTATTTGATAATGTGCTTGCTATTTTTAGCTATTTTTAGCTAATGAGTATTGTAAGTTAATTTTAAGTCATCTAACTAAGAATTAATTTGTTAATCATGACCTATCTTCGCTTTCATTCTTGCTGCAATTACTAAATACAGGCTTCATAATTCCACCGTTAAACTTCATTTTCTGTGTCATCTTGGTTATATTAAATCTTTTTTAGTTTAATATCATACCTTTACATGATAGATGTACTAAAATTAGTTTTGTTAACCTTTATTTCATCTGGAAACCTTTGATGATTTTTATGCAGTTTTAAGGATATTAATGTAATAAACACAGTTACCACTTAATAAAATTATCTAAAGGTCCCATACGTTCAGGAGTGGAATTATTAATCTCAATCGTTTTTTGTATGCAAGCCTATTTTTGTTAATGAATTCCTCAAAGGAAGCATGGTTTATATATTACTTGCTGAACTCCAAGGCAATCATCTACATATAAGTATTGCTTGATTTTTATTTAATTGTATCTATTATGCATTTTGAAATAATACGCAGTTGTAGCCTTGCAAGAAATAATATGCAGCTGTGTTACAGTGCCTTTGAATATTCTTTTTAGTCTTATTTTGAATGAGATAAATAGGGCTCGGAAAAGATAGTTATGAATGCAGACTATATAAGGGATTTAGAGAATAGAAATAACAATGTTGACCAAAGCAGCTGACCGCAGATTAATAGAGTTTAGATATAAAACTCAATGACTTGGATGTATATTAAATTAAACTTTCGAAATAAAAATATTGCAAAAAAGGGTAAAAACTTAATTGAGCAGTTGACAATAATTTTAATATTACACTTACCAGTACACATGCACGTCCGATGGACGTGTGCATAGATGTATTTAACCAAAGCATACCTCTCTTAATTTTCTGCACCTGTACAGTTCTGTTTTTTCATAATACTGTACGGTCTTTACTGCTTGATTATGTATTCATCCTCTATAACCGCACGTGAATTTCTGACCACGCCATCATCATAGTTGGATATGTATTCCCATTACTGAAACTTAATATCAGCACTTCTCAATAAAAAAAAAATCAGGTGAACAGCGGGCAAAGTCATCAAATACACACTTGACGCAACACATCTGAGGTAGGCACGAAGATAATACTTATCCTTTAAAGCAATAGCCCTCATTCTTAAAGTAATACATAACACTGTAAAAACATAAAGAAAGGTTCACATTATATTGTACACATATACTAAACCTGCTATCTTCACTTGAGGACTAAAATAGAATTGACTAAGAAAACAAATAATAACAGCAAAGCTACAAAACAGCAAAATTTGCACGTCCACATATGACAACTAATAAAGAAATTGATCTCATAAATGGGCTTTGCCAAATACATTCTACAAATGGTAACTAATAAAGAAATGAATCCCTTAAATGGGCTTTGCCAAATACATTCTTTATAACACAAATATATCCTATAAGTCCATAAGTGTAGTAATAAAAGTGGCAACCTTTTGATATTTCTGCATGTATGTATCTCATCAGACCAAGGCAGCCTTTTGCATAAGTCCATAAGTGTAGTAATTCATGATGACCCTTCTACATCCTCTCCAGGAAAGTATGCCCACATCAAAGAACCTCCAGTCTGGAAATACCGTCCAACTAACACCCTCGACAAAAACACCTCATCCAATAGAATGTTATTTCTTGCAAACGACTTGAACAGTGATCAAACCAAACTTTTAGATGATGACCTTAATGTAACGTCTCCATCATGAAACTAAAGCAAAATCTTTCCATACAGTTGCGCCATCTGAAGTGCTACATCTGTTAGGTTTGCATGACCATATAGAAGTGCCAGAGTCGTCACAAATTGATGTAGCATGTAGATAATTTTAATACAAAACAAAACACTACAGCAAGACCACGCAATCGGTGAATGTAAGTTCTGAAAAATCTGATAATTAGTTAAGATATTGCATGCACATAAATAACATTGCAAACAGTGCTTAATTCAAATACATGTCAAGACAGTAAATACAGACTCATTTATCTGATGAAGAAAAATTCACCTGTAACCCAAACAAATTTCAACACAATAAAAACAGTAATGGATTTATAAGATTTCTATTTCGTGCACCCAATATGGGCTCTAGGCTTTGATGTGCATCTTAGCAAGAGTTGCCCATATTTATTTATTATGAGCCATTTATGGGATCATTTCCCAGATTACAGCATTTTAACAATTTGAGTATTTTAATGGTTAGTATTCTAATGTTAGACGTAAGTAAATTGTGAACTGTACAAACATATCAAATGCATGCCAAAAAATTTACCTCTCCTTCGTTGGCAAAGGATTAAATTAATAAATTCCTCACCTTCCACTGTGTTCTCGCGAGAAAGCTAAACGCAAGAATTGTGATGGTCGACTGGCAATGACTGCACCCAGTCATCATTGTTTCCATTTTTACGAATTCTTTTACCTGGAAGAAGCATCCTTCGTTTTGCTTGGACTTACTGCATAACTACACGCGCAGAGGAAATCGCTGATTAAATTTGCAAATACCTACAGGATGAACAAAGGCGTAGACTTAAATCTATTAGGTTATTGTCCTCAAAAACTTATAAGTAATGTAAGATTAGTTTAATTTACCATGAAGTTGTTTTGGAAAACTATTCGATTACACATTACATCTGGGTAAAATTGGTAAATGGATGACACGAAAGGACAATGTTAATAAAGGAAGCCATATATCAATTATGAAAGCAGTCTAACATAACACAGATGTCAATGTGAAGATTATTACATTTTTTTAAATAGTAATAAATGATGTTTTGCTGTAAATTAAGATAAAAATATATGATTCAGTAAAAGTTTGTCTCTCTTTGTAACAGCATAAAAATTTTCAGTAGTAAACCCAGAAGCGATGATTTTTTCATGTAATACACATTTTCAGCTGTAAGTGAAAAGAAACAATTGATTGTACTAAACGCAAGGCTTTCAGCAAATAAAGAGGTTAGGGGTAGTTAAGTAATAATCAAATACACGAAAATATGTCATGGTCGACAATGATTGCAGCGGGTTCTATATATACATGATCTTAATAAGCATAATGCAGTGATTTCTGTGTTGAAATTAATATACGATCAATCAAAACACAACCACATAGGAGCTTAAAGTAAAAGGTTGATTAATGATGCAAACCCAGCTGAGTACGTAACAACCAACTTTGAGTTTTCGAAGTGTAATAACAATCGGCAATAATGTGTTTAGCACAGTGAAAAGGCATAACAGAACTTACAATTTGTCGGATGCCATCTATATGTGCTTCCGGATTAATAATTTAACGCTGTTGGATGCTTACTAATTGAGTAGATGTAGGATAAATTAACTTTATATTACTAATCACTAACTTTTGTATACATGAAAAGGATACAGGTAGCTAGCTAGTTGCATGCTCAGTTGGTCAGTCACGTATATTTAAGCATAAAAGAAACATTCTACATGGAAGATGCTGTCTCGGATAAGGACTAACAACCTAACGCCCAATGTAAGTATAAACTGTATAAATATGGAAACTAAAAATAAAATAATTTTTGGTAAGACTAAATTAAAACAAAACAGATGTTGGTGAAACAATAGTACCTCCTGCAAGAAACAGGTGCAAGAAATAGTAGTACATCATACTAATCAGTAATCTCCTTATCAACAATTTACATATGCACCCATCTATTTTTAACACAGATTCAGTATTAAAATGGTTTTATTATGAAGGCTAATTTCTTGCTCTAATTTTATTTTCATCCTATAATTGATGTCGGTGGCACATCATCATAAATATGAATGCTCATGCTAAATATTCTAAGGGTGTGTTGTGAGGATAAATACGAAATCCATGGCCATTGAGTACTTTTATTGCGTACCTGAAAAAGACCAAAAGACGTGACAACGCCCTTAAGCTTCTCTGATTCATTTTCATCTGAGGATAGTAAATGAAGAGTTATCATTGGAATGTCTGATGCTAATGGTACAATGCAATGTTCTAAACCTTAATCACAACCCTAAGCTAAAATATTACACCGCCATTGACACAGCAAAATAACAAATGAAACATACGTCTTTTAACTTCAAACAAATCCATGCATCATACAAATATCAACTAAATGTTCACATAAAAATAAACCAAACAAAATACACCAATCTCAAGATACAAACCTGCAGTTACAGCGCAACCGTTACAACGCAGCCAAAACAGCACTCACCGGCATCAAGCACACTGCCACTGCCGACTTATCTGCAACCACTTTATCAGAATCGGAATCTGGAGGCAGCGCTGGTGATCCATCAAGCGACCCAGAGGGTGGATCCAGTGGCAAATCCAGCATCGGCAATGGGGACGTAGCTTCTATGTTGGCGCAGGAGCGTCTGCTACCGGTGATGGCGCTTCCAGTGGAGAATCCACTGTAGGCCCCGGCGTAGGTGCTGGAGCTTTATCAAACAACACCATCGGCAAAAGAATGTTATCCACATTCAATATGCAAACCGGAATGTCATCAAGAACAGTCTCGGCTATTCTAGAAGTATCTGTTCTTGTATCAAGGCTCACGTCAAGAATGGTCTCGGCTATTCTAAAAGCAAGTGAAATATCCAAAATGAAGTGGGAAGACATTGATATGAGTTAGTTTAAAAACTAACATAGCAATTTCCATTATTCTTTTCTTCCTTAATAAAATGAAGGATTAACTGAAATACCAAGTACTAAAATGTTCTTTTAAGTGAACAAAGGGAAATCATATCCATTCCTCACTGTATATAGAAAAATATCCATCCATTATTACCATAACTAAGCATTGATAAGTAACTCTATGAATCAATAGTTGTAATTTTTTGTTGGGTTCACTGGATTATACTTAAACAAAGAGAAAGCTTGTTAGTCTAAATGCACAAAAGCAGTAAAGAAACACTCCAACCTAATCTTTTAATTTGCAAGTTAGTTGTTGGCATCAATCCCGGCCTCGTTGACTTGTATGTTTATTTATAAATTTAGTAAAGAAAAATATTGCAACAGATCTAAGCATGAAAGCCTGATCATGAACCGATCTGAATTTTAGAAACATATGCACCTTCCGTAGGAAAAAGGCTCAATCTCGACCTAGCGTTCAGATGCGACCAAGGATTTAAGTACCCTCGACTATCCGATAGATCCGTTAAATTATAGAAGAAGAAGCTAGTCGCCATCATACTCTTGGTCGAATTAATCGTCCTCTCAAGCTGTACCTGTTGGACAAAAAATTTCAACAATTAAATGAAAATCGGTAGAAAAAACTCTAATCAATTAGAAAATTTATAGCTTGCTCTGTGGCCGATTGATGTTCGTTGTTTCCATTTAAGTTAGGGTTACTGAAACGGGTAAGAGATTTTGGTGGGGAGATGGAACATCCGTACTTAATTACCTGATCAACATGAACACCAGGTTCAGAAGCATAGTTAGCACGCAACAATATGCGTGTGAAGGCAGATAGTAAGTATGCATATCAATCTTTATATGGTTGTGGCTGCTGGGTTGCAGCAGAATAGGCATTACGTGAGGATAATGCAACCCCATAAATAGCTTCAATCATCACATAAGCAATGGAAATAAGACAGCAAAAGGTAATCCGAAGCCTAAGACAAATTTATTGAGGTGATTCATGGTACTGAACTGTCAGTTTGCAAGGATGTAAGACTGCATTTGTATGATCATCATCTACAGCATGTGCAAATTGCAGATGAGAAGGCTAAGCGCGTAGCAAGGAAATGATAGAAAGCTTAAGCTTCTGCTCTGAATTGAGTATATCTGTTATATCTGAATTGA